>JBBMOE010000004.1:2053577-2188877 GCA_037975065.1 Chaetodon trifasciatus
CACACACACACACACACACACACACACACACACACACACACACACACACACACACACACACACCTGTCATCATCTCCTGTCAGAACTTAAACCCTTGGTTCACCGCCACCAAATGGACAGCTGGTTAAAGCGTTGGTCCACCCAAATCAGTGGAGGTTTGAGAGGCCATAATGTTAAATGTGAACTATCTGCACGCTTAGATACCACAAGAGGTAAGTGAGAAATGAGCTCGAAACGGCAGCTGAATAAACAATCTCCTCTCAAGGTTTGTTTAGTAGTTGCTGCAGAGCGTTGATGTGATGGAAACCTCCAGAGCAGCAGTTAAATGGACGCTGCGTTCGGTTAACTAACTCTTTAACAATGTCACATGAAGAGTTACATCAAGATTGTTGTCGGTGACGTTTTCCACAATGTAGAGCTTCAGTTTTATTATGAAACACCAAACCTACGGTGATGTCATGGTTTACTCTCCATGCTAAATATGAATACTGACCATTTTCTGCATAAGTACATGTACTTAAGCAGCCTGAAGGAGAAGGGTAATTTTCATATGAATTGGCCTTATTCATTTTGGCCAGACCTACACACAACAGGCCCAGGTGCCTTCTCTTTTTGTTCATTCATGAAATCTGTATAACCCTTAAATCGGAGACTTTACTGGGAAACACCAAATTTATTGGAATCAAAACATTTTTGTATACCCTGTCCAATATTTGCAGCAGAAAAACAATTACAAATGAACAAGTGGCAAGAGATAGCACAAAGAGCATACAAATACCACAAAGTATTGTGAAGTTAAATTCACATACAAATGCAGTATGTTCTTTGCTTTGAGTGCCACCATGTATAAAGGTATACACGAGGTGAAAGGAAGAGCTCAGGGGTTGTTGTCCTGTGGGGTTTTCCCTCCAAAATCACTGGATCATGAAGGCACCAGGTGGTTTAAGGTACATTACCACCACTGGGATCAGCTGTTAGACAATAAGGAGTGCTCAAGGTTTATATAGATCTAATTACTATCTTGACACGAATCAAAAGATTAGCCTGACAATAGGAGGAGACAGGTTGCGGCAACTTTTGGAAAACTGCGGTGATCCCTTTGCTTGCTTACCAACCCACAGCGCTCCGCAGTAACCCACGATCACTCGTCTGTGGCATCAGACCAACATGGTGGCTGAGCCCTTCCAGGTGTAAACTGACCTAAAACAAAATGCAGTATTGGAATGAGGGTTGGAGTAAACAGCCAGCACTGGTTACAGTTGTTTTAAGGTGCAAAATAAAAGTCTCATTACGAGAAAATGACCCACGACGGCCATCCCATTTGCATCTCTCTGCATCTCCCAAGTAAAAAGAGGAACTGTTAGTACTTGTTCTCCAAGCTGTGGCGTTACATAATGTCCTTCCGTATTTTATAAAGCACCCCATTGATAACCCCTCAACTGTGAAGCCACTGCGCAGACTCTTCTGATTGGGTTACACCTCGGCCCTCATTCTTACCAAAATTCCTTAGCGGTACCTAAAACCTGGTAGCTCGCTCTATACCCAGGCCTTCGTGTCAAAGAGGCAGCTGCTGCCTGTGTTTGTCCGCGGGTGCTGTGGACTCTGTGGCCCACCGCTCCTCGCGGTTCTTTTATAAGCGTCTCTTTAGCTTGGGGCGACAGGAAACCAGAGAGACCACAGAGGCTTTTGTTACTTTTTCACATCAGCTTATTGGTAACCGGACTCACGTCTCCTCAAGGCACCAGGGGGACAGAGTGGGGATGGGATGAAAAAAGAGGAGGGGGGAAAAAGGGGGTAACTGGTGAAAAAAAGGGCACCAGGATAGAAAAAGAAAGGAAGACAGTAGTACATTAAACAGATTAGAAAACATGTTGTGAGACATGTTGTGTGCACCACATCTGACCACAATGGGACTTTTTTTTGAAAGGGCTGTAAGATTTCCAACAAATTAAGAACCAGGGCTGAGCAACTTCATTTCTATGTTTACAGTTTCTTCAACAATGTGACTTGTGGTGTACAGTTTTCAAGATTTAAAGTTGCTTTTATTCCCCAAAGAAAGAAATAGACTTGAATTAAAGCAATTGTTGCAAGGAAAACAGACACAAAACGATACTGACAATGATGTCTATGGCCCAATCGTTGGCCATTAATAAGTTTAGAGGGGAACTCAACCACATCAAATTCTGTTAACTGCATATGTGAAAACATTTGTAGAAATCCTTTGGTCCGGACTGAAATATCTTAGCAAATATCGGATGTATTGCCACACGTTCATGGTCCCATGAGGATGAATCCTAACACTCTCTGACTTTTCCTCTGGCGCCACCATCGGGTCAACATTTCAAATTATTCAATACTTTTATTTATGAGCAAACACCTGCATATCTATCATCAATCCCACCAGCCTCAGCTGTACTTTGAGTTACGTAGTATGTCACCAAATATGAGCATGCAATCATGCTAAACTAAAACAGTGAATTTACTTGCTCAACCACTATGTTAGCATTGACATGATCAGCGAGTTAGCGTGCCCACAATAACATTTAGCTCATAGCTCACGGAGACTCTTCCTTTAAACTTCCATCATGAGTTCTTCTACGTTACAGGAGTGCAATGCAAAATCAGTGGAGTACTCTTTTTACAATTTTGTACCAATTGTGCTTGCACAACAGGATCCTGTAACGCTTACCAGAACTGAATGACTCACACTCAGAGTTCAACAAGTGAGAAGAGTCAGTTATATTAGAGAGTACCAGTGTCAGCCGCACTTTTGTAATGGCTCTGGGCTTCAGTGGGTTCATGTGGCGTTTCAGGGGCTTCAGGCAGTGTTAATCAAACTCAATTCATTCTTCAGAAACCTGAAAGTCAAATCCTACTTCCTACTTTCCACTGTGCAACATTACTGAGTCAGTGCCCTCTTTGCTGAATCACAAGCAACCTATCATATATAGGTTACAGAAAGGGCAAGCGATCCCAGTGGGCCACCCTGGAGACCCTCTTAAGGTGGTATCTCTGGGCCTCTCGCTGCTGAACAATGCAGGGTTTATTATGTTTCAATGTACTGCTTGGGCTGTCTGTAACCCTCCTACACCTCATAACTGTCTTCCACTCAACCAAGACTGGATATTGGGTCAACCCCTGACCTACAAAGGCTCTGCATACACACACACACACACATACACACACACACACACACCTCCTTTCTTCAGTCTCAGTTCAACATGCATAAATCATGTTGTCATATGTGATGTATTGTTTCTATATCAGATGTATGTCACCTCTAAGGAGATTTATGAAACAATTTTCGTGTAGTTTATACAATATAAAGCTATAAAGACATGCCTGGGGGAGTCTAGTGATTGATCTTTCAGTGCTACTTGACATATTAGGGCTATATTGGTGGGTTATGCATCAATCCTGAGTAAACCTTTAATGGTGCAAATGATGCAAATATAGCTCCAATTAATCAGCATGCATTGAAAATGGCTGAAATTATTCCATAAAAGAATAATGTAAAGGACTCTGGTACATTTGGCCAGCTATTTCCTGTTTCCAGTCTTCATGCTAAGCTAAGCTAAACACCTACATTATATATAGAGTGCACTGTGACATCAATCTGCTCTTTTGACAAAACAGCAAATCTTGTCTTACTTTAAGCAGCTAATTTAATAACAGTTTTGATATCTCGTGGTTGTCTATATGCTGTTTTATGAGCATTGAATACTTATTTTGGTATTAAAACCCCCAAATTTAATGACAGCAACTGTTGGCATGAAGTCCACGCTTCATGATGTTTTACTGGTGTTGTTTGGCATACAGCTACTCTGTCTCACCTCAAACCCCCTGTTGTCTTCATTGTACTGGACCACATCCATGAAGTTGCCGGCCAGCGTTTCCAGGAAGTAGGCCGAGTCCATCTCTGTCTGGATCTGCAGTGTGGAGCACAAGCTGGAGGGGGAGAGGAGGGAACAGAAGAGGATGGAGGAAGACAGAAGAGAGGGAGCAAGGGGATAGCAGGGAGGTGACAAAGAGGTAGAGGAGGAGGGGAAATTGGAGGATAATGGAAGTGGAGGAATGGAGGGATGGTGGGGGAGACAGAGAGGAAAATAGGAGGAAAGTTAGACATGAGCATGTTTTGCCATTTGTGCAGTGAGTGCAGCTTGCCATGTTTTTTTTTCTGTACAGCGACCGACCACCATGGATGTGTGGACACATGGATGTGAATGGACAATGCTGACCTCTATTCAAAAAGATTTTCTCTTCAGATACAGAAAATAAACAACTTCACTGGCCATGTTAGCACTGTGGGATGTCTAAAGGGATTGCAATGTCACTTCTTTGCTCCAGACTGAAGCAAATATGAAAACGATTGCCGTGAAGTTTTGTATAGACATTCACTGGTTCCCACAAAAAGTGAAAAATCTCTACTATAAACTATTGGCTTTGAAATTTGGCTCATGCATTCATGATTTCCAGACGATGAGAGGATGAATGAGTAACTCTGGTGATCCCATCAGCCTCAGCTGTACTTTGTGTTTAGTGCTAATAAGCAAATTTTAGCATGTTAACGCACTACATTATAAGCATATGATACCATGATGCCAAGCTGGTGTTAGCATTCAGCTGTACCAGAGTGCAGCGTAACACATCACATGCTAGCATGACTGCAGACTCTTAGTCTTGTTTTTTCACTTTGTCGTGTAGAGAGCCTCATTAAGTTATTAACCGCATGCTGATTGTGGTCATCTGTCAAAGTGACAGTGATGAGGTGCACCGTCAAAACAGAAATGAAAGTGTGTTATATTTTCAGGAAGTGCTGCTGTGCACAGATGTAGAAATATGGACGTGTGTATGTGGAAAAGAAAAAAAGGATGGTGGTAATATTAGAGCTTCCTTTACTGTCTGTAAGACCCTTTGCTTCGGTCAATTTAAGTAACATGCTGATGTTGTGACATGTTGAATTTAGAAACAGTTCATCTGTGTGTGTGTGTGTGTGTGCGCGCGCGCGCGCAGTGAACGATACTTCCTTCATGATGAAATCGTGACGCACGCAGTGTATTCTCTGAGGCATTGTGGTTTGGAAGCCGGACGAGGCTCCAAACCACCTTTGTGACCTTTGTGTGTTTGTGCCTGCATGAGGACATGTCTGCATGATCTGCAAGAAGCTAAAATAAAAGATGTCCAATGTGGTCAGGGCAGGGCAGACACAAAGAACAGGGCTTCAGTGTCTCCATGGCAGCATTAGTTCTGTGAGACTAACCGCACCATTAAAAGCCATTTGAGCCCATTTCTTCAGCATGTTGACTGACCTTACAGTCACTATAACAACCGACAATACGCGTTCACATAAAACGACAACAGAGGCAGCCAGGATGACTGCAGAAGGAGCACATGCATGCTAAGAATAGCTTCACATTGAAACAGAAAACAATGGAAGAAAATGAATAATGTAGCAAGAGGCTGAGTAAATTAAAATAAGAATGAATGCTGAAGGGGGACACTTCTTCCTTTTCCTTTTGTCACTGTGTAAAATCCCTTGAAACTGCATTTAGACCACGTAAAGCACGAAAGCCATCTACTGAAACCTCTGACCACAGTGCTATAAATAATCATGTTATAATGAAACAATGACTGTGCCTGAATTTTGATTCAAATGTTCAGTCTGGTTTATCAGTGTAATGCTGGTCAACTCTACAATAAGCAGATGTAGATAAACTGGATCACATCCCTCCGGTGACGTGGGGATGACACTGGCTCACGCTGCTGATTCTGATATCTGCCCATTGTATTCGTCTCTGGAGCAGGTCCGACATTCCAGAGTCCAGGGTTCAGTCCAAAAAGGCCTGAGGGACGCTCGTGAAGCTGTAACAGGACCTGACTCAGAGCAGGAACCAAGACGAGCTGCGGCTGCTCTTTGAACCTCTCACACAGTTCCAGGTATCGCTGCAGTCCACCTGCTCTTAAACTGCTCACATCTAACACAGCCGTACTGTGAATATGATGCTAAAGCTAAACGCCAGTTAGCTTAACATAAAGACTGGAAACAGCTAGCCTGAAGCATAAAATGACACTTTATGTGTGTTTTACGATGTCTTATGGTCACTGTTTGGTTGCCAGGCAACCAGCAAAGATTCCAGGAAGTCACTGTGCCTGGCTAAGATACAGTCTGCCATATGTACATATGGATACAAAAAAAAATCTGTGCTTTTACAGATTAAACATACAAGATATGGCATGTAAATTAGTGAACTTTAGAGGTACTGGTGGATGGATTTGTTAACTTTGCGGCTGCATGGACTCGCTCTTTGTGCAAAGCTAAACTAACTGGCTGCTGGCTGTAGCTTCATATCTAATGGTCGGACACAGTGTGTCTCCTTATCCAACTCTGAGCAAGGCAGCAAAGAAATCTATTCCTAAAAATGTCAAACAACAGCTTTAAGACAGTATCCTCTCAAAATGAAGCTGATACATTATGCATATGATCTTGTGATTGGCCCAAAACAACCACAACCACTCTCAAAAAAAGCTGTGGCTTTTCTCAACTCTCCTGCTCTGACAGAAACATTATGCAGACCTTTTCACTGCAAGTATTTTGATTTCATAGTCCATTAATCATTGCATTTTAGTTTACCACCTCGATTAATCAAAATATCAGCTGAGAAAAAGGTCTGTTGCTGCTTTGCATGCTCTCTTATTCTGTATGATCAGACATCTGCTCAGGTTTAAGAGGGGTGCAGCTCTGCTGGGAGTTTACTGTGGTCACCAAACTTCATGAACTAATAGGAATGACAAGAGCGGAAACTGTCCAGCCCTTACAGGTGCATAACAGCTAAGACGAGAGTGAGATGCCAATCAAGCACAGTGTGCACACAAGTTCAGCTTGAGTCAAGCAAAGAGAAACAGCAGTGTGGGAGACAAATGGCTGTTGCTGGCAGGCAACACACATCCCAGCTCGAGGGAAGCAATGCGAGGGATGAATATCATTCATTTCAAATCACTTTAGAAAGCGAGGGAAGACTTTCCAGGGACTGCTACTGTCTGCTAAGCTTTTGCTGGGCTTGCTTAAGAGAGCAAGAAGAGGCAGAGTCACCTTCCAATTTGCTGGGTGGATTTTTTTCTTAAAAATAGAGTCACACTGGCTGCTGAGATCTGATCATTGACCCCCAAATGTGATCTGGCTGATCTCATCGCATTGCCATCCCATTGTGTTCTTAACACATTTACACCTGGCTGAGGTCAGATCACAATACACCTGCCATTAGCGCATTTTTCCTGAACAGGATAACATATCCACATACAGATGATATTTTAGGTGCAAGGTGTAAATGGCATATGAGCCACTTACTCCACATAGCTCAAATGATTAGGCCATTAAACGATTCATTTTTCAAGTAAAAATGCCAAATATTTGTTGGTCGTAGCTTCCCAAATGTGAGGAGTCATTACTCTTCTTTGGCACATACGACAGTAAAATTGATACATTTGGGTTTTGGAATGTTGGCTGAACAAAACAAGTAATTTGAAGAAACTTTGGGCTCTGGGAAATTAGAATATTTCACTGCTTTCTGACAGCAGCTTTTCTGAAGTAGTTCATCACGAAAATTAGCATCACATTGAAAAAAAGACTGTTGCAGCTCTTGAATCTAATCAACGTTGGGATGTTTTGTATATTAATCTATGAAATGTCTTGTAATGTCGTTCCAACGTTCAGATCTTTTCGGATGACGTACATCATCAAAGCATTGGGCAGCTCAGACTTTCCAGTTATTTTCTGAAATTCAGGATAGAGAAGGCATGGGTCACAGAGAGTTTAGACACTGTACTTGAAGTCTTTGGTGATGTTGTCATAGGTCTTGGGGTCCTTCAGGCGCTCCACAAGGGTATCTGAAGCCTTTTTCACCAGTAGGGGGCACTCTGGGTTCTCTGAGGCCAGTGAACGCCACACAACCTCCAAGTACTCTGGCAATACATAAAGACAGAGGGAAGGATGGACACTTAAACCTGGGCTGCTATAAAAAGACCACAATAATACACACCAAGGCCTGTTAAACATACAGGACTATTTTCAGGCACTGCAAAAGCACCAATTCATCTTCAAAATAACACATGAAGCCAATTCTGGTCAAGCGCTTGAGAAAGCATTTGTTTAAAAATGTTTCATTGAGGTTGAAAGTGAAATGATGAGTCGCAACCACTTTCATGGTTTATGAAACTCCAAAAGCAGAGGAGAAACTCTACATTACAAAATCTTGGAATATTTCCCCGTGGAGCGAGGCTGCCTCTTACTGCTGACTAACTGCAGTGCTGTTTGGGGAAATAACAACTTTGTGGTACCGTGGACCAGGGAGGAAAGATATCTGACGTGAATGCACCACGTACGCTGTTCTCTGTGCGTTTCGTCTCAGATGTTTTCTGAGAGCTGAAGAGAATGTGGCCCGAATGTGTGCGATAGTGTCGTCAAGATAGCATGAGTGTGTGGGCGGAGCAGCACAGATCCATGTTCAAAGCTGCTCTGACCTTGATTCCAGCCTGCAGCCTTCCGGAGGAAAACAATGGTCTTAGCCAAATACAACACAGACACAGATAGAGAGTGAACCGTTCCTCATCTTTGATCTGTCTAAGACTCTTACTTCCAACACACTGAACAAAACTGGCACATTGTAGTAAATTGCAATTTAACACTTGATGTGTTCTACAGAGATGTTGAGATAAGAGCACTCTGCAGGGATTACAGGCAGAATTATTTATGAGAGGATGTTTCTTTAAATAAGGGTTGTTTGGTGCACCATATAGAGCTGACTTTACAGTCAAACACACAATTAAACAATCTCAAATCATCCCGTATGTGTAATCTCCATCTTATTTCCTGACAGTAAATCTAACTTAAAGGTATGCGATTTTGTTGATTATTGTTTGTAAACAAGTTTTCAGTGCTGTGTCCACCATTTTCATATCTTTATCTTGGATATGTGCTGTTGTATAGTGTACCTTTAAATCCCCTATTTTCTGAATAGAGTTTGGTATAAAACTCTGATCATCCAACGTAGCATTATTTTCATAAGATGAGAATGAAGACCAATACACATGTATGTGTCTGTGTGTGTGTGATGTCATGCCATTCAATGTCTCTTCATACCTGGGAAGTTAACAGTGGCAAAAACAGGTGCACTCGTAGCCACAGAGGCATGGACCAGGTGAGGATACTTCAGCCTGAACCAAGCAGCCAGAGAACCTGGGTACGACCCGCCAAATGCCACCCACTTCCTGTTGGGCAGCCCTCGTTCCTCTGCCACCACGGTGCGGAAGTGTGCCAGGTCAGCCAACGCCTGGCGACTACTGAGGAAGCGCAGGTTGTCTGTGCTGAGGTCACTAAATGGGGAGAAGAGGGAATTCAAATGGTAGTTTAACCGAGCATCAACAGTATATCCATTCAGTCTGGACAGTGCTAAATGAGCAAGGCTGCCCTTTAGATGCAGGGCTGCCATCTAGTGGTACAAAAGCTGCACCAGCATCAGGTGCTGCACACAACAAGCATGAAGGCCCAGTGAGTTTTTGTCCTTTGTTGACCCCACAGTATTGTGCAACCAGAGCTGCTGAAATCTCTCACACTGCTGTGAACATATGTTGAGGGTGTTGATGAATGACTGCCCTTTGGCACGGGTCAGACTGGAAAGTCATACTTCCTCAGCCCCCATTGGGAAACTCCATTTATTCATTTTACAGTAGATGACAACACTACGGTGTGACAAATCAAAGAGCCGGGGTCAAGAAAACCTGCACAATCTGTTCTCTGAAAGCATCCTCTCTGTAAATATTGGACAAGCAGAATTCACAACCAAGATTCATTACAGGTCCAGTCTGAGGGATCTCAGGGGATCTATTGGCAGAAATGTAATTTAATATTCATATTTATGTTTTCATTTGTGTACAATCACCTGAAACTAAGAATTATTGTGTTTTCATTCATTTATATTTACAAAGGGAGCGGGTCCTCTTCCACGATGTCCGCCATGTTGTCCAGAATGGACAAACCAAACACTGGGTTTAGAGAAAGCCTTTGGCATTTTTATATTACCTGAAGATTCCCCTCCATGCTTGGAAAGGGAGGGGGGAGGAGTTGGGGGAGAGGTATTCTGTTGAGTGTAATCTGCAACCTCACAGCTAGATGCCACTAAATCCTACGTATGACACCAAAACCAGAAACCTACTACAGGAAGTTCACACCTACAGCTTGTTTTCTCTGCTACAGCCCACAGTTTAGTCCACTTGGTTGCTTTTTTATGGTTTATTTTAGCTCATGCTACCCTTGCAGGACCCACAATCAGTGAAGCTAAAGAAATGTCCCAAAGGCTCAAAGGCTCTGTGTTTATTGGATTGAATTGAATTTTAGCAAACTGCCAGGTAGACAGGGTAAAGATTTTGGCAACAGTCAAACTCATCTGATTCCTGTCTAAGACTAAAAATGATGAAATTATTTGTACTGTCACAATCGACCTTCTCACCAGTTAAGACTGCATTAGGGACAGTCCAGACCTTTTAGATAGAATGGGTTTCTTAAAGCATGGCTGATGGAAACCAGTGCATCTGCATTGGGCTTATTTCCAGGTTTTGAATAGATCTCCAAGACCTGACCTGCAGTTAAAAGCTCCAGTGATTCAATACACAAATGTGAACAGATTTGCAGTGACTACACCTCAATACTAGGTCAAACGTACATGGTCGGGTGACTCTTTCCATAGAAGCGATGCTCCAGCATTAAGCAAAGTGCTCCTAGTTTCTCAGCATAGGTGAGCCAGGTGCCATGCTGCATCCAGGCTGGATTGGCTGGGCCCTCTCCACCTATCATCAGAAACACTGGACCGCCCGGCCTGTAGAAGGCTTCATTGACAAAGTACCTCTGAGGAGAAAAAAGGGCGAGTTACTGAGAATGAGCCAAGAGGGCCAACTTTCAGACAGATGCACACTGATACACTTGCCTTAATCTGTGCTGGATGGGATCATGTCCTCATCAAATTTAACATGCTTTATGTTAAACTCGATCCACAGCAAGCTCAATCTGATCACTTTGGCCATTTTTCTAAATATATTTCAGTCCTTGCATATCACATAAACAGACGTACTTGCTTCCACTCTCTGCTGTCTGCTCCGTTGAAGTGATCCAGTTTCTGAGTGAACCACTGCTCCTCAAACACAGCTCTCCGGCTGCTGTCCTGCACTTGAGTAAATTTCCTGAAGCCCTTATGCAGTCCCTCTCCACCAACAAAGACAGAAAACAGCAAAAATAAGGCTACTTTACGCAAAGGTGACCAGCACATTTGAAAAGTCATGTTGATATAAACAGGGAAACAGGCAGTAGCATGTGATTCAGTTCCGTGTAGTCATGTGACGAGTTTTCTGCTACTTTAAATGACTCGCAAAACATGGGAGATATGAGTTCATACGCATTTCCTCATGTCGCTGGAACACTTGAAGGCCATTCTCGCTACATACGATTTTTTTAAAAGGTAGACATGGCTGACAATTTCTATTATGAGTAGGTATTCAATCGAAATGCTTCAATATCTATTGACACAAATATAGCAGAACGTGCGTATTTGACACTACAGCGTTTAATATGACTTCAGGGGTATCACTCGAAACGTGGATGCGTGAAAATACTAGTTAATTACAACTCCAAACTGTAGTTTTCTTTTGGGCTTTATACTTGCTTTTTTATTTTAACTTTGACGCTGTTATGTCGATCGGAGTTTTTGCCGTGTTTTGCAGGACTGAAGTACCCAAAACGCTCATAGGAAATCACCACCAGCAGGGGCGGTAAAGAGAAATCACGGAACATTTTCCATACTGAAGAAGAAGCGGTCCGCTCACAGACCTCCCCAGTTCCGTTTGCTAGCCAACAGTTCATAGAACCGCTACTATGGAGGAGGCAAAAAACAAAGAGAAAAAACAGCCCGAAAAGACCGATGAGAAGGAGAAAGACAAGGAAAAGGGGCAGCAGCCCTCGGGGAAGGATAAGGATAAGAAAGAGGAGCAAGAATTGGTAGGTTGGGGTATTTTTCTCATTGAAATGTGCGCTAAATAACGATACATGAGCCATAGGTGTTATTTTGCCTTAGTCACTGCCGTTGTGACAACATGGTTGAGCAGGCCCAAGTCATTGCCATTCAAGATCGATGACTGACCGACAGTCCGTAACGTTAAAATACCTTCTCAAATAAAGCATCCGCACTTTGACTTATTTTAATTTCGTTGTCCTTAAAAATTGTCCTGATGTGCTCGTCCAGTTAGCTAACTTTAGCCTAGCCCGGCTAAGCTAACGTTAGCTTACTAGTTGTTATCGGTGCTGTCTGTGCTGTCATCAGTGCTAGCTTTACTCCTTAACGTGCTAGCACATTCAGCTAGCCACCAACCTGACTGTTACAACGGACTGGTTTAGCTTGTAGCAGTTAGCCGTTTGGAACTAACGCTGAGTGTCACCAGTCACTTTATTTTGCTCTGGTGATCGACCATATACTGTGACCAGATGTAGGATTTTACGCGATTGCTTGGTAGGGGTTCTGCAGTGTTTGAGTCACAAAATTTGGTATAGCCCTCTTAGCTAATGGACAGCCGTGTGAAATTCAAAGCGAATACGGACATTTTTTTTTGTCTTGTTTATGCCTTGTGTAACATATCGACATTCATAAGTAGTTCACGCGGTGTTACCACTGTACAAAGGTACACTCATGAGTTTAAAGGTGTCGGAATACACTAGTACCAAATGTCGGAATGTAATTATAACAAAGTGCTTTTGGGGCCTAAAGTCAGTTTGATAAACCATAGGTTATAGGAGCCTAGCATCTACTGTTAGATTGGAGATCTGCATTATAAATATATTGTATATAGAAATCTGCATCATTGAGGTGGTGGCCGGTGGTAATTTTTCTTCCTAGTTGTGTATGACAGTTGACAATATGACAATATGCATGATTTTGATTGTTAATAACAGATAATGTCATTGTCATTGGTCACTACTTTTCAGTCAGAAGAAGACAAGCAATTACAAGAGGACCTGGAGATGATGGTGGAGAGACTGGGTGTAAGTATTACATTTTTATTTATTTATTCTGTTCACAGCAACTTTTGTATGTTAGGGTGTGAAAGTCCTCAGTAGGCAGAAAACTCACATTTTTCTCCACATCGGCAGGAGAAGAACACAGCCTTGTACCGTCCTGCACTGGAAGAGCTGCGCAGACAAATCCGCTCCTCAACCACCTCCATGACGTCCGTACCCAAGCCTCTCAAATTCCTGCGCCCACACTACGGCAAGCTCAAAGAGATCTATGAGGGCATGGCTCCTGGAGAGAACAAGGTCAGGCTCTACTGTGCTGCCAGACATTTTGAAAATTCATGCACGGGCACACTTTTTCCCCCCAATGTTTCAGTAGAATTACCATCTGAGAAATACTGCACATTACCTTTATACACAAAGAAAAGTAGAGTGATGAGTATGGCAGTCCTGCCTCCTGTCTCTATATTATTCACCAAATGTTTGAGTCTAAATTATGAATGTGTCACATTTTTCAAAACAGTGACATTAAGACCAATGCATGCATGCATCCATCCCAGGCCAGGCATTCATGCTTGACAATTGACCATAACAATGAATGGATTATCAGCATAGTCGCAGATTAACATTCTGACAGTCAACTAATAGATAAAATAACTAATAGTTGCAGCTCCAGTCTTGACTAAAGACCTTAAGTTCAGACTCTGTGTGCTGTTTGTATTTGCAGCGTTTCTGTGCTGATGTGGTGTCGGTGTTGGCCATGACCATGAGTGGTGAGAGGGAGTGTCTGAAGTACCGTCTGCTCGGCTCCCAGGAAGAGCTGGCCTCTTGGGGACATGAATATGTCAGGTAAGACGTGACTCAGCATCACCAGCAGCCAGGCATACTACTCTTTTGTGGTTGCAGAGGTTCTTTACTGGTGTTTATTTGTTTATGTGATTTGGTTCACTGACAAATCAATATAAAAATCTACCTGTATGCTGCTGTTCTTATTTTACCTTTTTTTTTAAGATAGCAATTATGTTTTAGCTTTTCATTCAGAAAAATGAAAGAAGCCTTTGAGAAATGATACTGATCAATGAAAACTATAGCAGGTCAGAAGCTGGGGTGGGACCTGGGCTCTCTATAGAGCATTTTGATGAATCATGTCACAACAAATGAATTGTTTTGTGTGGAAAAGGAGATTGATTCCATTTTCATCTCTTGGTGACTCACCCTTTGTGTCTGTTGCCTTGTAGGCACCTGGCCGGTGAGGTGGCCAAAGAGTGGCAGGAGGTGGAGGAGAATGACAAGACGCAGCAGGAGACGCTGCTTAAACTAGTGAAGGAGATTGTGCCCTACAACATGGCCCACAATGCCGAGCATGAGGCCTGCGACCTGCTGATGGAGATAGAGAGACTGGACATGCTGGAGGACTACATCGATGAAAACGCCTATGGCAAAGTCTGCCTGTACCTCACGAGGTGTGTTCAGGTTTGCTCAGAAAACATTTCATTCATTCATCTTCTATACCCTGATTATCCCTTTCAGGGTTGGGGGGGGGCTGGAGCCTATCCCAGCTGTCAACAGGCGAGAGGCGTGGTACACCCTGAGCCGGTCGCCAGCCGACTGCAGGCTCAGAAAACACAAAGCCTATTATTTAGCAGCATGTACACATATAGGACACGTTGTTGTACGTGTCTTTGAAATATATCCATTTCAACTCCTAACTGTCTGCATCACTCCACCAGCTGTGTGAGTTACGTCCCTGAGCCAGAAAACTCAGCGCTGCTCCGATGTGCCCTGAACATCTTCAGGAAGTTCAACCGTTATCCAGAGGCCCTGCGCCTGGCCCTGATGCTCAACGACGTGGAGCTGGTAGAAAACATCTTCACATCCTGCAAAGACATGTAAGGACTATAAAGCCACCTACTACCTGCTGGCTGACCCTGTTCATATATGCTCTCTCCTTGTATTGCACGGCCTCCCTGTGTCAGCGTGGTTAGGGTATGAAAAACAAACTCTCTTTGCCCTGCAGAGTTATCCAGAAGCAGATGGCCTTCATGCTGGGTCGCCACGGTATGTTCCTGGAGCTCAACGAGGACGTAGAGGACTACGAAGACTTGACAGAGATCATGTCCAATGTGCAGCTCAATAGCAACTTCTTGGCCCTAGCGAGAGAGGTAAGAGCCATGAAGGACGCTGTTGATTTGGAAGGCAAATAAGGAATTTGCTGGATTTGAAAGTTATTTACTATGTCTAGTAAATAATACATGTTCAAGTTCATATTTATTCAGCAGACATTTTTGGCAAGCTTGTCTGCTGATAAGTCACTTCTAGGGCTGCATATGACAAAGGTCTGAGATGTTTGACTGTTACAAAAAGCACGGAGGATAAACAAAAACCTAAGTTTAGGCTTCTGTTAATACTAATTCAATGGGTGACTTAACTTAGTATAGTGTGATCCAAGTACATGCTGCTGTGAAACAGCTGTAGGCATGGGATCAATACAGAGTTGTTTCATGCCAGAGAATGCTAACTTAAATGTGATGGAATTTAGGAAAACCCGTCAGATGTCGCGCTGCCACTTTTCCAGGAAAACGTGAAAATAGGTCGAAAGTCAAAATATTGGTGAAATTGGGTTTTCATTAAGTCATTATTTTACAACATTTTGTCTGTCATTCCTGAAAATATTTCATTATATTTCGCTTGTTTAATATGTTAAAAACGTTATTTAAATTAGGCACGCTGTTTGTCGTTATCTCCTACGAATGAAAAACGATCAGCGCATGAAATCCGCCCCTAACTCTTAGTCTACATAGCCTACGAAGACGGTTTATCTATCATAGTTAGGGTGACCAGATGTCCAGTGTTGTGCCTGAACGCGTTCATTGAACGATAGTTCATGAACTCGTTCATATTTTGGGCGAACGTGAACTGAACGTACTGTATTATTACTGCCTGATGAACATTACTGTGAACTCGTTCATTCTGGTGTCTGTGAACGGCACGCTCTCTCAGTTTAACTAGTTCAACTAGTTCATGTAGAAAGTGAACTTTCCCAACACTACAGATGTCCCGCTTTGTGCAGGACAGTCCCGCAAATTGTGACGTCGCAAATTGTTAGCGACACTGTCAATAACAAATCATGACAACGTCACAATTTGTGTGACTGTCCTGCACAAAGCGGGACATCTGGTCACCCTAATCATAGTAAACCACATAACATGAAGACAAAGTCATATTAATGTGCATTTTCGCGCACAGAGAGAGATGTCGAAGCTTCAGAGACAGAGAGAGTTTGAGGTAGCTGGTCGTGTTCTGATTTAAAATCCTTGTCTTTAAACCTGTTTTTCTCAAAATTCTGCTCCAAAAAATCCTACTCATCAGCTGACTTTGAGTGATCGTAACACTTGATACAAACCAGATATAAAAATAATGAAAACAGATTTGAAAAGAGCTTGAAATAAGTTTCTAGGTGTTATTAAAATCTCCAAAAGGTAAAATTTCGACATGTGACTGGTTTTCCCAGATCCCATCCCAAATATTAAATATGCAAATTATTGTCATGACTGTTCACGAGCATTATAGATGAAAATAGTCTGAAATTTCTCTTTACTTACACATCGAACGAGGACACATTTTTCACTGCATTGACTGCAACATTATCACAGTGTCTTCTTCTCCATATTGCACAGCCCTGCATTGAATGAATCATATTAAACCTGTTTCTCAGGAGTAAATGGCAAATTACGAATCCAGGGCAATTTTGTCTGTCTTTAGAAAGACACATTTTCTAGCCAGCCCATTTTTACATAGAAAAGCAGACATGGATGTTCGAGAAATAATGTAATGAAACTGTCAGTAGGGATGCGCTGATTCAACTTTCTATCTTCAGATGCTCTATTGAATTATTTTTTATACAAAGTAACATGATGGCAGAGACGCTGTGGAAATGAAACCTGAATGGGAGCTGTGACTGAATGACTAACTGATGGAAACACTGAATTTTACACTGACGTTGACAATAAAACGTGTTTAATGTGGATTGTTATGCCACGAGTGATACCTGATCCAATTAATAAGGTCAGTGTTGAGTATCAGATCTGCGTGTCCGTCATGGTGGATGAAATCTGTGTTGTAAGCCTGAGCGATGCGCTTCCTGTTCACAAACATAAAGAAGGCAGTGGGAGCACAAGGACCTTGGATGTGTGCAGAGAGGTTGAAGATCAGAGTGAGCTGAAATGGAAGAGAGCTGTGTGCGTTTTATGATTTATGATGGTGCGAAAACACCAAATAGTTTGAAGAGAGTGCAGAAGATGAGAGGCAGAATCACTGTAAGGCTGTGAAAAAGACGAATGGAGGCAGCAGTGAATGAAAGGCACAAAATGACTTCTGTCACCTGACACTTTATTTACTGTGCCTTGTCCTCCGCAGTTGGACATCATGGAACCCAAAGTGCCAGATGACATCTACAAAACACACCTGGAAAACAACAGTGAGTCCATATCTGCAGGTTGTGTGTATGTTGCATCATCTCATGTAAAGTAAGGATGGCAGCTGTGTTTTGTGATTCGCCGGCTGCCACAGCACACAAACTGAAGCTCAGGGTTACTGCTCGTCCATTGCTCGGCCTTATGTGTGACCTCTGTGCTGTGTGCGACAGGGTTTGGAGGCAGTGGCTCCCAGGTGGACTCTGCTCGCATGAACTTAGCATCTTCCTTCGTGAACGGCTTTGTCAACGCAGCCTTTGGACAGGACAAGCTGCTCACAGACGACGGCAACAAATGGCTGTACAAGAACAAGGACCACGGTAAAAGAAAACACACACAAATATACTAGTAGATGTAGTACTAAATAGGCTCCCTTGCCATTATACTCACTGCGCTGATATATTGACACCTACCTATTCATGATGATTTCTTTTATGTGTGATTTGCATAGTATGGGAGTGTTCAGTGACTAAAAGTGATATAAACGTCCTCAGGTATGTTGAGCGCTGCAGCCTCCCTGGGTATGATCCTGCTATGGGACGTGGACGGCGGTCTGACCCAGATTGACAAATATCTCTATTCTTCTGAGGACTACATCAAGGTAAACATCAGGCGTGGAAGTATTGGAAACTGTTCCATCATAGAGCTCATAGATTACTGTTAACATCTTCTACTGTTCTGCACCACTGCGCAGTTTCCCAATGAGACACTCGACACACCACCAGTTGAAGAATGTCACATCATATTATCTTAAAATTAATGTAATTGATTGTATTGACTAGACTACACCTCTGTCAGGGCTGCCTCCTCTCTGAGTTTTTAACTTGACTTTCTGATTCTGTCGTGGCTCTTCTGTGAGTTATTAGGATCCAGGAGGAAAAACCGTCTTCCTTGTGTTTCTAACACCCGCGTCTCTCTCTTCACAGTCTGGTGCTCTCCTGGCCTGTGGCATTGTCAATTCAGGTGTGAGGAACGAGTGTGACCCGGCCCTCGCCTTGCTGTCTGACTACGTCCTCCACAACAGCAACATCATGCGGATAGGAGCCATCTTTGGGTGAGGAGAAATTGAAAAATCTGAGCATATGTACAAGGACATTTTCTAAATTATCGAGGTATATTCTATGCAGGGTCAAGGATAAGGTGCTTTATGTGAATGTCTCCTCTGGAAATCAGTGATGATATCCTCTGATGACTTGTGTGTCTTGATCCTTGTCCTGGTTTCAGACTGGGCCTGGCCTACGCTGGCTCCAACAGGGAAGATGTCCTCTCTCTGCTTCTCCCTGTCATGGGTGACTCCAAATCCAGCATGGAGGTATGGATGTCTTGTTTTGCTCTAAATGGTCTTCTCACTGTTTATATGCAGCATTCGAGTGTGTGTGTTTGACCTGCAGGTGGTTGGAGTGACGGCGCTGGCGTGCGGTATGATCGCTGTAGGATCTTGTAATGGTGACGTGACCTCCACAATCGTCCAGACCATTATGGAGAAGAATGAACAGGAGCTGAAGGACTCGTATGCCCGCTGGTTGCCTTTAGGCCTGGGACTCAACCACCTGGGTACGCATGTGCAGCCACAGGCCTCAGAATGAGTAATCACTAAATATAGTTCCAGACAGTGGGACAGAGCTGCGGTGGCAAAGGAGAACAAACCAAAGTAACACAATATGTGACAGCTTTTTCTCCACCTGTGTAGGTCAAGATCCGTGAATTCCTCTGACAATGTGTCTTTTCTTCTGTTGTCATTGAGCTGCTGTAACTCTCCTGTTTGTTCTTCATCATCCGCAGGTAAAGGAGAGGCGATTGAGACGACCCTGGCAGCTCTGCAGGTCGTGCCTGAACCTTTCCGCAGCTTTGCCAACACGCTAGTGGATATCTGTGCATATGCAGGTCAGTCTCATGAGCCGTGTTTCCTTTAACATAATTTAATGTGCATTTTCAAGTATGGCATTAGAGAAGGTTGATGGAAACTGCAAAATTTGAATATCTTGTTTCCCTTCGAGAGAAGCTGCAGATTATAACATCTCATCACTCTACACAGATCTGATGTATCCTTCCTTACATTAATACATGAAACAAACAAATGCTGTATTTCTATGTCCTGCCCCTCTTAATTACATCATCTTGTTACACACTCTTCTTCTGCGAAGGTATAATGTTGTTCTGAGTGGAGAATTGGCGCCACCCACTGCTTATCTCAATGAACCAACTCCTAATTATGGCATAACTGCAGTGGATGGAAACAAGCAATCATTTGCATTTTCTTGCCTCGAAGTTCAGTGTGTGATACATTTGGATGGAAACTCAGCTATTGTACTGCCATTCCAATGCTATTGTTTGCTCACATGCAGGTGTCAATTATTCAATCGCTGCAAATATTCACTTCTGTATAAGCCAACCAGACATGGGTCTACCTGTAGTGCAATGTCTGCTGATTTTAATCTTCATATCCCCAAAACAGCTATAACTCACTGTGATGATCTGCCCCCTCCTCCCTCTCAGGTTCTGGTAATGTGCTGAAGGTGCAGCAGCTTCTCCATATCTGCAGTGAGCACTACGAAGCCAAGGAAAAGGAAAAGGAGGATGACAAGGACAAGAAGGATAAGAAGGACAAAGATAAGAAGGAGACTTCTGCTGACATGGGCTCCCACCAGGTAACTCCTTACCACGATTATCCTCAGTCATCAATTATTCACCAGTATACTTCCTTTATCAGCTGTATTATGGGTGCTTGTGAAGGTTTATATTGTGGGGGGAAAAAGGAGAAAATGGATGATTTATGGATTTATTTTCCCTCTCAGGGAGTAGCTGTTCTCGGTATTGCCCTCATTGCCATGGGGGAGGAGATTGGTTCTGAAATGGCACTGCGGACATTTGGACACCTGGTCAGTAGCACTGCTTACTCTCAGTTTTCTATTTGTTTTCCATTACTATTTGTTATTCTTTTGATCACACTCTTCCCTCCTCTCAGGCTGTTCTTAAAGGAACATTTCCATCTGGTTGTCTTGAGTGAACAGTGCTTTCATATTTTCAGACTTCACCATCAGTCCTTCTTTTGATCCTGCTCCATATTTTGTCTCTTCTGTCTTTCCTCTGTCATGATGTGTCATTGGTTACTGTGTTCTTACTCATCCTGATGTCTTTAATGAATCAAACTAAGATCGTAGCATCACAGATTCCTCTTTTGTTGGGTGTGATAGCTTTAAGTCGGCAATTAGATAAAAGAGTCAGATTGTCCCTTATCTTTGTGTCCTGGTGATGTGTTTACACCATCTTAAACTCTCTCGCTCTCTGTGTATTCTTGTCATCAGCTGCGTTATGGTGAGCCCACTCTGAGGCGAGCAGTACCCCTGGCTCTGGCTCTCATCTCCGTGTCCAACCCTCGGTTGAACATCTTGGACACTCTCAGCAAGTTTTCACATGATGCTGACCCCGAGGTGTCCCACAATTCCATCTTTGCCATGGGCATGGTGGGCAGTGGTAAGTCTGGTTCAGATAATAGAATGATGGTAACTGTGTGTTAACACCTGTGACCATAATAAACCACTATACAAGTGTTGCTTTGCTTTTAGCTGTAAGTGAATTTTCAGTGATGCACAGTGCCACCTCCTCTGGGAGTGCCTCTGGTGTTAATGTCCTCCACATATTTAACAGGCTCTTCATTTTTTCCCCTTTTACAGGCACAAATAACGCCCGCCTGGCCGCCATGTTGCGGCAGCTGGCCCAGTATCACGCCAAAGACCCCAACAATCTCTTCATGGTCCGACTGGCTCAGGTGGGTGGCGACACAAAAGGCACTCTGTACCAGACGCAAGTGAACTTTTGGGAAAGTGTGTACGTGTGTACATCAGCCACTATTGACTCTCTCGTGTTATTGCCTCCGCAGGGTCTGACTCACCTGGGCAAAGGCACACTGACACTCTGTCCCTACCATAGCGACAGGCAGCTGATGAGTCAGGTCGCCGTGGCTGGACTGCTCACCGTGCTTGTTTCCTTCCTCGATGTCAAGAACAGTCAGTTCATTTTCCTCCTGCTGCCCTTGCCTCAGCTTTCTGCTTCCACACACTTCACACAGTCCATTTCTGTTTAATGGTTTGGAGTTTGTATTGCGTCGGTGATTTCCCTGTGTCAATATTCTCCCTGCTGTTCACTGTGTGTATTGCAGTAATCCTGGGCAAATCTCACTACATCCTGTATGGCCTGGTAGCAGCCATGCAGCCACGTATGCTGGTCACCTTCGATGAGGAGCTACGACCGCTGCCCGTGTCCGTCAGAGTTGGACAGGTGAAGCTTTGGGAAATTAGTACAATATCTCTGAAACATTTGAAGAAATTCTGCTACTGTCCAGAATATTATGTATATCTAAAATAATTTTACAAACCGAGTATGAAGTGTCACGCTTCAAACAAAACGTGACATTACTACACTCGTAGTTGTCAAAAAGTAAGTTTTTTCCCTGCCCAACCAATTTGTTTTAGGATTTCTTGTTTCCTCTATTTAGACAATGCAGTTGAAGCTGCATTCATGGGAAATCTTAGAACTTAATCATGAGATCGCTTGTTAATGCAACAGTTTCTTTCCATAAGGAACAACATCCACCTACCAGCACCTCTAATGCTCATAAATTTCCCTCAGAATAAAAAAAGTTCTATCTCATCTCATCTTATCTGAACATGTTATATCTTGTTGTCTTCATCACTCAGTTGCTAGGCAACTACCATACTTCAGAAAGTCAGTGTGACCAGCCAAGAAACATTTTGGTGCAGATCTTCCCATAAAACCACAGCTTGTTGTTTTTCTGTGGATTAAATAAACAAGATATCACCTGTTAATTTGACAGAGCCAGGCTAGCTGTTTCCCCCTGCCTCCAGTCTTTATGCTAAGCTAAGCCAACAGTGTCCTGGCTGTAGCTTCATTTTAAAGTACAAATATGAGCATAGTATCATTCTTCTCATCTAACCTGCCAGAAGAAAGAAAATAAGTGTATTTCCCAAAATATAGAAGTCTTCTTCTCAGTGTTAGATGTTGGAATGCAGACCTACATCAGACCGCTGATGTGTTCAGCCAAAATAAACCCGTCGTTAAGAAATGATGGAGAAGTTGTGGACTCTGGTCTCAAAGTTTGTTTGTCTCATCTGTCTACAGGCTGTGGATGTTGTGGGCCAGGCAGGTAAGCCAAAGGCCATCACAGGTTTCCAGACTCACACCACGCCCGTGTTACTGGCTCACGGAGAGAGGGCAGAGCTGGCCACAGAGGAGTACCTCCCCGTCACCCCCATCCTGGAGGGCTTTGTGATCCTCAGCAAGAACCCCAACTATGAAACCTAGACTGCCCCCTGACCCCCTGCAAAAAAAAAATCTCTATTCTTGCAGGCCTCTTGTTCTGTCTGTAAGGGTAGCCCTCCATGGCTCTTGGCAGTTGTTATATTTAGTAGTTTATTGCATGGCTGAAAAGAGCAAAGCAGGCCTATCCTTCTGCCTCGCTGTGTCTTCTCACTGCTGTCTGTGGCCCAGCTCCAGCACTCATTAAAAATGGATGGTTGGGGTCTGGTTAATTGGACTGGGATGACACAGGGAGGGTAAACCTGGGACCTCATCCACTCTACATAGATGGTTTCCTTCCCTCATTGCTCTAATTTTGATCCACCTCTCCCACATGTACTGAACCAGCTGTTCGACTGACCCGGGGCCAGTTCAGTGTGGGAACTGCTCGCCATCCTCCTGCATATGTCATCAGTAAATGAATAACAACTGTTCAGTCCACATCATTACTTCAAATGTGCCCCCCCCCCCCCCCCCCCAGTACTTACATCCTCAGTCATCTTTTGTAATTAGAGCATTTGAAAGTATGTGTTCTTCATCACGTTTTTCTTCTGTTTCTTTTTGTTTTGGTTTTTGTTACAGTACTGTAAAAGATTGAATCAAAAATAAAAACTCAGATCCACATGGTGGAAATGTGATGGCTATGTCTTATGTTGATTTAGGTGTCAAGAATGGTGTGGCTGTCTTATAATTTACTCACAAGTGCTTTCATCCAAATGAAACGGGCTGCAGGTTCTCCTCAATGAGGAGCTGTCATCATGGTTTTACAGATGCCAACTAGGGGAATGAAATCTTTTCTACCGTGCACATGTATGAGTATTTTTTACACACAAATATATACACTAGTGTGAGTGTGTCAATATTTGTGTAGGGAACTGATGCCATACTATATTATATACATTGATAGGAATCTGCAATGTATACTTGTTATACATGGGTTTTCTCTTCCTAAGCATACATGAATCAGGTGCAGCCCCTATGGCCTCTGTGTCCGTCTTCTGGCTTTCTCATCACAGTTGTCCCCTGAGTGTATTTTAAATGACTTTTCTACTTGCTCTATGCAGAGCAATTATTTGACCTATAATGATGGAATCTAATTATTATTTAACTGTTCTAACAATTGTTGGGACAATTTTCAGAAAGTGGCAAAGTTTAATTTCACTGAAGTAAATTTACATGAAACGTTCCTCATTTGCTTCTGCATAAAAATGGGAACTTGGCCTTAGCAGAAAGTTGAATTGTTTTAACATTAAAATGTTAAAACGTCTCTAAGCGTGTAACTCAAGTACAAACACAATTTCGATAACTCGGGTCTCAAACCATTTGAAAACAGTTTACACAGCATAGAACGCGACTACTGGGAAAGTTTCACGTGATGGGATTTTGCCGGAATTACCGAGCTACCGGCTTCCGGGAAGATTTTCCGTCCGTCCGGCTCTGCGGACTCAAGGAGAGAAAGGTAATGGCAATGGTCCTGAGCTAAATTCTTTATTAAAATGCTCAAATTTTCAGATAAGTGTCAAGTCACTGTTACGTAGGGACTCAGGAAGGATATTTAAGCGTTTGTTTCGCCTTTTCGTCTGGAGATATACCTAGCTGTGGTGACTTTCTTCAGTGGTTGCTGCTGAGTGATGTTCCTGCTGTGTTTTCAGGGATTAGCTAGCTAGCTGGTTGCTAGCATTCCATGCTAATGCGACGTGGGTGTTCTTTCTTCACTTTAGCTAGTTCAGCTAGCAAGCTAATACTCTGAGACATCCAAGATGACTGTTACTCGTGTGACGTTTAAAAGCATATTGTATTATGTGTAATATATTAAACAAGGCATGCGACAAACAGACTGTCGCATCACAATGCTGTTGTTTTCGCCGGTTAACATAATTTATGCTGCTGGCTATCCAAACGTTTGCTAGCTAGCTACACAGTGGGCTATATATGTGGCAGTGGGTTAAATCACTCTACTTGTGTGTTACCCACTTGTCAGACTCCTTGCAGAGAGTGGTGGAGCTTGTGTTCTCCTGGATGTATGTAAAGAAATGTCTGTTGACAGTTGTGATTGTTACTGATAAACAACTGATAACCTGATACCTGAAACCATGTGATGGGCATGTAACGTTGGTGCCAGCAATCTGAAACCATTTTTCTTCAGCGGCAAAGTATGTAATGGTGGTTCAAATATCTGGTTGTGAGCAGTCCGCCCGTTCACGCAGCTCTATGTCTCTGTCCATGAACCGAGCTGACATCACTCCTCTGGTGACCCAGGTTAAAACTATGTGACAGTATATGCTGTCAAATATCTAACGAGTGGAAGTTGTATCATGCATAAAGGAATTCTGAGACATTGAAGGGTAAAAACGGCCGGAGACTGTTTTGACAGGACAGTTGTTTTGAACTTTGAAGGCTGTGACACCTTCATAAAGGCCTTGCTGAGCAGCTTGACAGGTCGCTGCGTCTTCAGGTTAGTCGTTGTAATGGAACTTATGCCACCCCAGAATATGTAAATATGGCATTTACCTTCAGCATCTCCCAATATACAGCATGCTCTGTGATGCAGTAATGCAAACGTAGGCTTCTCGTGGTGGTGATGTTGCTGTTAAACTGGGCGAGATGAAACGGAGGTGTCTGAGTCATTCTGGCCAGCGTTAGTTACAGTAACGTTTCTCTTTGTTGTCACGACATTGTTGACAGCACCGATGCTGTGTTTATACCTAGCTAAAGCTTTCAAGCAGAGTTGGTGATTGAATGTGAGCAGCATATTGAGCTATTGGATGCAAATGTGCGAGCTAATAACCAGTAGCCACCTCCTTAGTTTGACAGTTATCTGGGTTACTATTCCCATTCATTGATACGATCGCCGTCACGCTTGTCTTCACTGCGGACTCCGTGAAGCGCCGTGTGTTTGGTATGTTTTTGCTTTTCATGAAATAGATGCTTGTCTTAACCGATATCTGCTGAGGTGTGGCTGGCATGAAGCCGGCAGCCGGGGTGTACATCGCGCCAATAGCAGGAGAAACCACGTGGTAAATCCAGATTGGGCCTAGGAAAGTTAGCAACATGGCTAACAGCATAACATACAGCAGCATGTCCTCGCACCCATATTTGTTGGTGTTTTGGCAAGACTGAGGCTTTGATAGGTGTGTGTTTGTTATAATCCCGGCCAAATAGCTGTCTTTGTTCTACGTTGTGCGTGTGAGTAGACAGACAGACACGCCCCTGTGTCATAGCAATAGTGTCCCACAGTTAGAGCAGACGAGACACCGGTATAGTTAGCTTGGCATGAGCGTCGCAGCTGTCTTCTGACACTGACATTGTGTCAGATCTTTAGCGTAGAGGATGACATCGCTGGTTTATTCGTATTTATGCCGTTTGTTGATCACATCGTCCTGCTTGCTGCGGCAGGCATGGGGCTGATGTTGAGGACTGCAGACATGTGACCTCAGCTGAGAATGTGGGTCCAAAATGGATGCAGTTTCCAATGAATGGCAACGGCCACCATATAGCTACTCGAGGCAGATGTTCATTCATCTTTGTTTACCACTGGTGAGTCCTGGATAATATTATACAGTGGTCTCAAGCATGATTTAGTCAAAGTAAATGAATCCAATAGCAGAAGTGCAATGCAGGACAAATGAATGATGTGTCAGAGCCAGGCTGTCACAGTTTGCCTGACATAAGGACACTACTGAGCTTCCTGTTGAGGGACTTGAAAGCCTAGAGTCTGGTCATGTGTGGGTTTTGGCAGCATGTTAGTTAACTAGAAGAAGATGGGGAGCAGAACAGGCTGTGCTGGTGTGATCCTGTGTTACTGGAGCTTAACTTAACTGTACATCACTCTGCTGGTTGAACTTAATGGTTGGAAATGTGAGCATGGAAATCCAGTTTTGTTTCAGGTGTTGGCCAGTGTCAGTGGCAGAGCAGTTTTCTGAAGAATCTATGTTTTATTTAGTATTTTTGCTATAGCTTTATGTTAAAGGAGAGCTCCACAAATTTGACAGGTGAACATTTCTTGTTCTGAATGTGATCAGAATGTGTTGGCTCTGCATATAACGGACAGACCTTTTACAGAGTAGACAAGTTGCTCCCCTTGTTCTGACTTGTGGGATAAATGTAAGCTATAGTTTTCCACAGTTTAAGTGTTCCAGTCAAGACAAGTGAAGCCTGCCACCACTGGAGCTTTTTGTGTCACTGTGTTACTACCACTGCCAACACAGTGGCTCTGTGGCAGGTACAGACTGCCATCGCAGCACGCAAGCTGGTGAACTGTATATAACAGATGAGTTAATAAAAGCATAAGTATGGGGTGATGAGCTTTTAGGAGAAGTTCATGAGTCAGTGTGTGGAAATGCATTATAAGTAGTTCTTCCAGGTAATGATGTACAGTGTCTATTATGACATTTCCAAAGTATCTTGAAATCTGGAGCAGGCCATGAATTCATAAAGCCAGCGACTCATGTATTTTTTTTTTTTTCTTTTTCACTCATACCACCAGGCAGTAAAGTTTGCTTGCTACTTAGTTTAGATTGTACTGGGAAAGGTTATTCTCAGCAAGCAGTTATTTAACAACAGTTGGTACAGTGTATCTCGATCGTGTGTACAGTGGCAAACCCACAGTGACTACACCCTTTATAGGTGACATGATAGCTAGCCTCTTTAGCAAACTTTAGCAAATGTTCTCCCCCTCTCCTCAGAGGGTCACCAGCAGTGGTTCTGGTGGCTAGATCTCCACAGTGCTGCATGTCAGATCAGCTCGAATGACTGGACTTTGTGTGATTAGGGGGTGGTGTGAGGTGAGGTGGGGGCTGCTTTGTGTTAGCTCACATAACTCTTAAAAACACAGATTCCTGCAAAAACAAGGGCCTCTGCAGTACCCCTCTTTGCTACTGTCATGCTGCAGACTGTTCCCATGATTTGGACTCATTACTCATTTTCAGAAAGTCTGCAGAAAACCTGTGTGGTGTTGATGGTGTGTGTCACTGGCACAATAGTTGTTGGAGAAGCCGGCCACGTCTCACTTCTTCAGGGTAAAGCATTCCCCCAAACAACCAAAGGTTTTGTTTGTGTTCCCCACTGAGAGGAGTGAAGCCGGCGAGGCAGTCTAGGTTGTTAGTCTGAGACCCTCTTTTAGCCCAGGGATTGTTTACTCAGCATTTCATCTCCCAGCCAGACCCGCTCAGTCTGACAATCTTTCTGTCTGTTTATGAGCCTTTGAACTGTTGTCACCTCTGTACAGTCTTACCATCGATGTCTGTTGGTCAGTTTGTCTCTAAGCTAGGGATTTCATCTGGCTGTATGGAAACCCTCACTCAGTTAAAATCATTTATCTTTTGGCCCTCTTTTGTTTGTGTGTCAATTTAGTCATGGTGACAGTGGTGATTGCAACCATTTTTACGGCGTGATTTCCTCTTCTTTGAGAAAAGAAAAAACACCCTGATTCATCATGACTCAGGCATTTTACACTGCTGCTTGCGTGCGTGTGTCAGGGAAAGGGGGTGTATGAGTGTGCCAGTGGCGGAGATAATGTGGGCTTCGGCTATAAATACCAAATATGACACTATTGCAAGAACTGTATAACCTAAGGAGTGTGATTATAAAGGAATCAGGCAATAAACTTTGAGTTAGTGGGATGGTAGTATTATGTTGAAAAATGTGTATTAGTTTCAGTCATTCTGAAAAAAGAACTGTATTTATGTGTCAAGGTGTGTTCACTTTAGGCTGAAAGCAAAACAAATTTCAGAGGTGATGCAATTATAAAAGTAACCAATGAAAGCATGCCAGTGGATACCAAATAAAACCGGCTCTAGGAGGCGTGACTAAAGCATATTCACTGTAGTTGGAAAAATTACTGTAAGATTGTAACAGTGTAATTTTATAAACCTGCTACAAAGGTACAATATAATAAGTCTAGAAATAGTGTTGGTACATGAATGTCTCTACTTAGCTAACTGATGTGTCGTTTCAGCGCCCTATTACCTTACATGTTGAAGAATGAATTCAGTCAGTCTTCTCAGTCAGAAATCTTCCACCTAGACACACAAGGAGTAATTTGTACTTTAGCAACAAAGTGCTGTCCAAAATGGTTCAGAAAATAAGTAATGCAGAGCTCACAGTTTTGACAAATTCTCGTGTTTAATGTGGTATTATATGTGTTGTGAAACATTTAACATTTTTAGGTCACAGACACTGTTATGTGTGTTATGCAGTTGTTTTTGAATGTGGATTGTATTGGAAATGTGATTGGATTAAATGAGGAAACTCTGAATCGTACACTGGACCAGTGATTGACAAAAGTGATGTCAGAGGTAATTAAGTGGTTCGGAGAAAACGTAACAAAAAAAAGGTTAAGTAGAGCTTGCAGCAATGAATGGATTAATCAATTAGTTGATCGACAGATGATTCAACTGTTTTGATAATCGATTAAGTTCATTTTCATGGAAAAAATGCCAAACATTTTGTGTTTCCACCTTCTAGAATGTGAACACAGCTTTCCCTTGTCTTACTTTATAGTAAACTGAATATCTTTGGCTTGTGGGTTGTTTCATGAGGAGGGACTCTTGGAAATTGTGATGGATATTTTTCACTTTTGTCTAATGGCTAATTGACCAAACGATTAATCAAGCCACAAATAAAATAATTGGCAGATTAACTGATCTTGAAAAGAGGCCTTAGTCGCAGACCTAATGTAAAAAGATACTGTGTAATATGGTTTGTATTGAAGGAATTCAATATGCTAGCGGCTAGGATGATTTTAATAACATGCACATGCTGTTTGTTCATTTCGGTTCTGTTCGTTCACTGGTATTTCATTTTACCCTCTCTTTGCAAATCCTTATTACAGCCTCAAATTATGCATGGTTCCCTGATAATTAAGATTGATTGTTAACAGACATTTATTTTTTATAGTGGATCTCTCTGTGTATAAGGTTAGAACTGAAAACTTATTTGGCTTACCAGATGAATAGGAACCTATTCCTGACCTGATTGATCAGATCATATGCACAAAAAGTGAAGTAATGAGGTGAACTCGACCCACTGAACTAAACTGACTGTTGTAATGTGAGCTTAAGGTGTAGCTTTGTAATTCTCACTGGATAAAATGCAGTGCAGGAGTGCAAGAGTACTTAATGAGGCACATTACTGTGGTGGGGCTCCTTAAGAACACTCATCTGGATTTACCCTGTTAACTTTTTGTTTGTAATACTAAGTTAATTCAAATCCAAGCCATTTCAAACTTTAATTCACTGCTAATTTAGAGCATAATTTTTTTTTCTGCCTTTACGATGATCTTGATCATCAAACATATTTGACCATGATAATCACCAACTTGTATCATCAGAAACTATCTGTTATACGGTCTTCTTATTGTCAGACCAGCCTTAACACTCCCTGTCAGTTTGGTACTAAATAAATAAATGTGCTGTTATCCAATACATGCTCATTCCTAACAAGATTTCTATTTCTGGATGTCTTTTAGGAAAAAGTTTTCCTCAGTGTAACCACACTTAGGACCTAAAAAGGTTCATAAAACGTAAGTATACAAATGAGCTATGATTATTAGGAGAAAATATCAATTTAGAGTTGAATCCTCCGGTCAAACGTGAAGGCTACTTTACCTTTCTTCACAGGTATGGTCTGGGTGTTTTCTTAACTCATTTTCACAGACTTTTAGCCATTCTTTAAAACCACTTAACTACTACATTATATGACATTGTGGTACATTTAACCTCATCTGTCTGTCAGATTTGTACACAGGTCCACATCTGCCTCCCCATGCAGAGCTCCATGAAATGAATAAAGCACCACAGCCTATAACAGGATCCCCCTCCAACCCCCACCCTGCCCCCTCCCCTGGCCTTTCACAGGTAAGAAACCCTGCTACTTAACTTCCTGCATTGGCTCTGTTAGAACATGTTGCCCTATCCCACTTTGTTTCTAAAAGAGAAAAGGCTGCCGTGACAGCGTAGTTATGTGCGTAATGAAAAGCAGATGGCACAACAGTACACTCTCTCTGGTAGAAAATGGTTGCAGCAGCCGTAAACTGTTCTTTGGTACAACTCTCAGTCAAATAGTAGAAAGTCCAACAGCACAGTCGCTGTACTCCATAGCAATTGTCAGAAATAACTACAGCTATGTTTATCAATGCTAGTATGTCCTTTTCTAGCCTTGCCATCATGATGGCAGCTAACAGTGTAGCTTGCTCACAAATATGCGGTTGATGCTCCACAGCACTCCTCAAAATGAGAGTATAATCAAACACAGAAAGTTTTCTTTCCCGCTGTTCAGGTGCAGTTTGTGCTCCAAACAGCACACATCTGCACACTCCTAACTCCATGAACTTAAACACGAGAAGATGCTGGTATTCTGAAAAATGCGGAATAATGTGACATAGATATCGACCTCAGTATCTATGCACTTCTTGACCACTTGTCTACTGCTCATCCACACCTTCTCACTCCCTATTCCTTCTGCATCCCACTTTTCTGCTGTTGATGTCACCTCCTGTCTCTTGCAGCCCTCATTCCCCCCTGGGCAGCCCCCTTCTGTCGTGTTTGCCACCCCACCGCCTCCACAAATGAACCCAACACCACAGCCCCGACAGGTAGGCCTGCCCACTGCTCACCCACCCCACAGCACAGCTACAATGGTAGATTTAGCTCCATTCCCGAAAAGAATGACTTCCTCCATCATGTCAAAAACGGCAGTTCTCAGGTTATTAAAACAGTCGTTTAAGGTGCACCTTTCTGGTGCAGGAATTCTTCCCCTTCACCATGAGTTCTTGAGTGAACTAATGTGGTGCATTTTAAATCTAAAATTGGTTTCTAACCCTCGCTTTTGTCAGATAAGTGACAGTCAAACCAATCAAGGTTGATTAGTATTGGATGGGTGAAATAAAACATCATTATTGAGGAAAATATTAATTACATTCTCTAAAATGTGAACATGTTTTAGGCTTCATTTTTCATCAGGTAGGAATTAATAAGCAAGTCTGCTCATTAAGAGAGACACTGCATTTACACAAGGCACAGCAGTGTAAGTTCATTGATAATTTAATTCTCCCGACACGCTGACAGGACCAGTCAGGATCTAATGCTCATGTTCTGTGTTCTTCTACACCTCCAAAAGGCAACACGCACTCCAGGTTCATGCAGAGAAATTGTTTGGAGTAAAGCAGCCATCCTCCTGATGAACCCTGAGCTCCATCAGAGCTGTCTAATGAGATTATTTCAGAAGCTCAACGTTTCATCCTGTTTACTCTGGAGAGTTTCTCCTGTCTGGTCAAGTTTGTAACTATAGTTTTTAGTTTTGCTGCTTAAATGTTCCATGATATTTGCTGCAGTGACATTACCGCATTCTTTCAAATTACTGAAAGCAGCCTCTCTAATCATTAAGAATAGCTTGTTAAAGCAAACACTCATACATAAATACAACAGACAATAAAGAAATGACCCAGAAACTTCGTGCTGCTCAACATAATTTTAGCAGGGACCAGTGGAGGTGGAGTCAAATCTCCATACGGGTGCGGTTCTCTAAATCAGAGAACATAATTTGTTCGAGTGGGTGGCGGGTGGATGATTTATGCGTGCATGCGGATTCATTTGACGTCACAGGCGATCCTGGCATCACACTCCTCCTCACTGTTCCTATCTGGAATCTTCCCAATGGAAAACATGGTGCACAGTCTCCCAAATCAATTTGTGAATTTCTTAGAATGACCGCATGCAAGTTTGCCTTCTTATTTCTCACCAGTTCTGCACCATTTTTACCTGTCAGTGTCAGCCTGTCTCTCCTACTCTGCCTCAATATCGAAGCTTAATTTGCAACATAAAATCACAAATGACTCTAACTGCATCTATTGTAATTTATTAGAGTTTGACCAATAGACCCTGTTACTTCATTTGATTTGTAAATGTTTTGTAAAAAGTCTCATTTCTTTTTAAAAATATTCTTTTAGTGCAGTTGTGAAGGTGCAGAACTGGAAGTAGCCTGTCAGTGGAGAGTGGAGCATGGATCTCCTGCTTTTGTCTTTAACCTCTGTCCTGTCTGCCTCTCCTCCTCTAGTTTGCCCCAGGGCCCCGGCCTATACACCAACAGGTACTAACAGCACAACTGACTAACATCCTCACTGACAGCTACACGAATGTCAGACACTCTTGAAATCAAACAATATTTTTTGACTGAGTGCCTCTGTGTCATAACTTGATAATGTTTATGAGGTGACCATTGTTGCCTTTAGGTAATATTTATGCATGAGACTATTGGAAGCTCAGAAGAATAAAGGTAGTTTCCCAAATTTGACATGTGTGACAGTCTTAGTGACACCCAGTGAAGAAATCAAAGAGGAAAATTATGAAGATGTACCAAAAATTGAATGTAAAATGACAATGAGTGCATAGAATACGAATTACTGGTAATACTGTACATATTTAATGTGTCATATTAGTCCAGAACAGATATTTTCATTTAATTTTGCCCGTTCTTTACATGTGGGAAAATATGTAAGCATTAAAATCATGCTATAGTCAATTATAGCTGTAGCTAAATGTGAATATGAGCTTAAGAATGTCCTGTGTAAAGGAATACCTGTGAGAAAATGATTAGTATGATATTAAAAAACCAAACAATAAACCAAATCAGTCAGTTCTTCATTAAAAAAGATTAAACATCTATGTGATTAATGCCCATCTTCCAGTTATTCCTGTTGAGTTTTAGTCTGCATCTTATTCAATACTAACTAGATCTAGTTTATTCAGATTCACTGTTCTGCCTATTCTCTGCATGCTGCTTGTGAATTCACTGCTTGGCTCAGAAAAGACAGTTTCTGGGGGCTTTGCTCTAACTGATTGTGGTGCTCTCTTTTTTCTCAATCCTTCTCTGCCCACCCTCTCCATGCTTCCATTTGATGTGTCTCTGTGTGTCATCTGTGTTTGCACTGCTGAAGGGAAGCTTCAGGTCACTACAGGTAACTTAATTTCCTCTTTCTTCCAGATTTTCCATCCCTTTTTTTCCTCACCCTCTTAAGGAGTGCATATGTGTGTGTCTAATATTTGGCAGTGCTGTGCTGTGTTGGCTTGGTGTCATTTTGCTGGCTATGGCAGTTAGCTCCCAGGCCAGCAGCAGAATGTCAATGAGAAGGCTCTGAATGAACCAGCATTAGCTGCTTTATCTTCTCTGGCAGACAGGGCCAATATGTTTCCAGTTGGAGTCTAGCCATAGATTCATGGTCAAACTATGAGCCTAGCTGTTAGGCCGGACAAGCTAGCTCCACTTACACCACGAGATAAAATCATATGAGTGAATGGGTGATGGTTCTTGTGTCAGAGGTTTCAGAAGGGTAACTAATAATTCCTTTATTTGTCTCTTGTCTCTTCTACCTCTTCCCATCACATTCCTCTTCCAACACTTTCCTGTGGCCTTTCTTCTGCCTTTTTTTGTCTCCCACTATCATCTACATTTGTTCTCTGCCCCCTCACCACCTTCGTAATCACTCTTTCTCACCCTCCACTCTTCTCCCTTCCACCTGTATTTACTCCCATGCCTCCTCCCTAGCCCTATTACACCAACAGGGCCAGCCTGTCTCCCAGCAGCGGGCCTCGGGGTGTCCCTCCCAGCAGTGGCCCGCGGCCTGTGACGCCCACCCATGTCTACCAGGCAGGCCCTGGCTCCCAAATGATGATGATCCCCGGCCAACAGTTGCCCTTCCCCAGCTCGCCACAGGGACCCGCCTATTTCATACCGGGCCAGGTAGGGGGCGCAGGCTGGGGGTTTTTCAAGTAGAGATGCTGCCAGATTTTCTTCTTATCCAAACCAGATAGCATAGGGACAACCAACATAACACCCCCCATTTCATTCCTTGTATCATTTCTGTGATATTGTTGCATTCTTCCTTGAATCAACTCTGTAAACACTGCAGCCACAAAATATATATGGCCTGAAGGTGTGTATTGCAAATGTTGAACAGGCCTATGTTTGCACTCATGATTTATATCGCTCTTATGACTGCATGTAATAATACTGTTTGTGTGTCCTCTCCTCCCCTCGTCCTACCTTCCATGCTCCTTCTTCTTTGTTTCCATAGTACCGGTCAGCAACCTATGTGGCCACACCCCAGCAATACCCAGTCCCAGCAGGCACACCGGGCTTCTACCCAGGCACCAGCCCCGCTGAATATGGTACTTATGGTAAGAGGCTCTACCTGGGGCCTCACCTGAGCCACTCACTCACACACAGACACTTAACAGAATTTTAAACTGACACGGGAGCCATTGCTGATCTAAGAGCCGAAAAACTTAATCAGTTAGAGAGCCAAACAATTATGAAAGTGAAAAGAAGTTGAAGCCAAACACATGGCATCAAACTGCTGAATGGATCAGTGTTTAAGATTTAGGGAGATCTGTCGGCAGAATATGGCAGAAATGCAATCTAATATTCAGTTGACTGCAGACTGCAACCTCACCAATAGATACTACTAAGCCCTACACACTGGCCCTTTAATGTAACACAAGGAAATTGCCAAGCTAACAATGGTAGTCAAATAGAAAAATCTGCCAACCTTATTAGTAGTGGTTACTGATGATTTGCAAATCACATCAGTAAAGGCAGTTATTGAGTCCAACTGTTTCTGCTACAATTTTACCTCTAACCTCCACTTTTGAGCAGTTTCTGTAGTCCAAATGTTGTTCGGGTAGTTGTGCCATTCTCAGTTGCCCTGTAAATCTGGGTTTTGTCATCAGCAACCCAATTTTGCTGACAACTGAGCTTTTGTTTGGGAGGCTTCCTGTTTGTTTTGCATTTCTCTTAATATTAATGTCGACCCCTTTAGAAACCCCAGACATATGAGATTGCTCATAAAAAAGTCAGTCACAAAAGTCTTGTCAGAGCTTCCAGCAAGAGGCCGTGTGTCGCTAACTGTGGTAAACAACCATTGCCATTGCCATTATCACCATACTTGCTCAGAATCTGCCTTCAGTCATACACACACACACACACACACACACACACACAAAAACGAGACTTTCATGTAATTGGCTTAGAACCAATGAGCAGCGACATCTGTCTTGACATCAGCAGAGATGATTTTCTTTCTGTTGACCATAGAGCATATGGCCATAATGAAATGCAGTTACAGTGTTATGTTGTGAATGAGTGGCTGTGGCTGCACTCTGGAAAATGTTAAAAGTTGCTGACAATCATCGTCATAGCAGGTTGAGCAAGGCGGGCTCTCCTGGAAAAATAGCAAAGCATGTCAGCATAAATAACATCTGCATTGAGCATTGCAGATGAATGTTCTGTAAAGAGCATGTTTCTATACAATCAGAGAACGTAGCTATCATAGTTCACACACGAACATCTGTGTTTTGCTTTGTTTATTCATTCCAGACATACGTTGTTGTCATATTACTTCACATCTACCACACACAGTAGCTCTGCAGATGTTTGCTGTTGATCATGTGTGTTGGCACGCCCTCTAGAGGTGACTGAGCATCAGTACACCGCAAGAAGTGATGATTCCCTGAAAACAAACTTGCTGACCCCCCAGTAGCAGGCATCTGAACTATGTGTTGTCTTTGTTTAAACTGTAGCTCATCAGCAATAGAATGCACTGGCCTGAATACAGGACTGTAAAAACACAATTCTTCCTATTAGGCCCATCCATGTCCTGCTCTTTGCACACCACTGTATGTCCTCTGTGCGATGTGCGTGGCACTTGAACAATACCTCTGCACATTCTGCACCTGCGTTTGCATGTTTTCAAAAATACACAAGCAGAAGTAAAAATAATAAGATAATAAATAAGAGGAGGAAATGTTTAGTACATTTATAATTTGTTTGTTTACTGGCAACAATTTTTTCCCATTCGAGTGACATTAGAGCTCTCCATCAAGCAGTCACTAACATTAGAAATAGCCCTTTTTCCACATTCTCACTTATTCCAATTTTCCACTGAACTTGTCACTCATGTTTTCTGAAGATTACATTGATCTTTTGTTTGCCTTATAAAGCTGATGATTATACAAGCCTCATCTTTAGAAAAATATGAGAATGAATCTTTGACTGGGCCTCTTCCACTGGTGAATAACGTTTATGCATACATTTTCTGAATTCATTCGTATTCTGCAGCCTGCAGGGGAAGCTTTGGCAGGCCAGATGTGGCTTGTGGGGCACCAGTTGACGATCACTGCTTTAGTGATCTTCAATGCCACTTTATGATTTTAACTTTACTGTTGTGGGGGAAACCCAAATCCCTATTCAACTTTTTTTTTTATATTTTGACATAAATTGTAGAAAGCAACCATTAACAACCTATATCAGTTAAACAAACAGGTATCACATAAACAGGAAATTCTAATTCCAGATAAATGAATCACCTGTGAAATGCTTTTCGCTTTTTCTCCCAATGACAACACACCACAGGCATGCAGTGTATCTCATATTATGTATATTGGTGTGACTCTGCCAGACTTTGTGCAAATTTAGTCAGTTTCTGTCTGTTGTCCAGATAAGTTACCCTCTTCACAATAGCAGGCTAGTGGTTCCATTAGAGAGCTGTGTTGCTGTTTAGATATTTGTATGACTGTATTCGACAACCCCTGTATTTGTGTTGGAGGTGTGTCACATTTGCCATTCTGCAAGTCACATGGCATGTCATGATGTGAGGTTGGCACACTGAGACATGGCTCTCAAACTCTGGTCTCTTATGGGCTTGACCACTATGCTTTGAAAATGCAGGGGTCTTAAGGGCTGTTTTATGTTTCCAGCATGTCACCGAGTCAAGAAAGTGGCACAATTATACTGTATGTCTGGATATGGTGAGGCTTTCAAGCTTTAGGACCCACAATGCCCATGATAAATTCTGCCAAGTGCATAGTAACAATCCCAGAATATCATTCCAACGCCCTGCCTCAGTCCTCTCACTGGCACAGTCTGCCTCACCACAGTCCTTTTCTAGCAGTCAGGTAGAAACACACACTCGTACACTGTGCTGACGAAGTACAGTGACTATTTTTAAGAGTCTGTCCCACAAGCTGAGTGAATTGCTTAACTCCCACAATTCCCACATACATGTACATACACTCAGCCCACCCCATGTGCACTAGGTTGTGACATCTTTGCCAGCCTGGATCAGATCACTTGTCCGTGGTGGAGAGAGAGGGAGATGGGGGAGTCTTCTGCAAATCAGAGCAACTCTGAATGACACAACTGAGAAGCTACGCTTGCCTGCCAGTACTCTCTAGAGGGGGAGGGAGGGAGGGAGGAAGGTGGGGAAAAAAAGTGAAAGGCAGGGAGGAATCAGGAAGGTCAGAGGGAGGAGCATAACAGAGACACGCTGGAAGAGGGAGGGCTGAGCATTAAAAGAAGTCATTCTGAGAGGGCACCTGTAGAGAGGACAGGAAGAAGTTAGAGAGGGGGTTTGAAGAAAAACCCCCTCTCCTTTTTGCAGTTTTGCATTCAGCAGACATTCAACATGGGGAACCGTGGGTCTCAAGAGCAGCAGGACTCTGAGGGTAAGTGCTCCCCAGATAGAGTGTCTCTTCACACCCCCCCTCCCATTGCTGTCTCAGTCTCTTGCACTTTGTGAGTCATATCTCAAGCCTCTTATTTCTATCAGGACACTGTCCAAGGAAAGTGTCTTTCTGACTTTCTGGTTTTGAGCATGCTCCTGTTCTCCCTCTCTCTGTCTTTCTCCCTCCGTCTGTCTTCCCTCCCTTTCCCTCTCGTGTGCTCTCTTCCCCCAGCCGGTGTGGGGTTTTGACTATATTTAGGCTGTGCTGCTCCTGGGCAACAATGCAGACTCAGTAATGTGAGTTAGACTGAAATGCCTGCAGAGGGGGAGAGAGGCAGAGCAGGAGCTAGCTACCGCCGGGCTGAGAGAGAGGCCTCTTCAATCTGAGGATTTTTTTTCTTTTGCCCCAGTCCTTTGAATGTGGCCTACAGCTGGTTCTGAACTGTAGCTGAGGCCAGTTACAAGGCCAGGTAATATCAGTGAGTGGTTGGATGTCTTGTTGACATTATTGACCGGGTAGGCTCGGTAGGTTCTTTGAACTTACTGAAACCTTTTTTTTTTACGTAGTCACATTGGCAGCAGGTTTCTAGACCAATTTGTGAATGTGATAAATATCCACGGCCTTAAGAAACAAGGAACGCAGATGCAGGGCTGGCCAGGCGGAGAGACTGCTGTGTCATGGTCTGAGGGCCTACCTGTGTGGCCTTCCAGATGCCATGTCTGCTTCTGTTAACTTGCATTCAGATACAACATGAACGGAGATTTTGAGATGGCACAAATGCGTACAAGCTAGTGGAAAGTGATATCTGTTCAAGTGCGTTCCTGGAACTGTCGTGATTGATAGTTGCATGTTGCAGGTACCTTAAGATGTGTTTGTCCACTGCAGAGATATTTAGAGGCAGCAATGTGAGAGGGCCTGGTGGAAATTAAGCAATTTAAGTTTGTGGTATTTTTTGAAGATGTTAAATTACGATGATGTTAAATTATCTGACATGTAAATTCAATCATTAGTTACTCAGACTGCATGAAAACTAGTGTAGAGCTGAAATAGCTGGATGATAAATGATATTAGCATAGTTTGTTCAAATCATTTTGACATGGTATGTAATGAAATTATTCAATAAGCTGACTGATTTTATTTCATTTTAAATGATCAGTATTTGTCTTTCAGAGTCCCTGACTTCTTCATCTATTTTTTTATGCATTTGTCCATGCACTCATTAATCATAACTTTATTTTTACTGTGTCCATGACTCATAAAGAGCTCCAATACTGACATGCTGCTGTGATAGAGATATTAAAAAATGCAATTTTGCAAGCTCTTTCCTGCAAGGTGTCTCTATAGTGTTCACAGGAATATTGTCAGAACAGGAAAGCCCAAACTTAAACATTGTTTAGTTTTGTTATCTAGCAGTTGAAGTATAATGAGGTGCATTTCCACAGATTTGAAGTTGTTCTTTCCTAGAGGCTTTGATGGATGCCTAAAATGTAACACATCCTCACATAACAGGGACTTTTACAAAAGTGCAGTTACCTCACTGTAATGGCACGATAACTGCTGTGAACATAAGATTGCAGTTGTTCAGCAAACCCTAAAGAAATCAGACCTTCATACTTTAGAGGGAGCTTTACGCGCTGCCTCGAAGTAGACTAACAGGACTTTCAGATCATTACCAATATAGGCTGTGATGCTGTTGTGTAAACACTAGCTATGCAGTTTAGTATATGCTGTGCGTGTGTTCAACAGACTGATGTGTGTGTCAAGCTCTAGCTAAAGGATTAAGTCAGTATGTGTTGGTTAACATCCTTCTCTCTGTGTGATTCACAGCAGGGGCCTACTACCCCGCCCAGCCTCAGTTCACCCCCTCAGTGCAGGCGGCACCCGTCATTATGAACCCTGCCCCTCAACAGCAGCAACCACCGCCTCAGCCTCCACAGCACATTCCCACCAAACGGGAACGTAAACAGGTACAGTCAGCATACTGCTACAGGAAACATCTCACACTTTGAAATGTCTTATTGAGAATGGATATCAGGTTCAGGATTTCCATACCCCCTACTTAGGACTTCATTAGCAGAGTAAACGACAAAATGGAAAATTCTGTTATCTGCCTTGTTAGGACAAGATCTGTGTCTAAGTGTGTATCAGGTACTTTAATAAGTGACACTATTCCTTTATGTTAATTCAGTCTAAATACATCATATATGTGTTTTCTACTCATGAGGGAGGTCCAGCCCCAAACAGCTATTGTATAATAAACTCAAGCTTCCTCTGATCATTGCAGTTTTATAAACATATACATCTGTGTGTACACCTTGCTGATATTGCAGAGTCAGAGCCAAATCATATATTTTGCTCTTTATTGATGGAAAAAGGCTTCATCACTGCTATGTACTATATGTTTGTGCTGTTTCCTGCAACATGCATGAGAGTATGCGAGGGACTATACATCAAGTTACACAACTGTCACTTATGTAAACTTGACAGAATGAAGTCAGTGAGGCGCAAAGGAGATCCTTCTAGATAAAGTGTGCTATGAAGTAGGCCTTCTGAATATAGCTGTTGACAACTCACCCTCCAGTTAGTAAAACCACAGCTGAAGTTTGCCTGTTGAGTTATGTAGAACAGCTTCCAAACAGGAAGAAAGCCACCAGTGAATATGTAAAAATGTTCATTATAATATGGTTCCATCCTTCTATTACTCAGTAAACAAGTCTCTTTCACCAGATCAGTGAGGGACCACCACAGTTTGTGTGTGGGGAAAATCTCACAAGGTAAATAATTGGACTTCCAGATGCACAATGTAATAGCTTGGCTTCAGGTCCTGTATTTGTTATGCTCTACAAGCTGTTTTGAGCTGTTCATCTGCATTTTTTAAAACTTAATTAGAGCTTTAAACAATACAAATCTGTCCACTTCTGTTGTGTCACTTTAGGTTGGCACAATGCTTGACTAGTTAGCTAATCATATGCTATACTGATACACTTCAGCACTGTTTCAGCCAACACGACTGTGTAAGAAATGACAAGATCTTATGTGTTTGACTGCACTCAGATTTGAGCCGATAGCTTCAGGAGAAGACTTCTCTCTGGTAGTACTACTGCATATGTAAAAAATAGCAGTTGTGTAAAGCCTTCTGTGGCTCCAGGGGGAGCTGTGTGAAGTCTGATAAATGTCAGTTGGGTCTGATGACAACAAGTTTCAAAATGAAAAAAAATCTCATGGTGTGAAGATCTCATTCTTGAGGCTTGAGGTGAGCAGCTTAAGGCTACATTAGCTGCTACAGGCATAACACCTGAATTTCTGACTGAACTGGTTGAGTTGCTTTATGGGTAATGATATCTTATGCATCAAGTTTGAGCCTGTTTTTTTTATTTAATTTACTGTCCATCATGAGTTCAACAATGTTTTCCAGAGTTAGGTGTAGAAATGGAAATGGGGAATGTGGAAAATGAATGTTTTGGGTTGACCTTTCAGTCTTTCAGAGCGATTTGTCAACTCCCTTGCAGTAATATGAACAATCGGTACTGTTTTTTTCACAGTAATCCAGTGACCTGATGATTTTGAAGTAATACGACTAGTGGTGTTCTCTCTTAAGATGATTCTAGAGTCACTCTTGCGTGTGGACATAGAGTTCAGCTCACTGATTGAAACAGATAGTGCTAAACTTGACCTTAACGTGGTGTGCTGTAAGACTAAGCTGCTGTACGACATCTTCCCCGCTCCTACAGTATGTCTAGTGTTTCCTTTGCTCTCTAAGATGGCCCTCGCCTGGTATGTGGTAGCTCCCTGTGAACTGAAGTCCCACTTTGTGCCTCTCATGTAATCATGGTTTTTACATTTGAGACTTCTGTGACGCTGGTCACATCTGAAAAAATTATTTTTAGACTTTTCTAAATTCCTCAGACCGTTGTATCAAGCTAGAACGACAGATATTGTCTTCTGTGCTGTCAAGGTGTTTTTTTAAAGTGTTTCACTTTTTTCAGTTAACCAAAGACTGTAGCCAAAGTGACATGGTCATCTTTTATGACTCATTTTTGTTTTCTAATGTTTGTCTTTAGAAAAATTCAGAGGTGTGTACACTGAATCATCTGTGCAAAAGTCTTGTGTAAAAACTGATTGCAGCAGGAGAGGCACTAACCTGAGCTATTTGAACACGTTTATCAAGTGGCTGTGTTTGCATGTTTTTTCCGTCAGTGCTCTGTTGATCAACTCTGTGTGCCTTCAAACTAGCTTTGGTTAGCTTGGAGCTTTTGCCACAGTTTGTGAGGGTTTGGGGTTATTTTTTGGTCTGACTGACCAAAGTTTTTTCCTTCTTGGAAGCTCAAACATACTTTTTTTCAGCCTTATATTTAATGTTTTCATCACCTTCATTGCCCTGTGAATATATGCTTAGACTGAGTTTGATGACGGCAGCGTGTTTCAAACAAGGTGGGACAGGAGCAACGAAAGATGTGGAATGCTCCAAAAACACCTGTTTGGAACATTCCACAGGTAAACAGGTTCATTGGTAACAGGTGATAATACCATTTTTATGAAAAACATGATTGTATGAAGGATATCACTACGTGGGATCAGGAAAATATCACAAAGCCATTGTCAGTAAACACAATTCATTTACAGTTGAAGGTAATCTGTGTTTATTTACATTTTGCGTAGTGTCCCAGCTCTTTTGGAATCCTTTAATTACCAATATTAACAGGAAAATGCTGTTATTGTGAAACGCTGGAACTCTGTTCTTTTGCCACAAGACTTACATGATGTCCAGTCCCTTGCATTGGGGAACTTGGCTGCTTATCAGAGACTGCGGTTGCCTGGGGTGCACTTTGGCCCATTCCCATGGGCCCCAGCCGTTGCTACAACACAGCTTCAAGGCTCTGTATGCACTCACTGTCTCTGTCCTATGCATCCACACAAAATATAAAACTCCCATGGTAAAACTCTAGATGGCAGACAGTGAGTGGAGGAATTGCAGCACAAATCTGCTGGTGTGAGTGATCTTTGTTCTTCAACCTTCAGATTGTGCATAATGGCGCAAGCTTGGCATTCATGGTTTTTGGGAGTGATGCACTTTGAGAGGAGGTAGAGATATGCTCAAAGGACATGTCAATAGGACACAAGGTTCTAGCGTGGGCCAATCTGTGACCTTGCATTTACAGAACAGTGTACGCCAAACTACAAGGCTACTCAAAGGTACACACCTTTTATGTAGTTGAAGAAGTGTGTGTGTACTCCCTATATTTTAAAATGAGTGTTTAGGAATTTTCTAGCCCGTGACAGTCATGTTTTAAATTGCCACAGTTTACCAGACTTTGTCCCTTTTAGTGTCAGGTGACATGCAAAAGTTGGAGCCTTGCGAGTTGCCTTTTTTCCATACTTTCCCTCTCTCTTGCTCTCCCTCTCGCTGTGTGTCAAAGAGAATATCTCGAGGGGAGGGGGGTGAAGGACATGTCAGCACATAGCTCAGCTCCACGTGGCCACCGGTCTCCTCCCCCTTCTGAGCCGGAAGGGCTAACCAACCAGCCTTCCTCTGCTGCTGTGGCACCTCCTCACCTCCTCCTCCTCCTGTGCTGGTTTCCTCTGCTCTCAGGAGGGGTGAGCCTGAAAAAAATCTGAGGAGTGACTTGTGTGTGCAGGATGACCGAGCAGACAGAGAGAATGAGGAAAAGGGGGAGTTTCTCCTGCTAGCCCCAGCTCATTTGATAAGGATACTTTTTTTTTTCTCCAAACCCTCCCATTCCCCCCTACCCTGCCCCTCCGGCCCCTTTAACTGTCTGTTAGTCTCTGTGGGCAGGCTTCTGCATTCCAATACCATAGCTTTACAAGGCCAGTCGCTTTATCCTTTTTTTTCCCTCCCCTGCTCTGTTCAGCGTATGAGAGAGGGAGGGAGGGAGAGAGAGAGTCAAGTTGCTAGCTAGCTTACTGACAGTCAGACCCAGCCCTGCTCTGTCCTGTTCTGCCGGCGTGTAGCTCTCTAACACAGCCTGGATGTGTGTGATTTGAGCTGAGGTAAAACTACACTGGCTGCGTCCACCCACCATCCTGCTTTGTGGGGTTTAAAGTCCAACCCCAGAGTCTGCTGGAACGGCCACTCCAGCCCCAGGATGAGAGAGGCCCGCTAGAGTTAGTAATCCTCTGGGAGAGGAGTTGCTGACGGACTGAACCAGGTAAAGGTCAGTAGCAACAAGCAAATATTGCTGTTCTTAAAGCCAAAAGTAGGCCGAAGCGTAGCAGTATTGCAGCAGCTCACTGTTAACTTTTACAGTTTAATCCTTGTCCAGTGACTGTGTGCGTCACTTTATTTAGCAGCGTTGTGGCTCACACCAGTTTCATGACAGCTCTGACTTCTTGAGCAGCTATGTAGTGTCTGTGTGAGAGAAAAAGAGGGCTGGGTAGAAAGCATGTGTTGGTAATGTATGGGCACTCCTTGTGAGTGAGTGATCAGATTTTGACTCTGTTTTTGCCGCCCAGAAAAGTTCATGTTGTCTGCGTTCATGAGAGGCTGACATTTTCACAGCAACTTAAACCAGCAGTGGAATTTGTTTGACAGTTTGCCTTAAAGTTGATTGACTTGATTTTTGCTCAGTCAGACAGCTGTACTGGTGTGTAACAAGCTGAAGCACATTCAGTTGTATAGCAGAGGAATTTGCATGGCGGTTAGTTTTTGGATTTGGTGTGCCTCAGTGTTCACAATGTGAGAAATGTAGCTTTCATTGAGTCAGAGGCAGCGAGTCATTGACCAGGGCTGTACTTTTGCACATAGCACTGACACTACGGAGGTGGAAATTTTTGTAGCACAGGCCACAAGATTGTAGCAAAATTGTAGTAGAATGTAAAATGTCTGTTAGCATACATAAAACACCACAAGTTCAGCACAGGAACAGGCATGTGACTGGCAAATGATATTGATTTACCATCGTTTACTCACAATGGCAAATTGCAAGGACTTAACAGACCTAGTATTAAGCTTCAGATGAACAGTACAAGTTATGTCATCGTACATAGAATATCATTAATATTTAATTCATACAGTTTCAATCTGTGAAGTGTTTTTGTTCTCGTATTAGTGATTTACACAAACAATCATCAGAAGTAGTGTAACAGCTTAAAAAGTAAAATCCTGAAGATTTCCTTGTTCGTCAACTGAATAGTTATTAGTTATTAATAATAAATTAAATAATAGCAATTGTTATTATTTAAGGGTCATCTCCCCAAATCTTTTCTGGAGCCTCAATCCAGTAACAACAGAACAAAAGCTGCTGTTCCTCATCGAAAGTTTGCCAAAATCCTTTTTCCAGTTTTGTTGGTTTCTTATCACAATATGTTATCCTTATTTCAAACAACATAAAGTGAAGTGACTGTCCTGATAGTAAGTTAAGTTAATGTATCCCAGGTAAAGAAAGAGAAATGAACATTTTATTAAAGTTGTATATTAGTAAGATGCTGACAATCATATCTATCAATCATCATCAATCCTTTTCTACATTTCTATGAGATTAGAACTAAATTTGTGCGGTCATCTCTCTTGTATAATCATGTGGCCTTAAGTAATTTATTTTATTTTAGCTCCATCGATTTTATTGTATTTTCTATTTATCTATCTATTGATCGACAGCAGCTGGATAGCTCAGTTAACATAACCGGGGTTCGAATCACGGTCAGGGCACAGGGTATCCAGTGAGGACCTTTGGCAAGGTCCGTAATGCTGCCTGCCTGCCTCAGTATGAGTGCATCTGCAGTTACATCGCTCGGATCAACAAGGTCCACCCAGGGCGCCCTGAGATAAGTAGCAGAAAACCTGGAACTCTTGGAATGCTACCAGACAAGTAACCCTAGAGAGAGGGGGGTACATAAAGAGGATGTGGGAAAACTGGATCAAAACCCATCATCTAGACTAACAATGAAACAACTGATTTGCTACCACAACTAGAGATTGATGAGGTACAGCACCAATGCTACGGTATGGTACAGAGGACATGATTTGCACGATAGACTACAACTTCCAAGTGATGCACCATCGATTTGCCTCACACACAAGCCCTCACCTCACATAAACAAGGGGCTCTGACTACAGCCACACTGAGATGTTTTAATTTTAAATCAGTGTTTTAAAACAAGATCAATCTCCACCCAGACAAGCTTTTTAGCACAATTTTAGACTGTTACACACACTCACACACACACGCATTGCAAAGCTGTATCACAGGCTACTGCTGCAGGAGATATATTCATAGATTGATTTTGCACTGCACAGCCCTGTAAACACATAAAGGGATGACCACTGTAGGCATTGCATCATGGGAAGGCCTCTCTTCCCTCACATGATATCATGTGTGTTCTGACAGTCGATCTCTTTTCTCTGCTCCATAGATCAGAATAAGAGACCCTAACCAAGGAGGTCGAGACATTACAGAGGAGATTATGTCAGGGGGCCGCAGTGGCTCCACCCCAACCCCACCACAGGTGAGCTATAACATCAAGAACCTGACCAAACACAGTCTACACAGCAGACACACTAGCACACTGTTACGGTTTGATTTTTAGGCACCTGTTCAATTCTCTCGGCAAATTGGAAATTTGAAGTTAAGTGAAATGACATAAAAGACACAAAACAGATCAGTTATCAGATGAGCACATGTGAAGTGAGCATCAGTGATGGATTGTTTAGTGTACATTTGAAACCCAGTAGTTGTTACCATAGACTGAATATACAGTCACTTTATATTTAATATATCCTTGAAAGTGTTTCTACAGTCCATGGTTGTTACGTGGGGTCCATAAATAGAAATATATCATCTATAAATAGTCTTGTAACTTTCAGCCTTGTCTATTATGACATGTAAAAACATTTGGAACAAGAATTTACTTGCCTGCGCTGTCCATATGTTACTACTTTATGAGGAATGCTGCAGATTGCCAGCCCTCATAAACGTGTTACTGTACAACCTGCCAAAGTCAAACTGATGTATGTCCTGATGTGTGGCTAATGGGAAACCTGTTTTTTTCTTCTTCTTCTTCTTCTTCTTCTTCTTCTTTTTCTTCTTCTTCTTCTTCTTCTTCTTCTTCTTCTTTCCCAAATCATGTGGAAAAATGAGTTTTGTCCTCACCACTTAGGTCTTACCTAACATTTTGGTGTGTGTATATCTCCCAACAGACAGCAATATCTGGAACAGAAAGTACAGCAGTGGCCCAGGCCAACGGTGAGAGCATCACAGCTGCTGCTGCACCAGCAGTGGTTAGACCAGGTGAGTGCCACATGCACAGAACCAGTCACACAAACATACAAGTACAGTCTCCTAATTGTCATCCTGATATTGTTCATTTGCCTATTTTGTTGCATACATACTCCAAGCTGACCACAGAATAAATATGTTCCTATTTGTCCATTTGCATTTTCGGAATCACCATTTGGTTTTTTAGTGGGTCTTAAATTCAGCTTGAGCAGCAGTACTCTCAAGGCTTTTTATCTTTATCTATCACATGACCGTAGATGTTCCCAGCTAATGGTTTCCTCTGCTGTTTTACTGAGGTATGGAGCTGTAAGCCAAGAAAGGTTGGTGTTGACCTCATGTTTCATGAATGATCTTACTATAGTAACTGGTCAACGGGGAAATAAACGTGTTTAAAACAGGCCAATGTTTTGTGAGCCTACATGCTGCAAAAGTTCAACTGTGTGGTTACAAGGGCATTACATTATTTCAGCCTCCAGGAACTGGACCAAGTGACATCAGACAACAGCCTCTGGATAATAAGAGACTCATGAGTTCTACCTAGATAATATCAACTACACCCTCAGGACCTATTGGCTATCATCTGATGACGGTTTAGTTGCCAGCGGATATTTAGATAATGGATATCTTGGTTAAGACTTCCTCTTCCATGGGCCGGTCATTGTTTACAGTCCGATTAGCAATTTGTTTTAGGTCTGACTGTGTTTTGGCTAATCTCTGTGAGCAGATATCCTCATATGAGTGCAGAAATTCTTTTTAAAATCAGATCACATGATAGCCAGAGTGTTCCAAGATTGCATTTCGGTCAATGTGTTCCACCTCTTTTCCTCTCCACCCGGACCATTTACATGTATGATTAGAGATGGAGTCCAAAAAGCTTCCATTACCAAAATTTTGTGTCCCATGCCTACAGATTCTCCATTAGTACACAAATCTGTTTATACATTGTAACCATCAATCGCCTATGTGTTGAGAGAATATACCATCATCCTTTGACTGTGTAATTATTGGGACATGCTTTTCATCTGAAGCTTCACCAGGCAGTCCAGTGACAGCCACGGGGCAGCTTGTCTGAGAGGAAAATTAAGTTAGATAATGTGGCATTTGTTTTGGCAAATTTACTGTGGGCAGCTGCACTTCAGAGGGAGCTCTGCTGTCACCTGTCATTATATTAACAGTTAATGCAACTAAGTGTGCTTTTTTTTTGTCTTGTTTGTTAAAGCTCAGTCTACTAAATCTTAAAATGACATGCCTAATTAGAGGCAGCCTGGACTGAGGGCTGTTTGAGGGCAATCCATTACAATGTAAATTTATTTTGATTTTTGATTTTTTTTTAAGGAAGTGGATGGCTTGAAGTATGTGCTTAGGGATTGTAAGAGGAGACGGGTGGTTCACACTCAAGATGCACATATCAGAAAACTGTTCATCTTTTCTGCAGTACCCTTAAATATTTGGTGACTGTGGTTCCATGTCTACATGAATACCTTTGACGTTGTGGGTGGTTTATTTAGACAGCAGCATAAGTGTGAACACAGAATTGAGCTGATGTACTGAACAGTGAAGCAATGATAATGATTTTCAACAACATTTTTTCTGACCCTCCAGATGACAGAGGGAAACCTACTCCCCCTCCTCTGTCAAAGACCCCTGAACTTGCTAAGAGTGACCCCATCCTCACTGAGGCTACCTCCTCGGACACGAACACTAAGCCCCCTTCACCCTCTCTAATATCAGAAGCAGAGAACACCTCTCCCGACACTACTTCCACACTTGCACCCAGTGCTCCTGTTGCGGATGTGATGGATGCTCCCCCACCTCCTAGGGAACCCACTCCAACCCCCCAATCAGCACCTGAGGTGCCTGCGTACCCTGCACCCCTCCCGGACCCTGTCCCCACATCTGCTGCACAAGACAAAACAGACAAGATGGCCCCAGAGGCAGCGGGGGAGATGGTGAAAGAGGAGGAAGCTGAAGCAGAAGAGGCAGCAGCCTCTACGAACACTCCCCTTGCACCTCCCTCCACAACTAATGGTGTTGCAGAGGAGGAGCCAGAAAGGCTGTCGGTCATGTTGCCACCCACTCACCTGGAGGCCCCTCTAGAGTCTCCCATTGCACAGCCAGAGGAGCTCCGCCTTCCCAACGGCCTGCCACTGCCGGCCCCTCAAGACCCAGAGGTGCCCACCGTTAATACCGCCGAGCGTGATGACAGCCCCATCGCTGAGCCTGACATCAGCCAGCAGCCTATCATACAGTCCTCCACAGCCATCATTCAGGCAACACCTACGCTGGTTGTCCAAGGCACACCTGCATTTGTTGACCAGCCTGCACCCGCGCTCCTGGAGATACCTTCTGATCCGGTTGTCCAGGCAGCACCCGCCCAGCCTGATGTCCAAGACACGGTTCCTCCAGTCACCCACGACGTCAAGGAAGACACCCCAGTGCCCCAGTCCGCCGCCAAGGAAGAGAAGCCATCTCCTGCAGAGACGGTTTCCATAGCTGACAGCACCCCAGAAACAGTGCCCACTCCTCCCCCTCCCACAGCAGAGGAGAGGGAGGACACTCCTCCTCCCCCAACGGTTACCCCTGTCCTTGTAGAAACTACTATGCAAGGTCAGTTAATTCCAACATGCAATTATAATCCCCATCATTATTAGAAACTCTTCTGTCAGATATGTTTTTGCTGATCTGAGGCTCATTGTGATTGTAGCTGCTGTGTCTGTGCCAAAGAAAAAGAGGAAGATGAAGGATCTGAACAAAAAGGAGGCAGTGGGAGACCTCCTGGATGCCTTTAAAGAGGTGTGTGTGTGCAGTAATTCATTTATTCATTCATTCCCATGCTTTTGCAGCCTGTTTTAATGAGCCTTCATTTACTCCAAACCCACTGATACTAACAAAAACAGAGTTTTAAGCCTTAAAACTCTGTATCATTCAAATCATCTCTTGAATGTCACAGTCCAGTTAGTAAAGAGGCTTCACTGTCTGAGTTTTAATGTAGCCTCCGGCTGTGGTTTTATTTTACATGTAAATCTTGTCCATTCTAAGATTGCAGCCTCACTGTCACCTAACCCCTCTCCCATCTTTCAACCAGGAGCAGGTCGTGGCCCCACCGGAACCCGAGCCAGCCCCTGCCCAAGCACCAGAGACCCGGCCCCCTGCTGCCTCCTCTCCTGCCCCAGAGGAGGCAGACCTGACCTGGGAGGACAAGGAGGACAAGGAGGACAAGCTGGACGCTGAGAACATTCAGCCAGATCCTCCCGAGCCAAACGACACTGACAAGAAATACCAGTACAAAGAGGGTGGGTCTCTGAACCTTGATACCTTTCAGTGCCTTATGCTAACGATTCAGAGTGAACAATCATCTTATCTTACTGAAAGTCACAAGTTAGCAATTTGTAAGCTGGGTATGTTAATGTTTGCTTTGCTGAAAATGAGGGAGTGGTCCCATTACCATGGTTATGTGATGGCAACACATAATATTTGAACAATAAGCCACAAAAAGCTGTGTTTGTTAAATTGCACATGAATTGTTGGTCATGATACTTTTTTATCACACCTTCTTGCAACTCTTTTTTCTGTTGGAATGAAAAATAATAGTAAATGAAATAAATCACAATAAATAATTTTAGCAACTTTGTTTAAGATTGTCACTTAAGAAATATTACTTCTTAAATGTATCCACAGATGTCCTTCACATATACTGCACTGTACCTCTTCATTCATCTTTTCACTCATTCATTTGCCAGCCTTTCTGCCACCTTGTGGACATTATGTGGCATTATCTATATGAATATATGTATACATATGTATCTACAGATACACTGACCTGGCGTCATTTTACTCTGCCATACTCTGAAGTACAGCTTGCCTGTGCATTGCATCTATGACACTATGCCAAATTTTTATTTTTGAGTTAACACTGAGGGAAATATAACTTAAAATGTTGCAAATGTGTTTGACAAAAGAACATCCTGTCCATTTTCCCTTTCAGAACAATGGAAGCCAATCAACACAGAGGAAAAGAAGAAGTATGACAGAGAGTTTCTTCTGGGCTTCCAGTTCATCTCAGCCAGCATGAACAAGCCTGAGGGTCTACCAGCCATCAGTGATGTTGTCCTAGACAAGGTGCAACCTCTCACACTAAAGACATGGCCAGATATGTTGTCTTGTTGTTTGTAAAGCACTTAGAAATTGCCTCTGTGTAATTTAAATGGTGCTTTATAAATACACTTACCAGTCTGTCCCTCTGTGAACAAAAAGACATCCTTTAAGTCAGTGCAAGTTATTTTTGCTGGAGTTTGATCACCTCAGAAGCCCTGATGGGATGCAATTAACGTGACTGACAAAATAAAACGGCATAAAGATGACAGCATTCTCATTTCTGTCTTTTCAGGCTAACAAGACCCCACTGCGTCAACTGGACCCCAGTCGTCTACCAGGAATGAACTGTGGCCCTGACTTCACACCCTCCTTCGCCAACCTCGGCAGGCCTGGCATGGGAGGAGGAAGCAGGGGACCAGTAAGTTAACATTTTCTTGATGTAATCCGAGAGCTCTACACTTGAAGTTCTTAGCCCATAAATGCAATGACGTCTTTGTCCCTTCCTCCTCTCTCTCTCCTCCCAGCCTCCAGGTATGGGCATCGGAGTTGGTGGTCCACGTCGCTCTCAGCAGATGCAGAGGAAAGAACCAAGGAAAATCATCACTAGCATGTCACTCAGTGACGACGTGCAGCTGAACAAGGCAGAGAAGGCTTGGAAACCATCAACGAAGAAATCTTCTCGCACCCGTGCAACAGACGAGGATGAAGAGAACGACCCAGAGCAGATTAAGACCCAGGAGCTCTTTAAACGGGTTCGGAGCATCCTCAACAAACTGACCCCCCAAAAGTTTCAACAGCTAATGAAACAAGTGACGGAATTGACTATTGACACTGAGGAGAGATTGAAAGGAGTCATAGATCTGACCTTTGAAAAGGCCATCTCCGAGCCAGACTTTTCGGTGGCCTATGCCAACATGTGCCGCTGCCTTATGGGGGTAAGTAGTGCGACACATAACATGGAAAGGTGTTGAATAAGCTTGGATGTTCAGTGTTCATTTGTGCAGTTGTGCACAGTGTGTTATGCTATGATGAACCTAAGTATATTTTATTTGTCCATGTAAAAGGCCTAAGCCTGCACGATGATGTTTTAAACCCCTGAAACTATACATCTTTCTGGAGACTAAACTGAATTCACACAAGCCAGGCATTTCTTTACATAATTCATCTTTCTAAGAATTGCACCCATTTGTGGAAAAAGACTTTGAAGATAAGAAACCCTTTATCTGTCCTCATTCTTCAAGCCCTTTCCTGCTTCATGTAAAACCTGAAATGCTTCCATAAAAGCATAACATAAATTCCGTATTAGTGTAGCTTTTTCAAGTATGTTTTCAAGTGCAGCAGTTTTTTTTCATTCTGTCACATTACTCCCATTCTGCTTTTGAGAGTGCTCAGAATGATTTTCAGACTCTATTTGAGCTCATCATCATCATTCTGTGACTGGTTGACAGATGATTTGTTTCTGAAAACATAAGCCATCAGAAACTCTAGCAGTTAAAAGTAGGCTAACCAAATGCTTTAATGGCTGACTAACTCCAAAACATTTAAGCTACAAACAACTCATAATTCAACCCTCTTTTCAAATAGCAGGCGCCATCTGTAACACAAGGACCAGTACTTGCTCGAAGGGAAGATTATTTATGACAGTAATTACTTGCTGATTGGACTGATCAGTAACTCCCTGTCATATCACTGTGAGGCTGATTGATTATCAGCCCTGCATCTTATCACCACCTCGGGCCTTTTTATCAGTTCACAAAGACAATACTTGCAGATACTCTGCAACTGATTATGGAAGTGCATGTAGACCCATTACAAATCTGTCACCAGCATTATGGACAGTAGGAAATGACACGACAGACCTTTCAACAATCGGCCAGGTTGGCCGACATGATGGTATATGCTGTGTGATGGTAGACATATGTCCACAGGTAGAGATTTGACTTTACTGTCTTTACCACAGGCTATCCTTTAGTGTCTGTACTGTATATGCAGGGTAGGTTATGAAGCAAATCAGGCCTGGATTCTTGTTTGATCTCACGAATCCAGCTGCCTCGCAACGTAACGTGATTTGAGCTGCAAGACTGCTCACCATGCATGACATGGGAGCAACAGCTGATGGCAGTAATGGCTGGTTTGCCCACTGCCGCTGAACAAGAGTGACCAGAATACTTGGAGGAGGAGAGTGAAATCGTAAATGCAGAGCAGGAGGCGTCCCAACCAACCCCAGATGAGAGAGAACTTGTTACTGAAAGGGGAGGCAGTTGTTCTGGTTTATATGGAAGTTTATGGAACAATTACTATAGCATGATGTATACCGTTACCATGATATGAAATTACATATATCATCATAGAAGATTTTGGCCACATGTCCCACCCCAACACACAGTAACACACCCCTAACCCCTAACCCACAAGCACAATTGATCAAAAAATAATTTAAGTTGGGGAAAGTAATTCAGCCACTCTTGAAAATAATGGAAGTATTATTAATTTATAATTCAGATTTAGAATTCAGAGTGCTTCATGAATATGTCAAAAATTGAAACAGTAACTTGATAAACAGTAATAATAAAACAGGAATAATATGGTATGTGATAACTGGCAGTCCTGGTTTACAGATGTCTCTTGAATGACCTTAGCAGCATGTGTCTGGCCCACTGATCTAAGTGATGGGATTGAGCTATTGTGAAGCACCATAAACTACATATCCCTACACACTGTGTTTTCCTGCTCTTTTTTAATATATTGTTTCTCTGCTGTGTTCAGCTTAAAGTCCCAACCACAGATAAGCCAGGAGTCACTGTGGTTTTCCGCAAGCTGCTGCTAAATCGTTGCCAGAAAGAGTTTGAAAAAGACAAAGATGACGACGAGATCTTTGAGAAGAAGCAGAAAGAGCTGGAGGCTGCCTCGGAGGTATAATACTGCCTCTCAGAAAATGAGTTGCCATCCTACCTCAGCAATGTTGTTGTTGTTTTTTTTTTCCATCACCCTTTATAAGTGACATTTTTTGTCTGGCAGGAGGAGGAAAAGCAGCGGCTCATTGACGAGCTACAAGATGCTAAAGACAAGGCCAGGAGGCGCTCACTGGGCAACATCAAGTTCATTGGTGAGCTGTTCAAGCTTAAAATGCTCACAGAGGTCATCATGCATGACTGCATTGTAAAGCTGCTGAAAAACCACGATGAGGAATCCCTAGAGTGCCTCTGCAGACTGTTGTCCACCATCGGCAAGGACCTAGACTTTGAGAAGGCTAAGGTACATCACACACATGGTCACATCACATGCATATGCATGCTTATTACTGTGTGGTCAGATCAAGTTTTCATTTTGAGCTGTAATGTAAGCGATAGACTAACCAAACTGTTGTGGTCATCCTCAGCCTCGTATGGACCAGTACTTCAATCAGATGGAGAAAATCATAAAGGAGAGGAAGACCACCTCCAGGATCCGCTTCATGTTGCAGGATGTGCTGGACCTCCGACGGGTAAAGTATATAGCTTGAGGAATTGTAGCTGTTTCTCGCAACTCAAGGGAAGAAGTTGCACGCAGAGCCAATCGCACCACATGAAATGACTGGCCGTGGTCCAAAGTTACCACCACTGCCAAGTCTTGTTGTCAAAATATCTCATATAAGAACTGTCAAAACATTCTCTTACTCCATATGAAAGGCAGATGACAGTGAGTGTTACATTTGTATACCAGACTACTATCAGCAAAATATATAATTAATCATGAGTTCATCAGATTTAACCAGGCATTGCATCATATTACTATGAATACAGCAATGAAATGTCACACTTTGCTGATCATTAAACATCCTCCTGTTTACTGAAGGGTCAGTGTGCTCCCAGGTTTAATCATTCCCTTCTTATGCATGATCATTTTTGGCATAAGTGCTGATTTATGGGTTAGGGATAGAAATTGGACGTAGTCTATGACAGTGGGTAGTGTTGTACACAGCCCCTTGAGACCCCCACACTGGTGCTTTAGCCCTGGCCTGTGTGAGTTTCATATATAGACAAAGAAAGAAATGTCTTTCTCAAGTTTCTAATGCAGTGCAGCTCCCATACACAGCTGCTATGTGCCATAGGCCGTTCAACACAAACCCTCTTGTCTAGTAGCACGTTAACTCACTTCTGCTTTTGGCTGAATTAATGTGTCTTTAATTAATTGATTAAAAAGAGCATCTAGCATTTTCATGAGATCATGTCTCATGGTCATATCCAGTGCAGTGTAATAAAGCCAGTTCATTTGAGTGTTGTTGCTTATTTCACTGAAGGAATGCTGCAGTCCTGTAGTTAGGCTCCCAGTCCCGCCCACACAGTGTTACAAAACCTGCTGTCTTCAGTGTTTTTACATGCCAAAATCAGCTGCTTCAAGTCAGCACATTGGCCCAATTTAACTGTGAAACACACACTTTGTTTTGTCCTTTCTAGGCAAAGGCTGAAGAGTTAAGAGTCACTAGGATGTTGAGTTTTTGATCCCTTTCAGTTCGCGTCTCTCCCATGAACACTATAGTCAATTGATGCCTTTGATTGTATTTCATTTCAACATCCAAAACTCCCATGTCATTGAATTATTTTGCCATTGCTCATCTCTGCCCTGGTCTCACAATCTCCGACCCATCCTAGAACAACTGGGTCCCCCGGCGAGGCGACCAAGGCCCCAAGACCATCGACCAGATCCACAAAGACGCTGAACTGGAGGAGCACAGGGAGCAGATGAAGGTGCAGCAAGCCCTTGTCTCCAAGAAGGAGTCAGGCGGTGGGTCCGGAGGCAGGATGGGTGGGGGAGGTCGCGGGGGCCCTCACACCTCAGGCCGTGGTGCTCCTCCACAGGACGAGGGCTGGAATACAGTGCCCATCTCAAAGAACCGACCTATTGACACCTCTCGCCTTAGCAAAATCACAAAGGTAGGAGAGAAAGGCGACTTTTCACCTAGTGTTAGTGTACATCGTAGTTCATCAGTTTGATGCTAACACTGAAGTTTCATTGTTTCCCGGTTGAAGTCTGGATTTTCACTTACAGCAAACCATTTCTTTCTCACTCCATCATAGACTTGTTTTATATCAGAACATCACTTCAGTTGAAATAGGACAGAGCAGAAATACCTGTTAAAATTCTTTTAATGCTGTGTCCTGTAGTTTTAGCAGGTAGTGTGTTTCAGGGCTCTATTTTCAATGTTCATTAATCTGTTCATTATTTTCTTGAGTCATCGATTAGTTCTTTGATCCATAAAATTTCAGGAAATGGTAACAATTTCGATCTGAAATCAGATCAAATCCCAAATCCACATCCCAAGATGACATCCTTAAATGTCTTGTTTTGTCCACTTCACAAAGATATTCAGTTTACTGTCATAGAGGAGTAAAGAAACTAGACAATATCCACATTTATGGAGCTGGAATCTGAGAATTTTACCTTTTTTTTCTTTTTTTTAATTACTCAAAAAGATTAATTGATAATCAGAATAGTTTATTATTAATTTAATACTTGACAACTAATCGATTAATCATTGCGGCTCTAGTGTGTTTTTAACCATCAGTCTCATCTTTCAGACTCCTGTTCTTGACTTCAACAATCAGTTGCTTGCTCCAGGAGGTAAAGGCACATGGGGCAGCTGGGGTAAGGGCAGCAGCGGAGGCACCAGCACCAAACCTGCAGATTCTGGTAGGTTTCCTGGACTGATGTGGTTATTCATCAAATAAGTATCTAGTCGAGCACCTCAAAGCTGAAACTCAGCACGTGCTATGTGTATATTTTCCTCCCCAGGCTCAGAGGCAGTTGGCCGTCCAACCACTAGCACTCTGAACAGGTTCTCGGCCTTACAGCAGCCTTCATCCTCTTCAGGTTCTTCACTGGACTCAGACAGACGAGTTCCTCAGAGGTGAGGCAAAGCCAGCTCTGTGAATTCAGATAGAATCTTTCAACAACACATGTACTGTGGGACCCTGCAGAGACTCAGTCTGATACCTTTCCCTGACTCTTGTTTTACCTCTTCCTACAGAAACAGCTCAAGTCGAGATCGTGGTGAAAACTACGACCGCTCTAATCGTGGCAGCGACCGATATGAGAGACGGGACGAGCGTCGGGACGACCGCGATCGAAACCGGCTGCAGGTCACCAAGCGCAGCTTCAGCCGGGAAAATGAGGAACGGAGCCGGGAGAGGGAGCAGCGTGGATCAGGCGATCCTGTCCGCAGAGTCGCAAGCATGACGGATGAAAGAGACAGAGGGAGCAGAGAGAGAGCGAGGAGCAAGGAGAACGGTAGGTGGCATGACACAGGACTGTAGTTTTAAGTTGCATATTGAAAACATAAATCAAAAAGAGAATAATTGTTGTCATCAAGTTGGACAGCAAGAAACCTTTTTTAAGTTAAAGTTAGCTTCAGATAGATAGAATAGAATTTTAATTTCTTTTTTGTGTGAACAGCTAAGAGGGAGACAACTGCGACTCCCCCACCTGCCCAGATCTCCACCAAGGCTGCCTTGACTGAGGAAGAGCTGAACAAGAAGTCCACAGCCATCATCGAGGAGTACCTCCATATCAACGACATGAAGGTACACACTGATATGTGTATGAAAATGAAAAGAAACGACGTTTCCCTCACAGAGTAACACAGATCTGTTCCCTCTCGATCCATTGCATTTCCTGTCGCTGCTTCACCAAAAAATCCCACTGCAGTTTGTTGGCTGAACAGGAAATGTTTGGTTTGCATTAGCAGTAACAAATACAGCTCTCATACGATTGTAGGATGCCTGTCGTTGAACAGAGAGAGGCCTCTGTGAATAAGCTGAAATAACAAACATTTACACTGAAGCTCCTGCATACATTATTTACTTTGAGTCCCACTACAGGCACGGTAACATCCTTACAGAAGCATGTCAACACCTGAAAAGGATGCCGAAAAGGACCATTGTATAAGATTTAGGAGGATGTATAAGCAGAATATGTCAGAATTGGAATATAAAATGCATGTGTTTTCATTAGTGTATAATCTGTTTGTGTTTTTTGCAAGTTTTGCAGCCACTATAAGATTTCCTACATGCTTGAAGAGAGAGGGCATATGTGAGGGGTATTCAGTTGGTTTCAGCCTGCAGCCTCACCACTAGATGCCACTAAATCCTTCACACTGGACATGGAACACTTTCAACAATCTGTATGTCCTTCTGTGTCCCAACAGGAGGCTCTGCAGTGTGTGCAGGAGATGAACAGCACTCAGCTGCTGTTTGTGTTTGTCCGAAACGGGTTGGAGTCGACGCTGGAGCGCAGCACCATCGCCAGGGAACACATGGGCCTGCTGCTGCACCAGCTCATTAAGACCAGCCTCCTCCCAACACAGCAGTACTATAAAGGGTCAGTATGGAGCCCCAGAGAGGTGGTGCAGTGGGAGGTGTACATATGTTGTATGTAAAGCCTGTCTTTGACTTTCACAGAAAACCTGTTGAAAGAGAACATTCTGATAAGTAAACACTGTATATAAATCCAACAGCAAGTGTAGCTGGAGCAGGCTGCTCTGTGAGATGTATTGTAGTTGAGTGAAATAAAGCATATAACAGCAGGATCTAAAATGAACCGGAGCCTGCAGGGGGAACGATGGCTTTAACTGGAACTAACTGTTCACTAAAACATAATATTTTTTAGGCTGTTGTTGAAATGAAAAATCTTTAAACCGCTGTGCTTCGCCAAAAAAAGCCATTTTCCATATGTTATAGTCAGTTTGGTGCCATATTACTCGGTTTTCCCCTTTGTTAAGTCCTCTCGAACATGTTCTTCATCCTTTTAATCCTTGAATAAATTTGGATATGCTTGTATGTGTGTTTCCTCAGGCTTCAGGAAATCCTGGAGGTGGCTGAAGACATGGCAATAGACATCCCCCACATCTGGCTCTACCTGGCAGAATTGATCACTCCCATGCTCCATGAGGGAGGCATCCCCATGGGAGAACTTTTCAGGTTAGTCTAGGCCCTCAGCATGATGGGAAAGGCAAGCAAAGATAACTGCTGGGTTGTTTTTATTTAGTTATTTTGATGTCTGACCTGTAATGAACTTGTCTGGCTCCAGGGAGATTTCAAAGCCTTTGATCCCTCTGGGCAAAGCTGGAGTCCTGCTGGTTCAAATCCTGACTTTACTCTGCAAAGGAATGGTGAGAACCAATAAATTATAATCCCTTGTGTATATTATATTTTATGTAAGAGACCACTGAGGGTTCTTGAATGCTTTGACAACTGATACATTATATTCCAATCATTATTTTCAAATTCAACTATTGTATAGACTTTCATTATATAACTTATATAGAGTATAAAACTTCTTTGACACTAAGCCAATCTGTAACTCTGAATGAGTTTGTGATGAATGTTGGTGACAGTGTGAGCAGCGAGTGCATCCATCAGTCTAAATCCAATCTGTGTGTCCCTCATCAGAGCCATAAAAAGGCAGGCACAATGTGGAGGGAGGCTGGCCTCCGGTGGAAAGACTTCCTCCCCGAGAACGAAGATGTCAACAAGTTTGTGACAGAAAAGGTGACATATATTACAGCAAGAGGCCTGTGGTGTAGTTCTGAGACCGTACTGTGGGACTGAAAGCTCTAGATTTGTGACAGGATTAAATTTCAGTAGAAATTATTTACGTATTATATAAATGACAAGAAACCTAAGTCCTTCTCCATATTACTGTGGACAGAACAGTTAATTTTCAGCCTCTGAATGAGAAGTTCAGTAGAGGTAACACTAGCAGTGTGTCGAAAAGATGAGCATGAAGCCCGTTTCTGTCTCCATGGTGTTATCTAGGATGTGGAGTTTACTCTGGGTGACGAGTCGGAGAAGAGCAAAAAGAAGGAGCTGAGCTCTGCAGAGCTGACCAAGCAGCTGGACAGACTGCTGCAGGACAAGGCGGACAACCAGAGGATCTTTGACTGGATCGAGGTTTGTCTTCCTGCTTGTGTGTAATTTCTAGTCTTATTTTACCTCCATCTTAATTTCTTAAGTTCCATTCATTTTTTCTACCTTCTTTTAAAAAAAAAAAAAAAACAGGCTTGTAATGAGGCTTCAGTCATACATGTATCAACCTTATATTTAGAATAGCATATTAGTGACATCAGCCATCACACAGTCAGATTTGGATGTTTAGAGGTTCCAAATCCATCATTCTGTCATTCCATGTTTGTTTTTTTTTTGAAGCACCTGTGTCCTGCATGTGTGTGAATACATTTGTCTGTGCGCAGGCCAACCTCGATGAGCAGCAGACCTCCTCCAACATGTTTGTCAGAGCTCTGATGACGTGCATCTGCCAGTCAGCAGTCATCTGTGAGTCAACATGCACCTTTACTCTCCTCATTAAAGCCTTTCACTGGTCAAAAGGCCGGTGATGAAATGCATGAATGAAAATATATCAGCGAGTTTACAGTAATCCAGTGTAGCTGCTGTGCCCGAGTCGTGCTGAATGGACTTTTCCTGGCTACAGGTGAGAACCCCTACAAGGTGGACGGTGAGCAGATCAAACAGAGGGCCAAGCTGCTGCAGAAATACCTGAAGGACGAACAGAAGGAGCTGCAGGCTCTGTACGCCCTGCAGGGCCTGATGGTGCAGATGGAGCAACCTGCCAGTGAGTCGACAAGCTCTTATTATCCCCTGTTACTGCCAGTGTTTAATATCTGTTCCCACTTTCACTTCATCCAAATGTTTGTTTGTTGTTCTTGTTGATGCTTTTTGATTTGAAGTTTTCGTGAAACATCTCGTGAACATGTCCTGTGTCTCGTCCCTCTGTCAGATCTCCTGCGGATGTTTTTTGACACCCTTTATGACGAGGATGTCATCAAAGAGGAGGCCTTCTACAAATGGGAGTCCAGCAAAGACCCCGCCGAGCAGCAGGGCAAGGGCGTGGCCCTCAAGTCCGTCACCGCCTTCTTCACGTGGCTCCGCGAGGCCGAGGACGAGTCTGACAACAGCTAGGGCCCCCGCGGACGGCTGGGAGGACTGGTGGGAGCTCAGAGAGGATCCCTGGGGAGAGCGAATGTTCTGTGGGTGATTCAGAAGACTCTGAATCAGCAAAATCCTTCTGCATAAACAGAAAAAAAAGCGAGAAAAAAATTCTTCAACTGGGAGAGATTGTATTATGGATCGAACATTCGATCTTTTTTTTCCTTTGTTTTCTTTTCTTTCTTTTCGTGTGTTTTGTTTTTGAGTTTCTTGTTTTTCCTTGCGCAAGCCGAATGTCTTTTTTGAAACAAGTGAAAATACAAGATTAAATAGAGAGAATAGATATGAGAGAGAATGCTGAGAAGCGTTACAAAGCCGTGGGAGGTCATGCTGTTTCCTTCAGTATTTTTTTGAGGTGTATCTCCTGTTTTCAAATGGCTTTTCCTCGCCACGGCAACACTGTTCAAGACACTTTGCTTAATGACAGATAATATAAAAAAGAAAACTTTAAAAGGCTGTTCACATCTATATTTTTGATGACTTCATCTTTTGTCATGCGGACACGACACAGCGACATCGTCATGTCACATGTACGGTGTTTGGTCTACATGACGCACTTATGTAGACCAGCTTTTTTTTCTTTTTTTCCTCTGGTGTTGGATGATTGGAGTGTGTGTTTTGTAATAAAATAGAAAACTACAAAGAAAAGTGCCGAGAGCTGTCTAACGGACATTTTAGATTTAGGACTTAAAGTAACAGTTGTGGACCCGAGGATTTCACGCAGACTTTAAGAGGACAGTGTCACTATGGCGAGGGCCGATGAACATTGACCATTTTGCTGCTGGGGGGTGACGACGCTTCCCTGACGCCCCTCAACCCCACCCCAAACCCCTGGTATACCCTCCAGTGTGTCTCTTTCACTTGTTTCCTGCGCTTCAAAAAACAAACTGTGGACTGATGAGGAAGTGGAAGAGCAAGGGCGAGGGCTCATGGCTGCACCTTCCTGCAAAGCCTGTTGTCGGATTTTAAAAAGATTAAATATTGTTATTGAAACTTGAAAAAAGTATGCCGTCAAAAATCCTCTTTAATGAAATGGACTTAAAAAATAGTTTAACAGTACGCATCCTAAGGCCTTTTCTGCTTCCACGAGTGGAAATGCATTTCAGGAGAGTTCTGTACATATTTGACGGATTGTTTATTTTTTTTTGTTTTGTTTTGTTTTGTTTTTCAAAGACAAAAACGCTCTTTTCCCTGTATTTATATTTTTCTCTCCTCAGCTGGCAGAAGGTGCTTGTAATTATCCAACCCAAGTCATTGATTACAATTTAATTGAAAATTTGTAAATATTTTTTTGCTTTACTTTGTTAAGAAGATATTTAATTAAAGAAAATTAATGCCTCTTTTCACATCCAAAACTGGAAGAGATAATAAAGATTGTTGCCAATAAAAGAAAAACACCCATATTTGTGCATTTGTGAAGACTGTTTGGAGGCTGAGCTTCCTGCTCGTGTGGGACTGACCTGGTCAAGTGATCACAGGTGCTTTCCCTCTGCTCTGCCTCACAGCGTCACATCTGATGTACGTTCATGGTCAGCATCTTCACAGCTTGCTGTTTCGCTGTTCGTGTTCCTGCCACTGTTGATGGTGTGGTTTTTATTTTGCTGTATGTTTGTTTTTTCCCCTCCGTGTGGTTGACAGCCGGAGTTGGAGGCGTTATGTTTTTGGGTTATCCATCCTTCCTTGTGTGACCACACACAACTACGTTTTTGTCCATAACACAAGAATTCATTGAGTAATTATGAAAGATGTCTTCTCCCAGCTGGCCTCAGCAAGAGTCCTTCTACCTCATGTGGTTTGTTGATCTGATTGGTTGAAGTTAGACCGTGATACATGATAATAGACAGATGGTTCTTCCAGTCACCTGTCAAGTATTTTTTGAACGTCCCAGATGGTTCTGTGTAACAAACCATGTGGGCTAGGTTCAGTTTCCCATCACAGGAAAACTCATAGTGTAATATATCCTTTTGTGTTGAAGAGGTGTTGGATGCATTTTCTTCTTTAGTTTGAAACCTACATTGTTTACATTCTGGTGTTTCTTCACCCCCTATAGGTGGGCTATCTGTTGGTAATAGTGCTAACATTGTGAAGCCATTCGCTGCAATGTTTTTTGCATGTATGTGCACCCTAGCAACAAATACACAAAATCAAACCAGCCAAAACCCACTTCTTAAAACACTGCACCTCACTGCTGCTCATGCTCCAAAACTTCAGAGAGATGTAAGACAGTCAGAAGTTTCCCCTGCTGCCACCTGGACTGTCAAGCATGTAATATCACCAAACTTCAACTCGCATGGCGTCAAATAAAAAACTATTCAAGGTCATTTTACGAGCTTTTTCCAGTAAACAGTAAAAAGTTTTTATAAATATACGACTTTATTGATCCATGCTGGGGACATTTATTTGTTACAACAGCAAGAATAAGAAGGAGAGGAAGGAAAATAAATAGACAATAAAAAAGTAAAATCAAGTATAGAGACTATGAACATTATATACAAAAGAGTATACGAGATATTGCCTTGTGAAGAATGGCTTAATTTCACAGAGGTTAATATCGGCTTTTCTGAATTTGATGCAGCAACGCGTTTCAAATAAGTTAGGCCAGGAGCAGCAAAAGACTGGGAAAGATGTGGAATGCTCCAAAAATACCTGTTTGAAACATTCCACAGGTGAACAGCTTCATTGGTGACAGGTGATAGTATCATGACTGGCTATGAAAGGCACAAATGTATTACTGTGTTATTTATACACCACTGTTTAAAACGCAGTTACAAAGTGCTTCACACACACACACACACACACACATACACAATAAAACTGAACAAATAAGGTAACAATACAATTAACAACAGCACAATGACAGACAACCAGACCAGGGAAACAAAGAAAGCCAAAGATTCAGCAAATCTGATAGAAGGGAGAAGAAGAAACCAGAGGGATGGGATATTGCAGTGCAGCAGGGATGGATAAAAGGCTGAGATTAGAGGATCAGAGAGGTGGAGAAGAGGAATATGGAATGAAGAGATCAGAAATGTGACTGGGGGCAAGGTCACACAGAGCCTGATAAGTAATCAACAGGGTCTTGTAGTTTACTCAGGGTTTTACAGATGGCCAATGGAGGGGAGCGAGAACAGGGCTAATGCGGGACCGTCGGCTAGTTCTAGTTAACAGCCTGGAAGCTGCGTTCTGAACGAAAATGTAAAGAGCAGCTTGACTAAGACACCTGCAGAGGCTTACAATACATTTGATTTTTACATTTCTTAACTGTTCAATGGGAGAGATTACATAAGTGGTGGCGGGGACAACAGCAGACTGCAGACAGACATGGATGACACATCTGTGACGTCACCAGCATGTTTCTGAAGTGATTGTTGCCCAAAGACATTCCCTTCAAAGTGCTGGACTTGTCGGGGAACTCCAGAAGGCAAGACTTGGCCATGCTTGAACCTTCACTCTTTTGTTACATAAGTCTTTGGTTAAAGAAACAGCCAAGAAACACAATAATTCTGCTAAGTTGCAAAGTTAAGTGTTCATTTTTCAAGGTTTCCCCTCACAGGATTTGACTGTAATGGGATTCTGTTATTGTGTGTTCTCCAAATAGACTTTTATTTTTTTTAATACTGCCCCTTAGATGGCAATTAAATACCTTTTATAGTGTTGCATTTTGAGCTGATTTATTTGGACCCTGCTGATTTATTTGGACCCTGGAGCACTGCAGCATTTTCTCAAGACATTGAAACTGAAGGGTTTATATGAAGGTAATTCTTATCAATAGTGATTCACTCAGCCAGTCAGTAATAATTATTATTTCATCCACAGCCATAAAACATGTATCTTAGCTCTAAATGCACTTAAACACGTCCAGCAAAGGTAGGTTGAAGCTGAGATATGGAGCCGTGTCTGTACTTCTGTTGTGTCAGCGTGGAGGGACCAAATGTGTATTATATTTCCTATACAATCTTTACATATGTGTTCAACCATGAAAACTGATTCACCTCATTAAGTATATCCATACCATATAGCCATGTATTCAATAGTGTGAACTAAATGTGTAAACATCTTCAGCAAAAGACAAAAAAAAGCACAAAAGTTGTGCTATGTAACCAAACCTCGTGGGTCAAAATGTAGACGACGGGGCCTGACAGCCTCCTGCTCAGTAAGATTTCACTTCTGGACGTGACTTTGTGTTGAATTATATAGGAGAGATGTGGTAGATTGCTCATGCTCACACGACACCTGTCTGAATTAAAGCAAGAGAGGAGAAAGGTAACAAACATCCAGCTAATGAATATCCTGCAGATGCTCTGGTTTCCTCTCTCAGTCCAAACACATCAGCTCAGACTGGCTGGAGACTCTCTTGGAAATCAAAGCACATTCTTAAGCAGCAACACAGAAACCAAGAGTTTTTCAAAAAGCTGCCTTTTCGTCAGAAGGAAGCCATGTCTGAGGATAAGCCTGTGTTATAGACTTTACTTGTGGTGGAGAGGTAAAGTCGCCAGTTGAAGTCTCCAGACTGTACATAAATATGAGTGCTGGGGAGGGGAGTGGGCTCCCAGCCTGAACACTCAGCCCCAGCCACAAATAGAATGAGTGGTTGTGCCGGACAGCTCCTAAATGCATCCTGCCCCAAAAGAGCGTGTATGCTCAGCAAACTTTGCTCAGGGAAATAATAAAAAAAATAACCCCGCACCCTCAGCATTCCCACATTTTCACTTTCAGCGTTTGGAGGCAGTCGATTACCTTTGATGGCTGCAGCTCTCTGTTACACAGCCCACAGACTTTAGGAGCCACATTTACCTCTTAGCAGCTTCCCTCTTACCCAAACACCCAAACTCAGACATTCTCTGTGAAGCAGCACTCCACACAAAAGCTCTGCAGCAAAAAAACAAAACAAAAACGTTGTATGCTGTAATCCAACCTCTGCGTAGCCTTACCCAGAGTCAGGCCATCATTTTCAACCACCCTTATCAGCTTATCGCACTGTTACGAGGCCCGCTCTCTCCCTGCTGACATGCTCAGCCTCAGGGGAATCGCCTTATCTTTAACCTGCTGACACCTGCAGTATCGCAGTCAGCTGGACACAGTTTTCAGATGACATTTTCACACTGTTGCATCAGCAGCAGGCCTATCATTCCTTTCCATGTAATCCCTCCAAAGCATATTTACACAGGGTGTTGTGGATCGGTAAGAGGCCATGCGTGCACTGTACAGTTCAGTTTGTCACACTTCTGATTGTACAGAGGGAGACAGCATACTGACGATGCATTCCTACCAGCAGATGTTCTTTTTTTCTGTTTAAATCAGCAGGGTTTGAGCAATTTTATGCTCTCAATCTTCTGAAGAATGCCAAGGTTTAATTCATTTTTTTAAGTGCTAGCTTCTTTAGTGATGACATACAGTCTTCATACAATAAAGGTTGAGATGACACACATGACACATGGTTAGGTAACTGAAGGATGAGGAAGAGGTTTTTTAGCTACACTGGCAACGTGGCTCTTGTGATGGCAGTGTCGCTCAGTCACTCCACCATTTGGGTCCAGAATGAACTGACTGTAAGATGGACAGGCATGGACTTTTGTTTCCACGTGACTTTCTTTGGCCACTACGAGGTTGACATTTGTGATTCAGAGTGAAATTGCTCAACATCTTTTGAAAGGATGGCTGTGACATTTGCTGCCCACTGTAGCATAAAACTGAGTGACGTTGGTGAGCCACTGACTTTTGGTTTAGTGCCACCAGCAGGTCACAGTTTTCAGGTATTCAGTGAAAGGGCTTGACAGCGCAAATTTTGCTGACGTTCAAGGTCCCCATATGAAGTGTTTGCTGAGTTTTCATCCAGCGCCTCCATCGCAAGTTTTGGGTTTTAGTGAAATTTCGTAGCAGCTGTTAGATGGATTGCCTTGAAACTTGGCTCTGTGTTTGTACAGGCAGTATCAGTGAACGTTTGAGCTACATGTGAAGGCTTTTCATGTTTGTGTGCAGAGCCTACATGACCTGTTAGATCCTGCAACAACGCTGGCTGGACAGGATTCAATTTGAGCCTCTGAAGAAACGGGAGGTTTGCATGGGGAACGGTGTCTGCTTTGACATTTAGTTAAGATTGCACATTTGCTTGATGGTTTGTGGATATTGCAGTAATGCCATTTGAAGCCATCTGCAAAAGATTTTAAATACATTTGTTCAGTAACACTTGTCTGCATCTGCTGTCTGTTAATGAGTGTTTAATTGTTTATGGGCCACACTTATGTGCACATCTGGTGAGTGTTGTGGAAGTGTTTGCAGGATTTCATCTCTGTCTGTAATGTGGGTGAACTGCCAAAAAATATCAATACAACACAAAAACTCACTTCTAGGTGGATCACTCACAAATGTGAGATTTATGCTTTGCTTGTTGCATCACATTATTAAATTGCTTGAATCACTGGATATACTTGATTTTCCAACATGAAGGTTGAAATTGTGCTTTGAAGCCTTCTACACATTGCCACAAATACACTGAATGTGTTATTTATATGTCATTTTTTGTTGACCTTAAAGTAGTCAAGTCTAGAAATACTGCAGTATTACAAAATAGATGATCAGAATTGTAAATCATCAGAATGCAAACTCCTTTCATGCTGCTAAAACCAGCTGAGATCTCAGGAAAAAGTACAGAGAACTTGACATCCTCAATGGTAGCTATGTTTGTGGTAGTACCTGTTTGTGGTCTTATTGTATGGAAGAAGGGGCAGCATCTGACTCCTCTTCCTCACACTCACTTTGAGTTGATCTTCAGTATTCACCCCCCTAAATACACTAGAGGGGGCCATTGCACTGTATATGCTACCCACACTCAGGATAGTAGTAATGTTTCATGACAGCTTGTACATATATCCTGGAATAATCAATTACCCCAAAGCAACAGACAAGAAGCCATATTGAATATAATACATTTAAGTAAAACAGTAATTGCTAGCTTTTCATATTAGATCTAAGAGCGTTGTGCTTGAAAACACGTCATAACCTGTGCTTGATGAAGACATTTATTCAAGCTGAATGGAAACAAGTGAGCAGGATCTTTCTTTCCACAGCCAGCTTCAGCGAGTGAAAATCAAAAAACAAATCCATAGATTATATGGATATACTTGTACTCTGAACGTTCACTTCTGATAAGCTAAAGGTCAATACTTTGTTGCATGTTTCCGTCCCATCAGAGTGGCTCTCATCTTTTGTGTGTGTGTTACGTGTATGTGTTTTCCACCAGTCATTCCACACCTGCCCACTAGCAGTCCCCAGTGTCTTCTGCTCTGCACACCTGCTGACTGATTCTCAGTCACACGGGAAACTAGACTGGCTTTAATTTCTTGAGAATATCTATTTAAAAAAAATAAGCTGCATGAATGAATATACAATGAAAGTGTAAGATTCACAAACTTAATATTTTTAGCTTAAATGTCAACAGGCATGTAGTCACTGTCCAATGGAAACTATGTATCTCCAGATTGGGTGATTTTGAATTTTGAAATAAACTGAAGGATCAAGTGTTGGGTTCTTGTCCCTCCAATAAACCCGTTGGAGCAATTTAAAAACCTAAACAGTGCATTAATACATTGTCACAAAGCTAGAAACATTTTTCTTTGCTCAGGAAAAGTAGATATTTTGGAGGCACATACATACACGCAGGACAGTAACAGTTTCAAGCGAAAAGTGCATCCATAAGCATTTCATAACGAATATCTCGGTCGACCAGGAGGATGAAGCTGACAGTGTAGACAGGAGAGCATGCCCTAAAGGCTGCCGCTGGTGGTGAAATGAGTAAAGAGTCCAGTGCTAAACAATGTTTACCCTCTTCAGTGTGGGCAAACTCGGATTATAGCAGGAAAAGTGGCTGAGAGCTATCGTAAATCTCACTAACTCACTCTTTATAGCCCATGAGTCTGCAACATCCCTGGAACATGAGCCTGGAAGCTGGATGCTAGACCAATCAGCTCACTGTGGGGGGTGTAACTTGATTGCTTTGACCTTTCCTTGCCATATGGCACTTCCCTGACATCACATGCAGCTACAGTGTTTTCAGACATACAGGAGAGTCTTGTAGTTTATCTGCTCCTAAAAGAATATGGAAAATCTTCCACTATGGAGCTTTCGACCATTGTGAGTTTTTGCCCAACACATAATGCCATTTAGACTGAGCGTCATTCTCTTTGTGGCAGGATGAAGATCACCCCCTCCCCATCTTCCTCTCCCAGGATTTGCTCCAGAGGTCAGTGACACCTCTCTGCCCTGACCTCAGCATCTGCAGCCGCAGCAGAACTGAACCCCAAGACGCTACTGAGTGCACACACACAAAACTGTTTGCATTATGTCTTAAGGGAAGTTTGATGTAGGAGGCTCAAATGCCTGCTCACGTTTACAGATATGGCAACATGCAGTCTATATTTCACGTTTGCTTTCTTTACATTTCAGCATCTCTACACACACAAGCGTGCTTGTTTGTGTGACTTAATGCAAAAATGGATTCACTTCTTTGGTGAGTGTGAGAAAACCAAGCCTACATTCATGCTTTTCACTTACTATATTCTTCTAACATTAAAGGATTTTTTTTTTTTTTTTTTTTTACCTTCTCTTTGCTCTATCCTGCTGCCACAACCTGTTTTTTCCCTCAGGGATCACTGCAGTTGTGCACAAACACACCGCCGTGTGTACAGTACTCAAGTAATGAGCTTACATCATCCCATCATGACTCATAACTGTGCAGCAGATGGCAGCGGGTGTGTGCCACAGTCTGCTGTCCCGCTGGCTGCAGAGCCCCACACCAGTGAGGACACAGTGTGGTCGTGTCTCCTCACCAGCATCACTGACAACATGTCAGCCGGTTCCACTCGCCACACAGCACACCGCACCGGCCCAGTCAGCTGTCACACTGCTGCAGTCAGGTCCGCTGCATTCTGACATTTGTGTCAGGTGCACTTTTATTAAATGAAAATGCATTAAAATGAGGTTCAGATTCAAGAAACAGACACACAAACAGTCACTAAACAGCCCTGCTGAGTCAAAGGCAAACAAAGACTAAAATGTTCATTTTACTCACTAAATCCAATACAGCCTCATATCCCATAATCATGAATCTGCTGTTTACCTGTTCTTACAGTGCCCGTTCATATTTTCACTGCTCCTATTAGCTGTGTTCAGAAAGAAAATGCTGTTTGTGTGTTAGGCATTAAAAATGAATGGAACAGTCATTCGTATGCAGCATTAAAAACATCTCGAGCTGTAACATGGCTTTGTGAAATGTGCAGATATCCTGATTGTTCCCACTGTGGTGTCACTTCATCACACCTGAAGCCCCCACATCCATTATCATCACACTGACTGGTACATCATGCTCATTACTCCAGAGTGTGAATGAAAGTAACCAGCCTGATACATGCTGAAAAATATGTTTTTACTGATGACTTTCTCTGTTACACATTGCACTGTTCCACACTGTGACTGATCACTGAAGTCCCCAGACATAAGTGAGTCTGCACAGTAATAAGCAGCAATCAGGTGAGGGTTTAAATGAGTAAATGGATGAATTATGGGGAGTGTGGTCCTGCTTATTTCATGTCTTTTACATTAACATTACTCTGTCTTTGAGAAACTGCCTCTGGCCAATATGCATCACCGATGATTTTTTAATAAAACATGAAGCTGCTGAGACATTGGCTGCTTTGATGGTGTACCACCTTTTTCTACTTCGATAACAGATTCATGTTTTTTTAGGCCGAGCTCCCAGTTCCTCTCTCTGGAACTTGCACTTGTTATTTTTTTAATGTCTTCTACAGTCTTCTCCTCCTTATTATGAATGAGGGTCACACCTAAGAGACATCCACATACAGTATACTCAGTCTCTTTCCATATTTTTTTTCTTTCGCCAGCTCTACCTGCTTCCATTGACAGCAGTAAGAAAAAAAAAAAAAAGATTTTACATATTAACAAATGACCACAATCTTCAATGGCTCGTCCACATTTGCAAGGCTAATCAGTGAGCTCATTGGGAAGATTGGGTGTTGAAATTAGCTCTGATAAATGTCCCATTATCAGTGTGAGGCATGGTACCTGCTGAATAAGAAGTAAAACACGCTCTTGCATCAGTTGCTGTGTTACGTCTCATTTTGCCGCTGTCTGTGATGGAGAAATTCTGGACAGGCAATCAAACAGAACACAATTGCCGATACAGATATTCTTCTCTCGCTAATGTATTCATTGGAAAATAGAGGGCTGAGTGTTTGTGCCATTCAGCTCAGTCCCAGTGGACTCTGTCTTTCTCACTTACATAACTGTATCCCCAGCTGCATTATCTGTCAGATACAGTGCATTTCTGATTAAAAATCACACACACACCCGCACACACACACTCACACACTTTTTCCATAGCTGTTTAGTACATTCACAACCGTTCCCTTGATCTTTAGCCCAGCATCATAAATAATGCCCTAAATAAATTTTATCATTAAGCACTATCATTAAAGCTTTAGCAACTGTCAATAATTAATCCTTAGATTTAAACTGTTTGTCTGGTATTGTTTATCGGATCAAACCGACACATATACGCCTGCAGAATATCAACTCTCCATTACTTACTTTGTTAGTAGTTTAGCTTTATACGGATTTTTAAATGTTACCTATTTTTGCCAAACCAACATTATGCAATATTTTCAATCAGAGGTCATAAATTTGTCAAAGGCCTTTGGGTCATTATGTATTTATGGCACGCTGATAACGATGACTGGCAGCTGGTGTGACTGGAGATTAGCATTATTTCAGACGAGGAGTTGATCTTTGGGAAGGTTAGAGGAGCACTTCTCCAGTCTGGACGTGGCCATGGAGCTGACAAGAGTGATCGTCTTTGCTGTCTTTCTGCTGCTTGCATTTGGATCATCTAGTGCCAAAGGTAGGACTAAAACAGCATATCAGGGATATTATTATCAATTCAGCAGTGCACACTCTTGGACGTCTATATTTTGTTGTGTTATTACTGTCCAACTTCACTTTTTTGGAAGGCTCCAACATCCTGGTACTTTCTTCTGGAAACTTAAGTCAAAGTTGAAAATGCGCAGCTCATTTAGGATCTGTGCTTCTGTTCTTTGAATGCTCAAACTCAGAAACTTCCATCCACCTTTGAACCTTGTCAGCTCCTCTTCAAACCCTTCAAACTCATTCAAACTTTCAGCCTTTGTTCAAAGTTATCATTATCTACCTATTACACTTTGTCATATCACCTCACCTTTTTCATACCTTTCATAGTTTTTTCCATGATCTCAGTTGACATTTCATATTCTGTGTCTCTTTGTCTCATTCACTGACACTATAACTGCTTTCGCTAGTTAGATGTCAGTCGGTGTCTTCAGTGTCTCCACTTCAACTGAAACTTCACCCACTTTTTATGTCAACTGACAACTCCACTGCTTTCAGTGGTTAAACATCAGTGAACATCTGTCCTGCTTTCATTTCTTACTCTTTCAAATGACAATTCAGCTGCTTCCATACTTTGATGTCCATACTTCAATGGACACTTCAGATCCTTTCTTCTAGCTCACACCTTTTATTGTTCATACACAAGTTAGTCCAAATGCTCCCAGTGCGTACAGTACACTTCAACCACACATTAACACTTCCTCTTAAATGTCTATTTCAGCTTCTTTTAGTTCATGAATTTCGACTGCCACTTCAACTGTTTCAGTATTTGAACTATTTCAAGACATTCAGTTTCATATAAATCTCATCTAAACATTCTTCAGAAAGTGTTTCTTTCCCTTCTAGTCTTCCCTCTTTCTCTTGCTGCAGATTTTTCTTAAAGATCACAGAGGCCTGAAAATGTTGAGCTTGATGTATGATTCTCACCCTGAAGTTGGACTTCTGCTCTATTTTTTCTGCATGCTGTTTTAAAACTTGCAGTAATCACCACACATTCAGGGCTTGCTCCATCCTCTCACACCGGGCCATGTTTTCACCCTCGTTCCAGTCTCCCTTTTTCTCCTTAATGGTTCCTCAGCTTCCACCATTCCTTTCATCCTTATCATCCTTACTCCTTTGCACACTTTCCTGCCCAGTCTTTTTGGAGGGGGCTTCCAAACTTTTTGAATCAGCACACTAAGTACTTGTGGAGTTGTGCAACTACTGGCTGCTATCAGTTTTTACTGCTTGTTAGTGGACTACTGTATCAAACTACCTGTTACAGCACAGAGGGGTGTACTGTGGTAGAAACACACATTCAAGTCCCAAAAGGCTGACTGGGTTGTTATTTCCATTTCCACTTCTGATCTCTGCAGTATACACAGAATGGCTCTTTGACATTTAAGGTTGACGTTTGTTAAGTTTGTTAAGTGTTTTAATCTGTAGCTCTTGTGCTGTAGTTGCTCATCTTATTACACCAAAATATGCTTAAAACCAGTCTGATGTGTGTGTTTACCTGTAGTTGAGGAGGAGGACCCTCAGTTCTGGAGATCACAGGCCCAGAAGACTCTGCAGTCAGCGTTGGACAGGAAGCTCAACACCAATGTGGCCAAGAACATCCTGTTTTTCCTTGGAGATGGTAGGTTACACAACACAGTCATTTCCTCACACTAATAACATGTGGCTAAGCACAGAGACACTTTGGTCTCAACATCACAGAGTCATAGTAGAGAAGGTTATGAGTTTATTGAGGCTGGAATTAATGGAAGACGTGTGTGTGTGTGTGTGCGTGTGTGTGTGTGCGTGCGTGTGTGTGTGTGTGTGTGTGTGCCCATATATTACTCACGTTGTGGGGGCAAAAATCTGTTTACACAGTCACATGTGGGGATAAAATACAGGTCCCCACAATGTAAATCATTAAATTTTAGGGTGAAGACTGAGGATAGCGTTACGGGTTAGGTAAGGTTAGTTTAGGTTTAGGGTTAGGAATAGGCAAATAGTGGTTATGGTTATGGTTATGGTTAGGGTTAGGGTAAGTCTCCAGGAAATGAATGTAAGTCTATGTAATGTCCCCACAAGTGATGAAAACCCCCTTGTGTGTGTGTTTTTATCAGGTATGGGAATCACAACCTACACGGCGGCTCGTATCCTCAAGGGACAGCTGCAGAACCAGACTGGAGAGGAGACAGTGATGACCATGGACACCTTCCCTAGTGTGGGACTAGCTAAGGTGCACACACACACACACACACACACACACGCACGCACGCACGCACACACACACACACACACACACACACACACACACAGATACCTGCATAGAAATATGTAAATGACTACATTCATATTCTCATAATCCAGGAAGGTAACTGACTGCAATTTTGCTGCACCACATCACCCATGGCTGCTCTCACAGATTTGTCAAATTGTCAAGTCAATTTTATTCATATAACCAAAAAAACACACATTTGTCTGAGGGGGCTTTACAATCTGTGAAAACATAACACCCACTATCCTTAGACCTTTAATTGAATATAAATAAATGTGATCAGCCCTGTGGCCAGTGAGAGAGGGGGAACTTTCTGCATAGAATATGTAGTTTAGTGAGAGTAACTAAAGTTTCATCTTCATCCTCAACTTAGTGCACAGACGTGTGAGTGTGTGTGAGTGTGTAGACCTGCAAGGGAAAATGTAGAATTTGGTCAACATTGAGTTTAGATCTGAATTGGACTTTCTGGAAACTTTTACCGTATAAAAAGTTAATGTGCCACAGAAATGGATCATATTTGTGAAAACGTTCTGCTGAAAGAACAAAACAGAGGTAAAACCCAGGTAAAAGATATGTTTTCATAATTTTTAAATAATATATTTAAACCTGTAGATTTGTTTATTATATTAATATATTAGGTGAAAGGACAGACACTGAGCAAAAGATAAAAAAGATACATTTAATCTCTATGAACTATCAACTGTAGATAATCAAAATAAAGTTTTTATAGCCTACACTAGAAGTAGCTACATATAATTCACTATTACACAACTCGTTATTTGTGTCTCAGTTTGCCCCCATCACCACTCTCCACACCCTGCATTAATGCTGTTGACTACATTATCAAAAGTAATAATACATTTATTGCTTTTCAGTAAGAGTTTGCCAAATCTTTACAAAGATAAAACATATTATAAAAGCAAAATAACTCTGATAAGATTCAATCTTACGTAAGGCAATCACTCAAGGAGAATGAATTAAATTGTAAAAAAACAAGCACAGTCTGGTAAAAAACTGGAAGAAGGTATTTTATATTAATTTATTTAACATTCATTTGTAGTATTCATAAGGCTCCATTTATTTTATTCAACGTTGATTTCAAAAAAGTTATGATGCTGCGTAAAACATAAATAAACAGAATGAGAAAATGCTTTCTGACATACACTCTGATATATAATTTTCCTCACAGGCAACATTAAAGTTCAAGCTCATTTTGCCCAACAATATATTTTATCCAAGCTCATCTCTCTGTGTGTGTGGTGCATGTGTTTGTACCACGCAGACCTACAGTGTGGACTTCCAGATTCCAGACAGTGCAGCCACGGCCACAGCGTATCTGTGCGGAGTGAAGACCAACCTGAACACCATTGGAGTTAGTGCAGCAGCTCGCAACGGAGTCTGCAAGTCTCAGAAAGGCAGGGAGGTCACGTCCATCCTGAAGTGGGCCAAAGATGCTGGTAAGCCCCCCACAGTACAATGTAGATAGATAGATAGATAGATAGATAGATAGATAGATAGATAGATAGATAGATAGATAGATTATTGTCCCTCATTAGAGGAAATTTGTTTCCACAGCCTGCAAACACATAACAGCTGTTACTAATGATAGTGGCAATTTTCTGCAAATGTAAATAGACTAAAATGAATACATACAGCTCATTGCTGCACAAACAATACTGAGGGGATAATAATGCAGGATGTCTTCAAACAGTGCTGTGATTGAAGCAACAAATGGGATTTTGTGACTCTTTGTTGGGGAGCAGGCAGATAACTGGCACAGCCGTGCCATGTCACACTTTAGTTCTGGCTCCTGACAAAAGAAAATCCCTCAGGTCTTATACAGCCTCAGCAAAACACGATTTTACAGCTGAGCGCTCTGCTGTGAGCCGCAGTGGTGCGTTCGAACGGTATTACAGGCGCCACCGGGGAGCTGGGGGCATCAGCAGCTGGCGGGCACAGGTTATACTGCAGGGTAATGTGCTGCACAGGGAAGCACCTTGAGTCTTATCATGTTCCCATGTTATCAACGGTCATAAATATCTCTCATAAATATCTCAACTCATACACACACACACACACACACACACACACACACACACACACACGCACACACACACACACAGCGCGCAGTGGCCCTGACCCCAGCACAGCACTAGAGACTTACACTGGTGTGTAAATGTTATTATAAACATTATTCTTAGTCTTTGATGTCATTAAAACACATTTCACAAATGTTCCTTACAGCAAGTGGTTCCACATGTTGAAGAATGGACCATTTGAACCAGTTTAAAGAGTCCACAGTGCATCAGAGAAGACAAAAAGAACCAGCAAATATTCACACTGAGAGCCTGTTCAGATAAGTTTTCTGTCATTCAGCGACAAATAGTTGTGGCTCTACAACCACTGATTTAAAGAGCAACGTTTTCCTGCAGCACCCCCTGAAAATCTTCTACACCCATCATTTGTGCTGCAAACAGGCTTGAAACATTTGACCAGAGGGAGCAGCAAAACACAGCCATTCAGCCTGTTAGATTACTCTGTAAGCTTTTCAGCTGCATGAGACACACCAGTGGGTCCATTATTCATTGTGCTGCATGGTTGAGTATCACTAAAAACCACAAATCATTCCAAAGATACCAAATGTATGCATAAAAGGATGCATAATGCATTTTCATTCATTTTATGGTGCAGCCATAAATATTTACTGATTAGCATTACGTAATCATAGCTTGAATAGGAAAATGTTGGAACACACATATGAATGATGAACCATAAAAGTGTCAGTTTGTAGAGTATGGGGGAAAGGTCTAACTCTAAAGTTGTTTAAAGCTGCTAAGTTTTGATTTTTGTTTGATTCTAGCAATTCTTTCTAATTATACATTTAGATTTGTTTGTAGGAACATGATACAAATCCAGTGAAAGTTGGTGCAGTCTGTGATTTGCTTCCAGCTCATTCATCTCAGGTTCCTAGACTGCATTTCTGTCTGCCTCTGTGTCTTTTATGTACTGCTACTGGGGGACTTTGAGGGGGATTTAAAGAGATATGGTGGGCATCAAGGTGGTAAAAGAACAAGTATATTTACTACCCGCACCTCAACATAATCATAACATACAGTGTCTGCAGGGGGGTGAGAAAACTGTTGATTAATGGCTCAACCATCAGCCTGAAAGCTGCTCATATATTACACAAACCTACCTACAGCGACTACACATTAAACATGGAACAAATTGATCTTCTAGGAAAGTCTGTCGGCATTGTAACAACCACGCGAGTGCAACATGCCACCCCAGCAGCCACCTATGCCCACACCGCCAGCAGGAAATGGTACAGTGATGCTGACATGCCCAATAGCGCCAAGAGCGATGGCTGCACTGACATCTCCAGCCAGCTCCTCCAAAACACAGACATAGATGTAAACTTCTCCATTACTCTCATCTTTGTCATATCATTAGCTTTTAATAAGTGTATTCTGTTTCAAAATGGTGAAATTACATTTAATTGTGTGTCTTTGTGCCCTGTGTGTGTGTCAGGTGATCATTGGTGGAGGTAGAAAGTACATGACCCCTAGGGGCACTAAGGACCCAGAATACCCCTTAGATTTGGCTTCCAGGGGCAAGAGAAAAGACGGACGCAACCTCATCACCGAGTGGCAGAACATGAAAGTGGGAAAGGTGACTCTTCTGTTTAACTGCGCACAGTGACCATGAAAACATGCTCGGTTGGAGCAGCTGCTTCAGGGTGGAGTCGCATACAAATGGGAGGCTGTAAAAGTACAAATAATGGGAAGTGGAATGCAGCAAGGTGTGAAATCAAAACACTTTAGAGCAAGTATGTTTTCATTCTTCCAGGCCTGAGGATATCTCCCTCAAAGAGTAACTACACGCAGAGTACAAGTTCTGCTTCTGCTGCCATCTAGTGGGTGAACTTTTCACCTCGCTGCTTACTACCGACAATTAGATAACGTCATTACTAACTGAGTTTTTAATGACTTCATGCCACTAATGTCATTCTAGTCATGACATGTCATATGAATAATATCAGTAACATCAACAGTAGCAGATGGTTTCATTTGTATTTGCTGAGGTTTTGAGGAATCAGCCTGTGTAAGAATACAGCAAGGAACCCAGAGCAGTGATGACGCTTTGAGAGAGTTTACTATCTGGGCACAACAAAGCTTTGCAACTGCTTCAGATGTGGTGTCTACAGTCAGACAGTGAACGTGAGTAAATGATGAGGAGCATGTGACTTAAATGTCCACTGAAGAGATGGAAACATCTGGTGAGGAGGCTGTAATTTTCCTGACATTAAAGCACAAAACAAAGAGAAACGCCACATTTCCACCATGTTTTCCACATTCTTTACACTCCCATGAGTTCTGACTGGCGTTCTTTAAACACATCATCTCGTTGCACCCTCCTCCTCTGTGTGATGGGAGAGAATGACTAGAGAATTAGTGCCACTGACTGTTTATCTCAATGTGCCCAACTCCTAATGTTCAGACAATTGTAGTGAATGGAAATGTGCATTATTTTCACATTTGGTTTAAGATGTGAACTTTATTTGCATGGAACCTCGACTATTGTTGAGTTTTTCAAATTCATGTTTCAGTGCATTGAGCACTGCACGGGAAATTCCATTTAGCCTCCAGAAGCAGAGCTAGTATTTATGTCATGTCATGCTCTTTAACTTCACCTGCAACAATGATTTCTTTTTCCTCCTTTTAAAGAAAAAAATCTACATTACACTTTCAAATGTGTAATGTATTAAAATTGAAGTCATCACAGAAGCAACAGCAGAGCACACATTTCTCAGCCTGTCTTTTCATGCAGTACTGACATCAGTGTATCACAGATTATTTGACAATAACACTGTCAGGTGAGATGAGACAGTACACAATAGAACATGACTCATACAGCAAAGGAAAGTTCACCTGGTGACTCAGTGTGTGAACGTGTGTGTCCTGTGTGTCACACAGGTAGCCCACTATGTGTGGAATAATACTGATTTCAATGCTGTTGACCCTGAAACCACAGACTACCTCATGGGTGAGTGTTTTTGGTTTTCTGTCTCTTTGCCCACTAATGCTTGGCTTTCCAGCAGAGCTGAATTGTACATTGCAACACCTTTGCTAGACCTCAAGGATACACAGTGTCTTAGCGAGTAACAATGAATATGAACAACTTTTATTTGCTTACAAGAAAACTCCTCAGGGCACCTTTAACTTTCAGGAAAAACACGGGTGTGACTAAACATGTCAAGTAAGGCTCCATTCCATTTAAGTGCCCCAATAAGTCATTTCAGACCCTGAAGCTGACATAAATAAATGGAGTGCAGTCATTATTGGGGATATTTGTTACACCTGTACTTTTCCTGTTTTGATAAACTAGATCTATAGCCTTGCTTGGGCGTGGGGCCAGGCTTGGTTACTTGGGGTCCAGGTATTTGTCTGCTATCTGTAACAAATAGAAAACTCAAAAGAAACAGTAATGTAAGTCCAATATTCACTGTCCTATTTGCTCTGTGTCGGTCTCTACCACCTCCTGAGATAAATATGTGAGTCTTTTTTGGTGCCTGGCAGGAAGTATGCAGTCAATCTCATGCACAGTATCATGATGTCAGTAAGCTTAGAGTCTTCTTCTTCTGTAATGTGAGGAGGAAATGTCCAGATTCAGTCATCTTGTTTTTTTTTGCACTGAGTTCTTACTTGCTACTGTAGAAACTTTGGATTTTGCCCTGAACATTGTGGTTCATCACTTCGTCCGTGCTGAAAATAGTAGTAGTAGGAGGAAGATGGGACTTTCCTTTCTGCTGCACCTCCACTGTGGGCTGATGAAGTGGACATACTGTATTTTTACATGAAAAAACATGATGCATCTTTTTATTTGATCATCCTTCTCTCAACCCCAGCTCTGTTTGAACCCGGTGATCTGCACTTCGAGGTGGAGAGGGACCCAAATATGGACCCGTCTATTGTCGAAACTACAGAAAAAGCCATCCGCATCCTCCAGAAAAACCCTAAAGGCTTCTTCCTGCTAGTGGAGGGTGAGGACAGCAGCTTCACCAACTTTCCACACACTCCCCATCAATCTGTCAAAGGCTGGATAATGAAATCCCCAACGAGGTTCTGCTAAAAATAGGGGAAAAAACATGTGGCTGGTGTAAGTGGATCAATAGAATCATTGATCCTGTTATAATCACAAAGGGGGCCAAGTGGCAAATGACCACACTGGTAATTGTTGTGGTTTTTTACAACATCAGTACATGTTTACATTTGTTTTATAGCTACTCCAGCACTGACATTGAGCTGAGAGCAGAGGATCCAGTGATTTGACATTGATTTTGCATACAGCTCGATGAGTTTGCCGCAGTGTGTGCTAGCAGAGTGTGTTTGGCTGACGTGTTTCCTTTCCACACCGCTGCCTCACCGGCCTCGTCATCCATCTCTCCTTTAATCTGAGGCAGCTGCCTGGGGACTCCGTGGTGCTGCTGAGCGTCTTCACAATGACTTTAAAATAACAGGCAAATGTATAAATAGAAGCAGGCATATGGTGCACCCAATCACTGACAGCTCACTGAGACCACAACTTATTAAGTGGAGTCTACTTCACTTCTGTACGGCTTGTGGAGAGGACAGTAAGGAAGACTGTGCTAAAGCAAAAAAACAAAAGACAGCAAACCTCAAGTCAAGTGTCAAGTCATTTGTGACAAATCAGAGGCGAGTTTTGAGTCATCCGAAACAAGTCCGACTAACGTTGCAAGCTGTTCAAGACAAGTCAAATCTCAAGTCATTTAAGATAAGTCAGAGTCAGGTCTTAAGTCATCTGAGACAAGTGTCAGTCAAGTGTCAAGTAATCCTAAGGTGTGTTTGGGTCTCAGGTCAAGACAAGTCATAATCAACTTTTGAGTCACAGTTAAGTCCAAAATTATTGGAGACGAGTCAAAGTCAAGTTACAAATAATGACGAGTGACAAGTAAATGGATACAAATCAAACTAAGTCTCAAGTTATTTGAGACAGAGTCTAAAGTCCAAGTCAATTTATTTGAGACAAGTCCAAGTGAGTTTAATGTAAAATCAAAAGTCTCAAGTCAAGTCCCAAGCCTGCAAGGACAAGTCGATGTCAGGTCAGAAGTCCTGGACAAATTGCTGATCGATTGCAAGTCTTTTATGTCTCTGAATGCTATCCATTAAAATGAACAGTGTTTTTTTTTTTTTTTAAGACAACGTTATTTTAATACATAGGACTAACAAGTCACGACTGATGAAAGACCTGTATGTCATGTCTTTCATAACAATCAAGTTTAAGGTCTCAAGTCTCAGGGCTACAGCTCTATTATCTTTAATATTTCCTGGACAAAGTGGCTGAATCACATTATTGTCTTTACAAATGTTTTACTTCAGTGTCAAAGAAATCTTTTTCTCTCTGAGTCAGCCTAATTAAACACAGAGAAAAGAGAAAATTAATTAGTGGTTTAATTAAACTGTGATTTTTTTCCAAATCCAAGCACCTTTTCTCTCTATTGAGGGACAGAATCAGTTGTCCTCTGTGTCACTTCACATACAAAACAGCACCAGAAACCTTTCCTCTTCTCACGACAACCCCCCTCTTGGTGTGTTCAGGTGGGCGTATTGACCAGGCTCACCACGCTGGCCGGGCATCCATGGCACTCCATGAGATGGTTGCTTTCGACTATGCCATCGCCAAGGGCCTTGAACTCACCAAAGAGCAAGAAACTCTCACTGTAGTGATGGCCGACCACTCCCATCCCATTACCTTCAATGGATACCCATTTCGAGGGCAGAGCATTCTGGGTAATTATGAACTCACTTCTTTTATTCAATTATGTGCTCTAAAAGTTGTTGCCATATTACATACCTCCATCCTTTGCTCCATCATCCATTCCTCCCTCCAGGTGTGTATATATCCCATAACAGTAGACACCCAATGTTGTATTTTGTGTGTGTGTGTGTGTGTGTGTGTGTGTGCGCGCGTGTGTGTGATGCCTCTCAGTGCACTGCCTGCTTCCTCTCGTCTTCGGCGTGCCTCTGCCACCGGCAGCTTGACATTTCCTTTGCTTTCTCTCCCCTGCAATTACAGCCCTGGTAAACACATATAGCTGCCAGCCTTTCTCTCCCTCGCCTTTCTATTTCAGTCGCATGCTTTCTCCTGCTCCCTTTTCCCTCTGCCTCTCCCTGACCGTCCACACTGACGCCTCGCTCTATCTTACATTATTCTCTGTTAAGTTGTCCTCGCCCTGTCAGTCTTTCTCGCCTGTTAAGCTCCCTTTGGAACGTCTCTTTATCGACCTTGCTTGCTCCTTTCCTCTACTTCTTCGGCTCTCTTCTCCATCACTGAGCCCTCTCCTTTACCTGGAGGCTGAAAACCTACCACGTGCAAGGAGGGACAGACGGAGTTATGCAGGGTTAAACTGATTTATTGCCCTGCCTGTTTTGTGTTAGATGTCAGTATTGTTCACTTTTTGTATGATGGAGGAGAGCGCATCTGATGTATTCATGCAACAGGCCTTTTGTCACAGGAGGAAATGTACAGGTGTAAGTAATCAAATGTGGGAGCTGAATTCTATTTCGCTGCTTCAGTTTCACATCATGAGGCTTTAGCTATGGAAATAATTAGGTGTATGTTTATAAAATGACTTAAATATAGTGGGGATCAGTAAAGAAGTTCTAGGCTCCAATTTAGGATCCATTTGATAATCAAAAGTGATGTTGAGGAAGACTTTTGGTTTTCTGTTGGTACCCTGACAAACTTTAATATGGACTGAGTAATTCAAAAAGTACTTGTAGTGTATTTTATTTCTAGGTCACTCCTAAGCATCAACTTTATTACCAGTAAGTACCCAGTGAGCATTTAATTGGGACTGGTATATACAAAATAGTTACACTGTAATTTATTCACTTAATTAGCTACCACGATTTGTTCTTGCTTGGTTTTCAATAAAGAATTCTATTGTCTCCTAGAAGTCTAAATGCCGTTTCAGGGGTGTTTCCACCCTGCCCAGGAAAAAGTCTTGGAGAGCGCAATGATTTTTTAGGCATCAAGATATTAACTTTTAAAGATTCTGCCCACAAACGTATCTGTATCAGCCTTCAAATGTGTGCATTGATTGAGCACTTGTGTTAAGTCCTGCTGTTCCCACCTTTCTACTCTCTCTTTCCTGTTGTATCCTTATTTTACCCTCCTCCTCCTCCTCCTCCTCCTCCTCCTCCTCCCAGCGGTGCAGCAGTGATTAATGTGCTTGTGAAACTCTGAGCTCTTCATCAGCGGGGAGACTCGCCAGGCTAATGGCTCATCTGGAGAGAAACACTGAGATACTCAACAAGCTGTAGACCTCCTGCAGCACCCTGGGGATCCAGAGACCCCTTCTTATGTGTGTGTGTATGTGTTTGTGTGTGTGTGTATGTGTGTGTTAAGCACCTTGAGGCAGAGAGAAGAAATAGAAAAAACAAAAAAGATAAATTAAAGATAATGCTTCATGCTATCCTATATTTTCCAGGTAAATCTCCTGTGTGGGGTAAAGACATGCTGCCTTACACCACGCTGATGTACGGCAACGGACCTGGACACACAAACACCAACGGCAAGCGGCCAGACATTCGCGATGTCAACACTAGTAAGACACAGCGCTCATTATTTCTTTGTTTTCCTCACAAGGACATCACAGATCTCAGTTGACCAGTTACAGCACTCCTTAAACAGACAGTAATGTATAGTTGCTTACTTAGTTACTGTTCTTTATCTTGCATGTGTTCAAGGACAAAAATGCTGGAAACGGACGGCAGGAATGAGAAAACTGTTTCAAAACAACTGACATGACCTCTAAATTTTATCCTACTGTGTTTAGATAAATGTCCAATGTATAATACAGTATAACCTTTCCTTATAATACAATCAGTTGTCCTTTCTCGTTGTCACTTTTTGACATTTTTTCTGATTTACTTTGCAATAACTGTTTTATAAAGCAGGAAAGACAATGACAGTTCAGTTAAGATATTATGACAAAAGAAAAAAGTCAGAGCAGTATGTATTAAAAAGTATTCCTTCTACTTTACTTACATTTTACATGAATGATTAAGATTTTCACTCATCTCTTCAGCGTGAGTAAGAAATACTCAATCACACTTCAGCTGAAGCTGCTTTTGCTGACTTTTTTTTTGTTTAAATGCCACATTGACACAAACTACCATATAAATTAGTTATATGAATGTGCTAGTGAGCACTCGGCATTTTGCCTATTCTCACCTCCAGCAGACATGGAGCAACAGTAATCTTCATTTGCAGTTTCTTTCTGTTCACCCGATGAATCTAAATCCAATATTCACTCTCCTCTCCTGCTGATGTTTTCCAGAAACTAAAGACTACATCCAGCTGTCTGCCGTCCCTGTAGACTCAACCACACACAGCGGAGAGGATGTGGCAGTGCTGGCCCGTGGACCCATGGCCCATCTCTTCCAGGGTGTCCAGGAGCAGAACTACATCGCCCACGCCATGGCCTACGCCGCGTGTGTGGGCGCTGACCTGAGGCACTGCAAAGGGGCAAACTGAGACACTTGTGGTTCACAACATCATCACCGACGACAGGAATGGAACTGGGCCAGCTTGACTTCTCAGGATACTTCAGCAGGGTGGAGTTGTATTGCCTCCTGTTAAGATGGAGAGTATCAGATTATTTGAAGCCCCAAATTAAGATATGGAGTTCTCCTGGTTTTATAAAGGCAGAGAAAAGTAATTGTATAAACTTGGCTATAAAATGTGTCAATGGGAGAAAATGGACTCCAGCACTGTATCAATAAGAAACCACTGAATGTGAAGTCATCTTGTTTTTGCTTTGGCACCTCGTTGAATTCATGTGTCATACCAATAAAGCAGCCCTTCAACAGAGAGCCTGTGAGTCATTTTCTCAGTATGAACTCATCTATACATGTATTGACATATATGGCTTCATATAATACATAAATACCTTGAATCTTGTTTCAAATCTGCATTTGTCTTGTAAAAAACTCATATCTCCAAATCATGCATTTTTTTATGACAGCTGGCTCATTTTGGTGAAGAGGTGGAATAACTTTCTTAAACCATAAAGGACCACTTAATCCTTCAATTTATTGGAAAAATTCAAAATTGCCAAATTTCCATTGGACAATGACAAGTGTGAGCTTCAGCAACAAATGGACTTGTTTCCATCACAGCTCTAACTGTGCATTATACAGAATACAGCTGTCACTGAGGCGTATTCTTACACATTCAAAAGGAATAGTTTGGCATTTTGGGAACTGAACTAATTAGTTTTCCTGCCGAGACTCAGATGAGAAAATATATATTCCACCTTCATATCCGAGCCCTTTAAGTATGGAGCCAGAAGCAGGAGTTTGTTTTTCATTTGTTTCTGTAGACAGATTCAAAAAAACAGCTAGTCAGTAGTCTATAGAGGTGCTGGCAGGTGGATTTTTTTATTTGGTCTTCATTCCAGGGTGCTTACATCCATTCATTTTCTCAGGCTTCACTCTGAAAGAGCTTGCCAGCATACATTACCTCCATACATATACTTTTAAACACAGCACACTGCACGTCAGACCATGTTTGCAGGATTAAATCCCTTTTTATATTTGCCATCTAACAGTACAGGATGCTGAGATTGTCTCGGCCATTGAGATTTCAGTTTATTAAGATTAGAATTTTCTAACCCGTGACACAAAATGAGCGTAGAACTGCCTCTTGATTCCTTTGATCCTCTCTTCCAATATCCGCAGAGCTAATTGAGGTTCGAGGCGACTGGGTTTGATGACATTACTACAGCGGTTCATTAATAATGCAAAATATTTAAAGATCACCTATTTTTATCTTTGGGTGACAGAGTGTGGTAATTATTTTGGACATCTGTTGGGGTTTGGAGTTCATTAGACCTGATTTTGACTCTCCTTGTACTCATTCAGACTGGCCGGAAGCCATCATTTTTGTTTCAGATGAAGGGCCTGTTCTCATCATTTACACACATTCAGTCAAGTCTCATTTATAGATCATATGGTGGAGTGAAGCTCAGCAGCTTGAGATGAGATGCAAGCAGAGTGTAACCTCTTTTGTCTGGTACTGAAGTTCTGCTTAAGGCTGGAGGGAGGCAGGGATCATGAGCAGTGACTCTGTTTGAGGGTCTCTTTCATCATTTGATCTCATTACTACGTTTGGACATGCACTTTCCTCAACACATGCACAGAAGAGTATTTCCACTTAACTTTTATACAGCAGGCCTGCATCATTTGCAGTGGCGGAGAGTACTTCTACTTTTTACTTAAGTACAATTGTGAGCAACTTGTAATTTACTTGATTGTTTCTATTTCATGCTGCTCTATACTCTCTTTGTTTTTTTGTTTTTTAAAGATGAATATAAAATGAATATATCCATATCTTTAATTTCTTGTTAATGTCCAAATTTAAAATTCTATACACAAAATTTATGCTTAGCTTACAAATATGATTATTCACTTTTCACAAACAACTGTATATTGAAATGAAGGCATCAGTAATAATAACTGAGTCCTATAAAATAACGATGGAAGGAACCGTTCTGCCTCCATAGTGATTACTTTTACTTTTGATGCTTTCACATACATTTTAGTGGTAGCACTGGTAGCACTCAACCACTGATTATTTGGCATGGCATGTCTACATTTTGATCTGCAGACTTTAAGTCAGGCAAAATACACAACTGCCCTGGAATCCTGGGCCGAAAAACATAAAATAAAATGAAAATAGTAGCACCAAATGGCAAAACCGCCCCAGCAGGATAAAAGCAACAGAAAACACACACGCTGTAGTCCTGTCCATCACAGCTCTCCTGCTCATGCTGGCTCTGGTTTGAAGCCCTGAGGGGACAGGACAGTGGAGACAGTAGGTCTGTTCAGCTGAGCACCTGTCCAGTGTCATTTGTCTTCATTTTCCTTCGTGAGACGGAAGTTGAGTCTGCAGGATCTCGGTCAAGATCTCCTTGTCTACAGTCACAGCACAGAGGGCCTGAGACTCTAGAAAGGATGCTTAGACCTGACCTGCTGGCAGAAGGCTTCGGTCTCGTCGCTGGCTTTGACCTCTTGGCCTGATGTCCTGTGCTGTTCTGGGCTCACTGTAGCAGGGAACAGCTCGTTGTCTCAGCTGGGGTCAAAAGCTGTTTTACATTATCTAACCGTTTTGCTTGACAGGCTCCAGCACATGGCTCACTTGTGTTGTTCCTAACTTATCTCAGAGGGTTTGCTCTGATGTCTTGTGCCTCCTTGTTCTTCAGCTGAGAGGCTGTTTGTTTGATGGTAGGCAAGCGTTCTGCAGACACTGCAAACTATTTCTGGTTGACTTGACAGAAAACCAGCACATCTTACATCTTATCCACTAGTAGTGTCAGTCCACTGGCTTTTATCAAGTGTGTATTGAACACTGGACCCTCCTCCTTTTGTGTGTACAGGCAATGTGATAAAAAGTGTTGTGCCACACAAAATGTTCCTGAAATTTAATCTACAGATGCATGGACATGGACACAACGTTCCACTTCATTCATGACACTAAGCATGACTTTCAAACTGAAAAGGACAAATGTAGTAATATGAGCAATAGTGACATATAATAGTGACAACTCACATAGTGAGTTGGTGAGGGTGGATGATGGGTCAGACACAGGACAATCACACAGTAGACCAGGTTTCTGTTCCTACAGATAAAATTTCATGACTATTTCACAAACTGCCGTGAGACAAATACATCGAACCATTGGTCTGTTTGGTTACGTCATATTCCAAATAGCCATGGACGTTTTCACACTGGAGAAGTAGATTATGTTGCAGGAGAAGTCTGAGAAGTTTTTCTGCATGCCCACAGTTTTTCTTCAGTGAACTCTTCTCACTATTTGAATTCACTGTAACCAGCTGAAATCCAGTTGAACAAAATAACCTCAGCATAAGGTCTTTTTGCTTGCTTTTCCTGCACATTTCATCCACATCTCAGTCTTCATCAGAGGGTGAGGTTTGCCACCAGCAGGTGGAGTTTACTCACTCACTGACTCTGTGCCAATGAAGGCTGTATGGTGAGAAAAAGAAAAAAGAAGTAATAAATGGAAATTGAGAGATTATTTGTTCAAAATATTGTTTCCAAAGTCAGAAGTGAACTATCACACAGCCATTTTTCAAAATGAAGAGTGGAAAAAAGACAGATTTTGGTTGGATTATCCCTTTAGAGTCTCCTTTAGATTCTTGAAGTGGGTCTCTGCTTTTAGACTGCTTTTAACACTGCAAAATAACTGCAGAAATAAGGAGTAAGTGAAATAATTACATCCACTTGCACCATTACACCACCATTTTTCCAGAATAAATAATGAAGTCTTATCTTACTTTATTTTAGATTTTACATTTTTACCTTTATTTCAATATATGTCTTATTGTTATGCTCCATGAGGATAAGCTGTATCCTCATGCAGTCATTTATTATTTATATATTATTATGCATATAAACAATTCACACTTGACTGAGCATATTTGGAAATGCGGGCTTGTGATCTCGTAGTGGCTCAACAATTATCACCCGTATACATGCTAAACATATTTTTGCCATTTCTATATTCTGTGTGTATGTAAAATCATTTCCTAACAGGCAGTTGCGGACTATGCTTTGTTTAATGCAACATCATTCTTGCTTTTTTTTTTCTTTTTTTTTTTTCTTTATTTTATGCACCTTTTTCGTCATGCACTCCTGAGAGCAGGAGACGTGAAGGTGTCAGTAGTGCAGCATAAACACGTTTTGGCCTGATCGAGGCTCTGATAATGGCATGCGGTCTCAGCTTTGCAGTCACTGTACTCCGCAGTACTGTGGCTCCCACAGCTGCCTGTACCACAGCCTTCCTTTCGGTGGCGCTAGAGCACCAAACAAAGTACCCTGTGGCATAGAGAGGGCCGATCGGGCTACATAAGCTGTGGCTTTGCCGCAACTTTGATGTGTTATGAAATGGGAGCTGAGTGCGCACTGCAGGAAAAGAGGAGGTACACAAGATTGCAGTCGTCTGTGCTTTAAACTGTAAAATTACAGACCGTAAATGAGCAGAAATAACAGTGTGACGAATGCTTGTCCTCCCACGTGTTGAACGTGTGATGAGCAATACTGCACATTTCAATTTTATTTCCAAGTTATGTGATCTGGACCCATTCACTTTCAGAGTGTTTGTTGGGGATAAAGTTGGTTATTGTGGACCACTAAATGTTCCCCTGGTGGCACTGAAGGATGCATCACAGTGAAAAAAACACCTGTGGCACCAGCGGCTCTCTTCACTCTTCCTCTGTCACGCGCATTTACGCACACAGAATGTGCGCTGGCGCATTTCCGAACTACGGAGTATCTTAAGCTTGTATCACTGTAAAGATCTAACTGTTCTAACAAAGGAAACATCTCCGTCTTGTGAATGCAGTGAACAAAGACTGACATGCAAGTTCCTGCACACAACAGCCACTATCAACCACCGAACGCGCACCATGCGTTATAACATTTCTGAGGACCAGCTGTGGAAGTATTTGGAGAAACGACACTGCAATTCACTGACGCTTGTCTTCCAGAGACTTCCAGAAACACTGGTCCTGTTTGCTCGTTACAAGCACCCAAATAAGTGACTAATCCTTTCCTTAAATCATGCCACACATTGCACTTTCTTGTGCTCGGGATCACATTCAGTAAGGTATAAAGAACATTGTCCGCGGGTAAATATGGTTCAAATAGTCTTGCAGCAGCCACTGAGCACCCAATCAGAGGCCGGGGCATCTTCCTCTTCTGCGGATGAATTGAAAGTGCCCATCAGAGGACCCCGCATCTGTCCTATGGTAGCAGATAATAGACGTAATGGAGGAGCTCCGCGGGTCTATGTTTAGAGTCCTGGTGGGCGTTAGAGAGCCGGAGAGAGAATGGAGATACATAAGCGGCGACCTGCATGGAGACAAGAGTAGATCGCTTACAAATAAGGTACAATTAGGCCTCACAATAGACCTTTCTTTTTCTTATTCACGCTCTCCTCCGATGCGTTGCGCTGCAGTGGGTTGTTACGTTGATTCAGCGTGTATGAACAGAGAATGTCAAAGCTTATTTTAAGAAACAGTGCCTATATTTGGGTGCATTGACTTGGAGGTCGTAATGAGCCGGCAGCTAGGCCACTCACTACACAGTGTGTATGTATGTGTGTGAGAGTGTCGGGGGTTGGGGCCAGGGGTGATATACTGAAACGTGTCAGGCTGCGTGTGAAAAATATCACTTTCTTTACATGTGCTCTTGCTGCCATAATTGGTTGGTCCTATTGCATCACTGCACAAGCTGTATAAAGCCTGCAGGCATCTATCCGTCCAACACGACCTTTTCTCCCTCGGAGTGTAAGATTGTTCTCGACGGGAAAAAATGAATTAATATCTCATCTTCTGCACAAGTGGATGTTGTTACTCTGTTATTATTTTGTCTCAGCATCATAACCTGCTCGAGGCTTTCATCAACTCTGCATTCTTCCTTTTCGGACCTGTTGAAATATGCAGCATGTTCCTCATTTGTCATTATGTCAGCTGATACACAGATGAGGAGAAACGCAATCCTTGGTTGACAACTTGCTCCTGTTATGTGTGCACCGTTAACTCCTCCCTTCTCCCTATGTGGCATGTAAGGTGACACCAGCCAATCACGTCTCATTCCGCTTCTACCTAGCACGGAGAAACAGTACAAGAAGGCGGAAACTCGTTGGGTCTGTATATAAGCAGTTAAGCGTGGGATTTTTGTATCAGTGTCACCCCGCAAGGATCCACAGCCTGACCGGGTGCACGCAGAGCGCACAGAGACCGCGGATCCGTGCTGGTGTGCGGCGTGGACTTGACCGGCAGTGACCGACAGGGGAAACCCCAGCCTCTGCAGCTACCAGGCCCGAAGAGAAACCCATGCTGCCGCCGCCGCTTCACAGAGCGCTGTCCGTCCGCTGTGGTGCTGAACCGCAGGACACGACCCTTCAACCGGTGACGTAGAGCTGAGACTCATCCAAGACCCTCAAGGCTCAAGCTACTAAGAATAAAAATAACAAAGTGTCACATACATTATATATGTATGGATTTGAAGCAAATTAAAAAGCAAGAAAAGAAAGAAAACACGGAGCAGAAGTGATGCCTGGACTTCCCCCCGCCCTCGGCGTCACTCCGGCGGTCTGAGCACAGCAGCGCGTAACGGAACCAGCGGAGCCTCCGTAGATGAGGAGAGTGACACAGGCTTTCGATCAGTGAGGTACGCTCGGCGTCTCTTACACAAGGAAATTAGGGAAAGAAAATTCATTGAATTGCTCGTCTAAGAGGCTCTACATGCAGCAGCGAAAATGGGCTGTATCAGCTCCAAAGCGCCAGTTGGTAAGAGTTGTTTTATCTGCTCTCATAAACGCACGCCGGAGGGAGCCTGAATTTTTCGCATTTGTTTTGCTGCAGTCTTCGCGGGCGCAGAGGCTATGAGTGAATTTGGGTGCTTGTAGTGCACAGCATGCTGTGCCGGAGATGTGAGACATATGATCGCGCTGCTGAGTCATATGCATATGAATAAGGAGCCTTACATGTAACACGCGCTTAATGTAACTGGAATTTGCGCAATTTCAGTCTGTTTGAGGTTAAATAGTGTGTGTGTGTGTGTGTGTGTGTGTGTGTGTGTGTGTGTGTGTGTGCGTGCGTGCGTGCGTGCAGGCGCGCGCTGGGGTGCATTTTAGTTGGGGTGGTGGGGAAGAGCTTGAGGGACTGGTATCTGCAGTCTAAACATCGCGATGCTACGAGAGTTGCAAGAAGCTTTTTTGGCGAGCACGCCAGTCAGAGGCAGAGAAGGCAGAGGTGCTCTTGACACCATTGAGGCACGCGCTGTTAAACGGCTTTAATATTTGTGACGGGAAGGCTCATCCAAGCACGATGGTTCTGACCGCGCTGACCCAGTTTGGTTGCAAGGTAGGACACCTTTTAACTCGTGTACTTTCGCGCGCGACCAAACAACATCCTCAGGCTCGTGGCTCGTTATTTCTGAGAATTCTGGGATGAATCTCGTCTTGGTATAAAAGTAAAATGCATGGATTAGTTCGCAGGAGCAGATGTCCAGGTTTAAGCGGACTCCACCGGTGCTTGTAGGCGCACACATTCAGCAAGAGATCATTGCTTGTTGCCAAGAAACAAGCTCCCTGTTGACACCGCATCTATGTGCTCTCATGGTTGTTTACACCTTTGCTGTACGCGTCTCCCGGCCGCTCCGCCGGCGGCTGAACGTCGCCCAGGGCCCCGTCCTCAATGTGCTACCCCGACCTCTGACGCGTGCCTCCCCCAGATATCCCCTCATCCTGTCATTTATTCGACTGGGTCTCCTCTGTAGCTTCCCTAAATCAAACCTGCCCCACATCCCTCCATCCATCTCCATCTCTCCCCAGCAAACAGACGCGGTCGTTGATGCTGCCTTCAAACTGTGATTTATCCCTCATATCCATGCTTACAGAGCCTCTCTCCGCCTCTAATTGGTTATGTAATCTGTCGCCACAGTCACTTGATGATTATGGCGCCTTGTCCCCGTCTCCTTGTCGCGGAGTGCGTGAGGACATGCCCTAGTCCCATAAATCCCACATAAAGCGCCCGTGTCTGCACCTTTATCAAGAGTGTAATATACAGTAGGTCACCAGCAGCCACCTGTTTGACTCTGATTTAGCTTGTATGTGTGTGACATCACACTGCCGCTGGTCTTGACCTAATTGTGTTGATTCGCTCATAAGTCTGAGAGAGAGAGAGAGAGAGAGAGAGAGAGAGAGAGAGAGATGCACGGCCGAGGTCTCCCTATCTGCAGTTTCCACGACAACGGGAACTACAGAGAGAGAAGGTGTGTGTGTGTGTGTGTGTGTGTGTGTGTGTGTGTGTGTGTGTGTGTGTGTGCGTGTGTGTGTGTGTGTGTGAGAGAGAGAGAGAGAGACCCAAGTTAAACAAACAAACAAACAAATAAATAAATACATAAAAATAATGCTCATTTGCTTTGAGGGAAGAGGACACACGTTTGGCGCTGCGGCTCCGTTTAAGAGGGATCACAGTGAGGGAAAGGAGATTAAAAGACATCGCACAAATGAACAAATTAGCCACAGATGGAGGATGACCGCGGGGCCTCACAAGAGAGCCGCTACAAGTTTGAGTCGGGTCCTCAAAGCGAAAAGGCCAACCTCTCAGTTTGATCAAGCCCAGTTCGGTTGTATGTCTCATGTTTCAGAACGCGGCTCAGTCCCATCAGTTTAGCGCAGTAAATGTGTTGATTTCCGTCTCATGTTGATCTGCAGCCGACAGCCATGTCATCCTTGGTCTCGCTCAGGGTCATTGCTACTAAACTATGCTTACAGTGACTTTCCGGACTCGTGCAGTGCAGACGTGAATGCATTAACGTTTCCGTTGAAGCGTGCGCGATGTAAAATCTATTAGGCTGCTGTGTGGCGCAGTAAACGGCCAGCAAACCCGTCGCCTGACAGGAGGAGACTGCGCAGATCCGTGCGAAATGTGAGCGTTTTCTGACAATTACCTGCTGACGTGCCATCACAACATCCCTCTGGGTTCAGACAAACAGCCGGGCTGCACAGCAGACATGTACCGGGCTCAAATGACCGCCACACTCTGGACATCCGTCTGGTACAAAGCACGTGCGCATCTTTCACTCCTCTTAACAATACTTTCATTGACCAAGGTGGCCTAGATTCAACGATACAATACACCCCGGGCATCTGATCTCATCACACCCAATTAAACGGCACATATTGAATTCTGCTGGTGGGCAACTTGAGCTCGACGCGCTAAACGGCAGGTCTTTGACCAGGGGGTGAGTGATTGGTCTTGATATTGGACTCAATATCTGAGATGGGTGCTAATCGAGCTCTTTTCACAGACAGTAACTAGAAACGCCTCCCCGCAGAGGAGGCCTGGAAAGAGGAGCCCGGTACTGACATTTAGAGACCCACTTCTTAATCTCGTTTTGCAAATCTGATTTGAACAGTGGCGAGCACGCACAGGACGTGCACGTGTGTGTGTGTGTGTGTGTGCGTGCGGGTGTGTTTGTGTGCAGGGCTCGGGGAGCTTCAGTGCGTGGCGGATGGATGGGAGCTGTCCAGGTGCTGAAATGTTCTGCTGCACTGTGACTGTGCGACCCCATCCACAGCATCCACAGGAGCAGGTTTCTCAGCATCTTTGGTCCATCATGGTCCACGAGTCTGTCGAGTCTTGACGAGGGCAGCTGTTAGAAAGGTTAAACTCGCTTGCAGTCAACCGAATAGTCCTCTATCTGCAGGCCGCTATGTGACGCTTGCAGCAGGAGGTTGGTTGGTGACATTTGCGCTCTATGTCGCGCTGCTGGTCCCGCAGCGTGCCTCTGCTTTACTGCGATGATGACGTGGCCCCTCCACGTCGAAGAATGTGCATTAAACAATAGGGAGGTAAACAAACAAACAAAAAACAAACAAACAAACAAACAACAAAAAAAAAAAAAACCGTAAAACCATCACAGGCATGTCCTTATTCTGTGCCTTTTACCTCTTCTCTCCCTCCGACAAAGCAGAACCACCTTCATAAAATATCAAACAGGCTTGGGCTGCTGCCAGGGCCTTACCTGCATGACATGGCATGGCTTTAAAGTGCATGGAAGTAGCCCCCCCCCCCGTGTTATCTCACTACAAGTAGTCTCTACAGAGTACGCTGCTATAAAGAGTTCTGTGAGCGCTGAGCGCAACACTTAGACTTGTGCCATACATAATAAAAAGAAGGGTGCTCCAGATCTGCTCTACTGTAGATTCTAAACACTCTCTGAAAGTGCGTGGTACAAGCCTAAAGATGCCTTTTAAGTTCTATAGCAATCTAAAGTGACCTCTTCAAACAACAACTCATTCAAATATTCCAATCTTGATTCATATTTAACACTTGATTTTTCAAATCTGACCCATTTTTGTGTCTTTTTGCTTCACAGTTGCTTTCCAATGTATTTTTAAGTAGGAGTAGGAATTGGCTGGCACGCGTCCCTTTCCGTTTTGGGAGGGGTTACCTATTTATTTATATATTTTCTGTAGGTGTTTGAATGTGGTTTTCTTTGGGGGAACCTGCAGTGAGATACGGCAACATTACATTCCCTAATATGGTCATCGCCCCTCAGTGGATGGCCTGGGGACCCCGTGGAGGCATGAGTTGGCATGGTGACTGCAACTTTGACCATAAAGCAACACGTAAGGATTAGCCTAATCCATAAAACTCATAGCTCATCATTCTTGCTCCAGTAATTAAAACAAATATTAGGAACAATAACTACTGCCCGGAAAAAAAAGAGGAGTTGCCGTGTTAATACTGTTATATTCATACAGTTCATTTCCTTATTTCTTTCTTTTGGAGCGAGAATATGGTGCGGAGCTACTATGAGTTTTACACTGTTCATCTGCCATAATCCTCACGTGGCTTTCTTCCTCCTGACAGTGGCAGTTGAAGGTTCGTTGCGCGTGGACTGGAGCGCGGCAAGCTCCCTGTCTGACCTCGCGCTTTTGGGCAACACGCGGACCTGCTTGGCGCGCAGACTGATTCTGACTGCACCTTTGGGCGCACTGGACTTCAGCGAGGTGCCCTTAACAACCTTTTTTTTTTTTTTTTTTTTTTAATTATTACTGCTTGGTCTGGTTTTGTAACATAGCGGCGCTAATGCAGCGCCACTGACTCTCCATCTCGAGAGACTTACTTATAGCCCACTTTCATCAGGCTAGTTGATATTTCTAAAAATGGCGATACAAATTAAGCAAACGATGCATTACTTTTAGCAGTGCAAATGCTTGGACAAAAACTTCTCCGAGCTCCCGTCACTTCCAAGAACCAAGTATTCTACAGACATTTATTGATGCACAAGTTGTTGGATGTTCTGTGTATATCACTTCACATGATGTGAGCCAAGATACGCGCAACCTATTGTGTTATAATCTAGCCAGGCACCGACCCGATAAACCTAATCAAATATGGCAGTCTCAGTAATTTGCCACATGAAGCAGAAAATTCTTTTCTCAAGCCTTCCTGGTTTAATAATTACCTTATAAATCACATCATCCAAATCTTTAATGTGTGGTTCAACCCTGAGTTCTTTCTCCATTTTAGTTTTCATTTATATTAACCAGTCAATTATTTGCAAGTCATTCAGCGTAATTAGCCATTCCTTTTTAATTTGGGGTTTGAAATCTCAGTGACACACAGAGTGATGCTTCTCCTCCTTAGACAAAACATAACAAACTCTCTGCTTAACGGATTGCACCATGTATGCATGGCTGAATCACCTTAAGTGTGAGATACTTCATTTGAAGTAGCTCCCTATAATGTTTATTTGATTCAAAAACCTAGAGAAAACACTTTCCCACTTTCACTGAATTGTGGGGTTTCATATGACAAACCAAGACTGGCAACATCCAAGACCTTTAGGCAATGTAGCTACTTTTGGCTGTGGAAGTGAAGTTAGAGGGATGCTTATAATTGGCTCAGAGATGATGATGATGATGATGATGGTAATGAGGATGATGAATCCACCTTGCCTCTTTTATCCATCAGTGCGCACCATCTGGGTGTGAATGTGATGTGTCACAGTGAGCCAGCCAGGCGGCGATTAGCAGCGCCTTAGTGATCCATTATGAAATGCAGCCTCTCGCTCTTTCTGGGCAGGCCTGTTATTGAATACTGGTCAGTGTGCGAGACAGGTTGGCTGGTTTGCTGATCTTATCACATCACTTTTACAGAGGAAGCACTCTCTAATGCTTTACACTTAAAAAAAAAAACAAAAGCTGTATATGACCAGTTTCTGTATCAGAAAATAACTAAGATTTTTGTTGAACTAGAAGCAACAATTGATAAGTAACAAAATAGATATTTGGTAAAAACTTATCAGTTGGTAATAGAACTCAAATACGCTCTTTTGGTTTTTCTGGCATTTTTTGGCTTCATATTAGATGCTACCAAGGAGATTAGATTTTGGCTATGATGATGCAAATGCCTCATCTCTGACGCCGTGTTGGCCGGCACATCTCTGAGCAGCAGTGTCTACACTAAATGAAAGCAGGGTGGCACGTGCAAGAGTCATTTGGCTGTTGTGGCTGTTGATTGGTGTCGTAAGCGTGTGACATCATCAGCGAATCAGGCACGTAGGCATACCAGGAGGAATTGTTCCATAGTGACCACTTGCCGTAGAAATGTTCCCATTGTGGAAAATTTGAGAGATAGAGCGAGAGAGAAGAAAGAGGAAGCGAGAGAGAGGTACGCACAGTTGGGAAGACAGGTGGCATGTGGAAGGAGAAGAAGGATGTTCAGGTTATTTTCCACCAGGGAAGCAGTCCACTGTTCCACTGAAACCATTCATAGCTTGTCTTCTCATGTAATTTTGTATAATGACTTCCATGTGTGCCTGTGTGTGTGACAGAGGAGTGGGCTGCAGAACAAAAAGCAACCCAAGCATCAGGCATCATGGGTCTGCACTAGAGTGTTTCACAGTTGATGTTTAACAAATAAGAAAAAGGTATTGCACTCAATCAGCCAGTATAATGGCGCAAATTAATTCCTGCTGTGATTTAACCTCAATGAGGCCAAAAAAATAGAGCAGTAAGTACAAATGCAGCTTCGCCATGGAAACTTGTGGTGTTGTGTGACTGAAGCAACACTTGTTAAATGTTACTGATGTTATTAAACAAAGCCATGTTGAGTTATCCAAATCACTTTATTTTCAACTTTATACCACACACCCAAGAAAATCTTTGAGGTTTGCTTTTGTGTGTGACAGGTGACACAGACAGAGAGACACCAGTTGGGCCAGTTTCACGTCACGCACACACTGTCAGCCTGCACTCTGCCTGCTCTCAGCTCCTAACATCCGTGTTGTGACGAATCATCGGTTGTGTTTTTCTCTGGGCTGTCTCAAGGCCGCAGCAGTCCGCCCGCGCTGACTCACAGAGACGACAGTTAACCAGTGTTTTAAAAGCCAGAAGTGAACCTGAGCAGCATCATCACAGCCTCTACTGCCTGTGTTCACCAGACCACTGAGATTTATGGCTTTTTGACATGATGTGTGTATGTGTGTGTTTGCACAGCTGTTCTTCTGAGACTGACTATAGACAAGTGTGATGATTAGTGTGCTGCTGTAGGACGTTACGTTTGAATTCAAGTTAAATGCTTAATCCAGATTCTTTTATGATGATAGGCTCATATTTGAGATTATTTGTGTAAACGTGCATGTGTACGTGCTGCATGTTGCTGGAGTGTGTGATGGAAAAGATGCAGCACAGCTGTGTAATTGAAGCGTCCGGTCTGTTCTGAGTGCTGCTCATTTCTTCCTCTGTGTTCGCTCTGTTGTTCAGTAGGGCAGTGGGGGAGTCGAGGGGGGAGGGGAGCAGGGCCTGCAGCCAGCCGTGCTGTTAACTGGAGCTGTGGGGAAAGGTGACACTCAAGCATACAGCTGGACCTAGTTCTTAAACGCTCACACTGATATGTTTCAACGCAATACTTAAGTTTAGTGCCTCCAAACTCCAGACAAGACAAGTCGACTTTCCAAATTGTACTCTTGTCTGAAACAGCATTCTCATCATCACAGGATGCACCACTGGGAAAAATAGTAATGGAATCAATTTAGCATTAGTCCGAGTGAGATAGGAGTTTCTGAGTTGGATATCCCTGAAGATTTATAAAATCATCCCACTGCAGACTGAAATGATTTCTCTGGGCAACTATTTGAAAACAAATAAAACATATTCAGCTGTGGGAGGACAACTTTAACTGCCTGACTTCTGATTTTTAATTTAAAGACCAACATAATATATCTTTCTATCCCTCCTCGAGGGTATCTGTCACATTATCTGCAGATTATCCTCCCTCTGATCTGTGAGCTGCTCTGCGGCACAAGAGGATTATTACGCCTCACGGCAGCCGCCGACACCATCGCGAGCTGAGGATCCCCCTTCACTCCTGCAGGCCCTTCTGACAGATAATTTTGCTGTTTGTTATTCAGCAGGAGTTTTGTTGCTTTTAAGTGGAATTGACAGGACAAGGTCAGGGCGGTGCTTCATTCTTTCTAACTCACTGCAAATCAGATGTGGTCTGTTTTGAGTGATGACTCATTAATGAAGGGAAGAAAATTATTTAACTTCAACTGAACAATCCAAATACTTACGTTCACAAGTGGTGCTGCTGCTCTGGACAAGCAGCTCAGCATTGTTTCTCTAAATGAAAGCAGGTGAAACTCAAGCTCCACAGAGCTGCGGTCAGTCACCACAGCACTGGACACAATGTGCACCTGTTGAGATAAACTTGTCTGTCTAAAGCCGTCATCAAATTGCTCAGTCAACCAGGTGTGTTGACCCATACTGAGTAACAACACCACAGCGTCAGCTCTGCATGTGGCCTTTGCTGCTGACGTGCACGTTTCCCACGTGAGTCCAGGTAAGGCTATAAAAAGAGTTAGCAGACAAAAGAACTTGTCAACACCTGATACTCCCTCTGTGGTCTGACTTTACAGAGCAGACAGATTTGACGGAGGACAGACTGAGAGGAGGGGGTCCATCTTTTGTCTCCTGTCTGGTTCTGTTAACTCACTGCAGGGAAATTACCCATCTAACCATCTGGAGTCAGAGCTTTGTTAGTTTCCTTTCAAGATGTTTTGCTACACAAGTACTTGCATATTTGCAGTTGCGTCATAAATCTCATAACAGGCACATCTGGCACCACTGGAGAGGTCCACTGGGGTGTCAGCTGCTGTGTGCAGATAATGTGCAAATATACAGCAGCTCATCCAGAACCAGAGATAGACCTCTTTTTCTCTCTATGCCTGCTTGTCTGCAGCCATAGATACAGCAAAACACTCTGAGGTGTAGGGTGAGAAGAGTCAGCTAAGTTCCATGTTTGCTCATTCGTCACTAGCTTAATTTAATAAACAACTTAAAGTACACTGAAGTAGTTGAAGTACTGTGAACACAGGAGCTGTGAAAGGACAACACTGGGCTTTCCTGTGAGTCATTGAAAGATGCATTGAGAGGCTGGCTCACGTTCATGCTGAGCCGAGCTACTGTGCTAGTTTTCCCCTGAGTCACACTTTTTTTCTTGTCCTTCCAGGTGAATGTTGATGACACCATTGAAATGTTACCAAAATCAAGAAGAGCTCTCACCATTCAAGAGATTGCTGCATTAGCGCGATCATCCCTGCATGGTGAGTGCAACATGAAACACAGAAAAGTTTGGGAGCGGCAGACTCATGAAAATAAAAATGAGTAATCAGCACAAAAGATATGCTGCAGCATAACCCCAATCTTTTCCCTCGTAGGTATTTCCCAGGTAGTGAAGGACCATGTGACGAAGCCTACGGCAATGGCTCAGGGCAGAGTGGCCCACCTGATAGAGTGGAAAGGCTGGTGTAAGCCTATTGACACTCCAGCTGCCCTGGAATCAGACTTCAACTCTTACTCCGACCTCACTGAGGGAGAACAGGAGGCACGCTTTGCTGCAGGTAAGACTTGTGATGTTTGCTTGTGGGAGTTCTTTATTACATGAATATTATAGGAAGAAAACACCCTGCTTCATGACACTCAAAGTTGGAGCTGAAAGGAAGTTTTTCAAGGCCACAGGCCAAGTAACAACAAGCACACTGAAGAGTTGACACACAGAGATGAAAAAATGATGGAAAAATAATGGATGGATCACAGAAGAGATCCTAATTAAATGAAAAACCACCAGAGCAACAAGGTAAACATATGTACAAAGGAGCAGATGAGTATTTATGTCACATTGTCATTAATTACAGTAAATTAGGATGATGCAAAGAGTGAGCTAATTAAAAAAGACGTTTAGCAGACATGAATGTGCAGAATTTGGCTTCAAACATGCTTGTTTTCTTTTACAATATGCAGTACATGTAGGACAAAGACATTCCATTAACACAGCTTTGAAAACTGTTTTGAAACAACATCAGAAAAATATGTAGATGCTGCTTGCTGGCAGTAGCTCTCATTTTTACCACATCAAACCTACTGCTAACATGCATTTTGGATATGTTATCTGGATGTGGAAAGATACATATTGATACAAGTTATAATGCTCACAGAAGGCATTGCAATTGAACGACATCTGCAGGTAGTGTGGCTCACACTGTGATCAATAAGGAGTGTCCAATATATAGAAGTACCATGACCTGGATGAAGGAGAATCTTCACAGACGCCCAACAAGTTGTAAGGTCACTGAAATCCATGTATTTTCTGCCGCCTCAAGATGCTCATCAAACAGATTTGGACGAGGGCGTCCTCAGCAAAGTCCACACAGCCGTATCGCTTCCCTGGACCTTTCCTGTTTTTAGCAAGTTGGGATCCAATCACAATGCAGGCAGAATCAAGATAAGAGGAACACTTGTTAATAGCAGGTGTGAATGCACAGACCTGTGATCAGGTGTAAATGGAATGTTTGATTCCTGTTCGTAGCCACATTCGATGCCCTTAACTCTTCTCCTCCACACTTACACATGGTTCGGTCCTCTCAGAGCACCGCTCACCCACAGCTCTTCTGTCTCCTCCATCTTTTACTCACTCCATCTTTTCCTTTCCTTTGATTCACTCCTGCCACCTGCATTCATTACCCCTTCCTCCTATTCACACAGTCCCTTCTTTTAATGTTCCTCTCTGCCCTCTGTCTCTTTATCTCCTCTTTTTCTCCGTCTTTTTCACCCTGTCCCTGCTGCCTGCTCTCCCTCCATTCTCTCGCTCGCTCCCTGCAATGCAGACTCTCAAGGTTAATTTGCACAGTAAGGTTTTGCTCCTGGCTAGTGCCACCGTGACTGAGCGATTTTCCTCTGTACCTCCTTTGTTCTCCTTTTTTTCTTTCCTCTTTTATATCTTACTATTTGCATGACTTCTCTTCCCATGCCTCAGTGTTTGTGATCCATATATGAAGATAAAAGCACCCAAAATAGCTCTTTTTTTTTTAAATCAATCATTTCGTAAGTTTTTTAACTTAATTGCTTTATCAGCTTTATAGATGGTCTTTTTAAAATTGTATATGCATGTAATGCTGTGATTTATTGACCTTGCTCAGTAGTCAGTGGTACACAAACAAGGGATATCCTGACGCTGAATTTCTGATGCTCTGCATATCATGTTGTTATATTTCTTGGTGTAAGTTGACCAGCAGTGGGGTGGGTTGAGGACACATTACTATACATTGTACTTCTCCTTGTCTCTTCAGCTTACATCATCAGTGTGTGTCCATTCCATCAGGGAGCTGCCGGTTGTGCTGACTCCTTTTATTTGTGTCAACTCTCTCCTTGTAGCTCGGTGATGGTGTTACTGTGGGTGACAGGACACACTGCATGAAAGTCAGTGAGCGCATTAGTACACAAAATTGAGCATGTGTGAATGTGTGAAGTGACTCTTTGATGTGTTTTGGTGTATATACAAGCTACTACTGTAGAATACTACTGTGTGTGTGTAAGTGGCATCCATCCTGAGAATTGAAAATGCAGGTGGGGTTGTCCTATTGATAGACTGACTTCTGCCAACACACACGTTCTTTGAAGTTAATCCTGCAGTGTCTCTTGTGCATGAAACTGGCTGCCAACACACAGAGAGGCTTATGTCACTGTGTGTGTGTGTGTGTGTGTGATCTGTTTTTTGTGTGTGTGAATGAAAGAGACAGAGTGTGAGTGAGAGAAAATGTTAAAGGTACATGTTTGGATGTGTGTGAAGTGTGTGTATGTGCGTATTAGAGTGGCAGTCTTCCAGTTTCTGGTACACTGTAGTGTAGCAGGGGTGTATGTGTGTATGTGCTCACCAGGTTCACTCTATCCCAGCAACAAACAAACCTGTTGGAAAATCTAAATCGGGAGATTGGCATTAAATGTTGGAAAAATATGCCTTGGCTACAAATGACAGCACAATTTAACAATGCAGCAATGTGTGTGTTGTGCTGGTGATCTGGAATCTGCGTCAGTTTGTCTTAAAACAGCTATAATCAATATTCTTTGTTAACAATCAACCCCTCGATGTGAAAGCAGTCACTTGTAGATGAACCCACAGAGAATCATCACCAGACTCTGCACTTTCCCTCAGCTCTGCAGAGTGTTTAATATCCTTCAGCTCATTTCTTTCTATTTTACAGCCCGCAACTTTACTGCTGTGGTTCACTCACACAACTCTCATCAACCCCATTTCCTTTGTCTTTAGCAAACAATCTTTGACAAAGCCACCGCACCACCTCCCCGACACCACACTGACAGACTGAATAAGTTAGTGGCGAGCTGGTGAACTGAGTGGAGTCATGATGTGTTTATAGCTTATTTCCACTGCCCAAAACAGACACAAACCAAACAAAAACAAACAACAATAAAACAATTAATGCAAGTTTGAGCATTAAAAAATGAAGATCTTGTTAAATGCGTCTATATATATTCTAATCAGTTACATTCACAGTTAGTCATTTGGCAGATGCTTTTTTCCAAAGCGATGTGCATATGAATTCATACACCAATGGCACAACATCAGGAGCAGTTTTGGGGTTTACTGTCTTGCCCAAGGATGCTTTGGCATGTGGACTGCCAAGGCCAGGGATTGAACCACCGACCATCTGATCGGTGGCCGCCCCATCCACAAGAGTCACTGTTTGTCTTCTAATCAACTGAAAATTTATGAGGGAAATAAAGTGTATAACTGCAACCTTCTGTCCCACATACTGCCTCCTATAGCAGATCCAAACTGTATCGCTGTGGGTACAGACTTCTTTAGATAAAGTTATTACATCTCAGTTGTAGTATGCATGTAGTGAGTGTGAGAGACAAAAGACAATTTGTTAAATTTTCACATCTCAAGCACATTTTGTGATTAAGTTGAAGAGGAAGATGAAGAAATTTGCATTAAATTTGGTCATATCTAACTCAATAATCATTTCATTTTGAATATGACGATCTGGGAAGCCGGTCACCCAAAGATGCTATTTTTACCTGAATTTTTACAGAGAAGAACACAGATGTGGTTTTATGTATGTGTCTCTTTTTGTGTGGCATGTAGGTCAATGACATAAAAAAGTATGTGTGTATGCAGTGTGTATATGTGTGAATGAATTTAAAAAGGCTTTCAAAGTACTAAAGAGCAGCCTACACACCTGCATTAGCTACAGGATGTGCAGAGTTCAGGGCCCAGCTACAGAGGAAGATGAATGAGAGCATCGATCTCTCTCTGTGGAAGACAATGCATGAATACTGAGCATTGACCAGAGAGTCAGCAAGAGAGACATAAAGAGGAGAAGACTGAGAAGAGAGTCAGAGAGATAGGAATCAAAATGAGAAGTGAGCGACAAACTGAAAGGTTGCACGGTGAAAGAAAGGGGAACGGCAGGAACGAGGAGAGTCAGGTGAGTCGATAGGGCGTTTTATCGAGAGGGACGATTGGAAGAAAGGCGTGACATGAAGGAGAGTGGGTGAACAGGGAGGAATACAAAACAGATGGATTGAGAGGAAGAGCACGAGGCTGAGCGGAGAGATGATTAGAAAAAGAGAGGGGATGTCTGATTGGCCAGCCCCTGATGATGATTGGAGGTGATTGGTCACTTGGGCCTTATGACTTACTGGTTCTGGCACATGCTGAGTCACCTCAGCCAGACATGCACACACACACACACACACACACACACACACACACACACACACACACACACACACACACGCACACACACACACACTGGCTTTTGTGGACATTACATAGACTTGCTTTCGTAGTCCTCACAATGTGACTTGTAAACAGATATATACCCTCATTACATTTTTGTTGACTCTGTATCAGAGAGGTGTTGTTTTAAGTTTTAAGGTGTTGTTTTTGAGGCTGAATTTACTAGATGTGTTAGATTAGACTGCATAATGCTGATAGGTGTATTTGATATTCTGTCCACCTCAGGGATGCAATCAGAGTGCACAAAACAGGAAAGACCAACCACGCACGAAAACTAAATTCTCAAATACTGGCCAGGGTCCTTATTTACTTCAATTGGTAGAGACCAGGAATATGTTAGACTAAGGGACCACACAAAGGACGACAATGTCTGTTCATTGCCCTCTTTTTAATTGATAAACTGCTGTGAATGAAATTCAGCACTTCCAGCAGATGGAGCGAGGTTCACCACTTTGTGAAATGCATGATTGTATAAAGGATATTAATACATGGGCTCAAGAACACTTAAATAACAGCTGCGGTTAAACACAGTTAATCTGCAAATGATTGCATCCTGGTTTACGCATCAACCCAACTGGATGGAATCAGGGTTGCTGCATTTCTGTTAAAAAGACAATCAGAGTGGTTAGTAAGATGTTAATATTGATGTATTGATGGAATTATTGTTCTGGAAATGTACATTATGCTGAAATTACCATATAATCCATTACCCTACAGGTGATTCCACCCAGATTATAATGTTTCTTACCTGCACTTTAATAGTATTCCATGCTGACCATGACTTGAATGCTGACATATATATTACGAAAACATGACCTGATGTCATGTCATTATTTCAATGAAAATGTCAATGCTCTTTTCTAAACTATTGTTCTCCTGGCATTTCCCTTGACATACAGACTTTGCCTGTGCTTTCATACGATCGTCTTTGTGCTTTTTCAAATTACTGTCTCCTTTGCACTCACAGGAATGCAACTTGCATAACAACACTATCAAACCCTCAGTGACAGCTGTCTGAAGCGCACCAGCCAAAAGACCGCTGAAGAACATTGACTATAATGGGAATGCTGTCTCTGTCCAGCCTCATACTACAGTGTGCACTTTTTCCCTCACACAGACCTGCCAATCAAAAACAGCTACATGACATGGAGACGCAATGGCCCGCTGCCTCCTTGTTACCATGCCAACCATGTATTTTCACATGTACATATGCAGCTTATGTGTGTATTTGTGTGTGCACAGGTGTGGCAGAGCAGTTCGCTATAGCGGAGGCTAAGCTGAGGGCCTGGTCCTCTGTGGATGGCGACGAGTCCAACGATGACTCATATGACGAGGACTTTCTGCCTGCCAATGAGCCCACCACACAGAGCACAGGTACACACACACACACACACACACACACACACACACACACACACACACAGTAGCTCCACACTGCAATACCCATGGTAAAGCTAAATCACATTTATTTCCCTCATATTGTCCCCTCCCTTCCTAATACCCCATCACACACCCTCTTCCTCATCCATCTCTCCCTCTCTCTTTCATTGTCCCAGTGCCCTAGTTTTCATCCCCTCCCAACATTTTTTTTTGTTCCTCGGCGCAATTTGATATCCCTTCTGCAAGTTTAATATCATTTCCTTTGCTGCAGAGACGGTGTCTGTGTGAGGATGGTGTGTGAGAGGGTTATAAATACACAGAGTGTATTTGCCACTGTTGTGTATGTGTGTGTGTGTGTGCACGTATAGAGCTTTCATCTTGATTACACTGAAGCACCAATAACCTGTACTGCAGCGAATAACATTCAGCTCAGTGCTGCTTCTCCAGCTTCCTATATTCATCTATGGCTTCTTACGGCCTGACAAAGGCCATTTAGTGAATGGAGCTTCACATGCACCAGCCTGTGTGTGACAGTAATCGCTCTGAAATCAAAGATATAATTCAGTTCGCTATCATATCACATTCTGATTTTGCAACTGTTTTCATAGAACTTTTACAACTATTAATTGTTAAATTTGTTACATGTATCTTATTTTATTAATTCAACTTGTCATGGTGATGTCATATTGTATATATTTCATGTTTTTTCTTTATTAATTACTCTCCTTTTTCTATCATTTTCTACTGCTGGTATTTTTCACACCCTTGTAATGCCATGGTCTTTTTCATTCCATCATTTTGATTCTCATTCACTCATATTTTCATTAAACACATTCATCTGTGGACTTTGGTAGTTACTACTCTCCATGCAGTGCTTTTACTTGCTGTATTTCCTGCTAATACTTCATCCAACCACTCGCTACAGGAAATATTACAGTTTCAGACCATAGTCCTTCTCTATGGATGTTTTTTTTCCCCTTCATGTTAACAGTCTGTATCACTCCGTCTAGATGTGCCATCATATCCTCCCTACTTGAAGGACCTGATCCACAGCCAGCTTTGCCAGCACCTGGGCCTGCGAGGGCCCTGTTGCGAGGGTGGAGGAGGAGGCGGAGAGGGAGGTGGCAGCGGAGAGCCCTCCCCCACTGCGGGCTCCCCCGACACCCTGTGCTCCAGCCTCTGCAGCCTGGATGAGCAGCACCCACTGCTGCGTGACCTGGGCAGCCACCGCGGCACCCACTCCCACAGCAACGCCGCCGAGCTCGCCGCCAAGATCCTGTCAGCACTGCAGGGAGGGGAGGAGCTGCTGCTGGCCCGACTTCAGAGGGTGGGGCAGAGCGGGCCTGGCGGGGGGGACTGTGGCTTCCACAGCCTGGGTGGGGGAGGGCGGGGCATCAGGCCCTGCAGGGGTCAGGACTCTCCTTGCTACTCCATGTCTTACTCTGAGACGTACCTGTCACCCGGCGAGGATGACGACAGCCCCTGCAAGGACTATGGGAGCACCGTGTGCCAGGTGGAGGCGGAGGGCAATGGAGTGGAGTACCCACCTGAGTACGACCCACGCAGGAGGGTCTCTGACGTGGCTTCCTCTGGGGTTGTGTCCCTCGATGAGGAGGATGAAGATGAGGAGGAGAGGGCAGGAGAGCCAAACAACCAATGACTGCTCTCCTCTCACCTCAGTGTTTGATCCTCCATGCTCTAAGGAGAGATTTCTTTTTGAAACAAGTTCCCCTCTCCTCCTCCACAGCGTCTGAAATGTGTGAACCTCCGCGCATGTTGTTTTTTTTGACTGAAGCATCCGTCTTTGCCTTACTTGCAGCATTTCATATCCCCCTTTCCACCTCGTAACTGCTTTTGTCCCCATTTGATGTATCGAGTCTATTTTCTTTTAAGGCGTCCAAACAATCTTTTTTATCAGTGTGAAAACAGGCGTGCTGGATGTGCTGCAGCAGTCCAGTCGCTTACTCGTGGGTATGACGCTCACAGTTTTCAGATCCGTCCCCACTTGCGAGGTGACTCTAAAAACGGACGCCACCGACAGGCAGACAGAATGACTGAGTCTAAAACTCTGACTTATCTTTGCATGTGTTTTGCAAGTGCTGAAATCGATGGGCTGACCCAGTCTTGAGCACGGTTTGTAATCTCAGCTGTTCTGTATAACCCCCCCCGAACCCCACCTCCTCAGCATCTCCCACTGGAGGGAGGGTTGACACTGCATCCTGGGACCTGCCCTTACCTCCCCCTCCTCCCTCCCTGCCCCCTCCTTTGCAAGAGACAAAATAGCATCCTTTTGGGCATGGCTTGCTGAGTATGCCAAACTATTTAACCCTGTCACTACCAATTATGAGCAAATGCTGGAATGTCTTCAAAGTGACAGGACATAGTATGTATTTTAAAATAACAAAGTTTAAAAAAAGATTTGTCACAAATTATATGACAGAAATGATATGCTTTTATTGTACTAGTTTTCTATCACTCAAACATGTTGTTGCTCACATTATTCCAAACATCATTATGACGGACATCTGCCATAATGATCCACTATAGCTACTGGATATTTTTGGGGTTCTGTGGATTCCTGCATGGAAGACACAAGAACTTTGGCTGTCTTAAAAAAATACACAGCAGCAGCAGCAGCAGCAGCAGCAGCAGCAGCAGCAGCAGCAGCAGCAGCAGCAGCAGCAGCAGCAGCAGCGGCGACTACAAACACTGACAGAATGTTCCTGAAGTGACCCTTTGGCGTAGAGGTGTTCAGCAGGAAGTGGTGCAGGCGGAGAAGACAGAAAAGTTTTTTTTCTGTGAAGAGATGAGTTGCATTGGAGATTTTCTATATTTTTGTATGCGTTGTCTTGCTTTGATCTCTTTGCCTATGCGGCGTGCCAGTGTATGTGGTTTTTTGCACGAAGCTAACGTGGCTGTAGATTTCTCCTTTTCTTCGTTATCACTGTGTGATATAGTTTAATGGGAAAAAATAACAATACAATGTGAACAAAAAAGTTTTTATTTTTTATTTCAAAAGAGGATACTGTGATACGGTTTGTTATTGCATATGTCATGATCCTCATGAAGAGCTCTTGTTTTTCCTTTTTTTCCAAGATTTCAAAATGCTCTTCTTTCTTTCTCTCATACTGACTCCTGAAAAGCTTTGCCTTTATTCTATACTTTCCCTTCTTTTCTATGATGTTTGCGAAATGGCATGTTATTATGACACATGCAGAAACTCCCATCTCCATGGTGATGTGAGGAGCCCTGTTGAGGTTCTCCCAGAGGGACTGTCATTCATACAACTCAGGAAATCCCATTGGACCAGAGCATCAATGCATCCCACCCGCACACATAACACCACTCATCTCTCATCGTCTGTGTGTGTACTTGTGTGGGTGTATGTTTGTGTGTGTGTATGTGTGTGTGTGTGAGAGAGAGAGAGAGAGAGAAAGCCTGACGTGCGTAGTTATTTTCTACAAATAATTAAAGCACAGATTCATTCCCCACATCCTTCTTTAATGTTGCTTGACTGTTTAGATAAGCCTCAAGGTGTGAGTCTGCATGTTTGACGTTTTGTGCAAATGTGTGTGTGTGTGTGTGTGAGTGTGTGTATGTGCGTGTGTGTATTGTAAGATGTCAGCAGGCTTCTTAAGCTTGCACTGTATATCCATTCCAAAACCCCTCCAACGCAGCGATTCCCTTTAAAGCAGTGTCTGGTGTAGCTGAGCTCTTGTTGGAGGTTGACCTTTTACTGGTGCTGGAGGTTAAAAACAAAGCATGCAGTACGTAACATCTAGAACTTATTTTGAAACTACAGAAAGGGCGACATTGTTAAATCAGCTGGCTACATGAAAACGTGGAGTCTCAGTCAAGAGAGTTGGAACAGACAGCGACAACTCAGGGGGAACCACTTAAGCTGTGCCTTTCATTCGTCACCTTTGACCTCCCAAGTTGCACCATCGCCATCATCACATCCTCCATGCTGACGCTCAGCTTGGCTTCCATCCTCATCTCCTTCCTCCCCGAATTGAGCAGAGTAAATCAGTTCAATGGCGGCACCAAATACCCTGTTACATCTCATGTGTGTATTCTCCTGCTGTAGCTGAAGCTTACAACGGACCGGCTGTCCTTTCGGTTGACATTAAAAGCCATGCGATGCCGGTGAGGCGAGGTTGTGCTTTTGTCTTGGTGTGGTGACGAGAATGCGCCGGTGTTCACCCCCCCATCCCCTCCTATTTGTCAGCCTGTCCACCACAGTGCATTTGCTGTCTGTCTCTCTGAGTGTCCCCGTCCTCTCCTCCAGCAGTGTGTGTGTGTGAGATGGTGCGAGTGTGTGTGCACGCAATGATGTGTGTGACAGAGAAGACGGGCACCTTGGTGTAATGTGTTTTTCATTCACCTAGCTGTCTTGTTCTCTCTCCCTCACAGTGTGTTTCTGTTGTTATACCTCTGAGGAGCATGACTGCATTCATTCACCCAGTCTGAACCTCTATCCTAACACCATCCTTCATCCAATCCTAACCCTGAACCCAAATCCTAATCCCTTTGTAGAAGTGGCACTTTGGTGGGTTTCCACATCTTTCTATCCTTGTGACGTCATTCTGTCCTCGTAAGAATAGAAATAGAAGAATTTCCGCTGACACACACAGACAGCCTGATGAATGTCCTCCCTCTCCATCCTTCTGTCTCTGTCCTGTCATTTCCTGTCCCCTCACCCTCCTCTTGTCTCCTTCCACCCCTCTTTGCCTCTGTCCTTTCCTCTTTGCCTCCTCTCTTTCTTTTCTTCCCTCCATCCATCCATCCCCGCAGAAGGTTCATTACATAACCAAAAGGACGTCTGAGTGCTACCTTTGCCGACAGGCAATTAGCCTGCGATTATGAAACCGCCTGATGAACAGAAGATGCATATCTCTCCTGTCTGTCTTTTTCCCCTTCACTCCATGTGCGCCCTCCCCGTCTTTCCCTCTACCCCTTCCTCACTGCCACAAGCTTTTTCTGTGACATCTTTTGAGGTTATCTGTCCCAGAAAACTCTTGTGGAGAGCAATGGATGATGAAGGGGAGTGTTTCTCGCTCGCCTCTCTGTTTGGAAGTGATTAATATTTCGTAGCCTAATAACAGAAGAAAACCCTTCTGTCCTTGAGTCAGACAGATGTCTTCAGAGTGAAACATGTTTCTTTTTGTGTGAGTGTGTGTCTCTGGGCAGTGTGCTTTAGTTTGTTGCTCCAGGCAAGCACTGACATTGGATACTTATCAGAGAGAAGCACAGATTGTCTCTCTGTGAGTGTGTGTGTGTGTGTGTCGGGAGAACCCAGTGCTATAAAAAGACATCAAAACATCTGTCCGACAGTGTCAAGGCAGGAGGGCCCATGAATATTCAGTTGGTGGTGACGCCCTCATCACCCTATAGCCTACTTACCATTTTAGAACAAAGCTGAAGGGCCCGGGGAACACTCGCAGCACACCACCAGCCCCCAGTGGTGAATTTTCAAATAAAACCTGCAAAGACAACTGAGACTGAGAGTGCAAAAACTGCTGTAGGAACTGAATATAGACTGCATAATCTTCACACAGAGAGACATGGTCTGTGTTTAACCCACATTAGCCTCCACTGTCTTAATTAAAACATCCCACAATCCTCAGAGGGGGTGCACACAGTGACACCGGGCAGACACACACACACACACACACACACACACACACACACACACACACACACACACACACACACACCATGAAAAGAGGCTTGTGAGAGTTCAGATAGCAAAGCCATACAACTCACCCAACAGAGGCAAAGACACCATGAACTAACAGGGTATAAGGAAAATAGATGACCTAAAATGAATGTATGTCCCATCAACATCCTCAGTGGGTTGCATATCACCATCAGCATCAGTCCAACACACACACACTCAACCCTCTCCTCTCTCTGAGGTTTCCATCCTGTTTTCTTTTTCTTTTTTTTTTTTTTTTCCTTTATAATACTTTTCTTCCTCTTTTGGCTGAATGTAAGTATTTGATTATTGCCACTTGGATTTGAAAAATGAATCTTTGTTTGCTGCATCTGATATTATTTCAAATTAATAAAATATTGTTATTGTTCTTTGCAAAAAATGCTAATTTGGTGTGATGTGATTTTGTTCTACTAGCAAGAGTTAAAGATGAGTGGGGGGAGCAGCCTGGAGAGCGCCATCAATCTCACTGGATTCCATGTAGTGTTTTATGGTTACGAGTAGATAATGAACTGCCACATTGACCTCTTTCAACACCATTTATACTCCTGGACATTCACTGTGGTACGCACATCATAAAACTTGCCGCAATTATCTCCATGACATGATGACATCATCATTATCAAGTTATTACCCGAGCAAAGGACAGCAGTCAGAGAAACTGCAGAGCCGAGCCGGTCTTACTGATCTTACAGCAGTAGGTATTTCATTTTTCCATGACATCATCGGCCCCAGGGAGCTCAGTAATCCATTTGGTGGGTAAGGAGAGGGAGGGGAGGATATATCAGAGCAGGATGTGATGGATTTTGAACAAAGGCTACAGTGTGTGTGATCATCAGGGTTTTGAGTCCTTGGACCAAGCAGACAGGTCTGCTTTGTTGGAGTGTAAATAAGGTGCTCGTTGATGAGGTTTCAAAATGTGTGAAAATGAAAGGAAAAACGCTCCATACAAAACACTGAACAAAATGACGTGAGCATGAGGAGCATGAGAAGACCACGTACCTTAAAGATTGGATCTTGCTTCTCTTGAGAAAGTGAGCCAGGAGGGAGTTGATGAAATATGATTCAGGAAGTGCAGTTGAAGTAAGAGATTAATACAAAGGCTTATCAGACACTAAAACACTGCGCAGCACTTTATAATGGGTCTACTCCAAGACAGGATTTTACAAGTGTAGAAAGTTATCACAGTGATTTGAAGGGGAACGCATGAGAGTTGGCAACCCTGCAGAGTGGTGTCAAACTTTTCCTTTGACTCAGCAATAAAATGATCGAATATACTGTATTTCCTGCAGTACTGAGCCATTCCTCTAAGGTGAGGGAGCGATCACAGCCACGGCTGACGGAATGTGAACTGCAGCCTCAGGTGCTGAAGACGCATGCTGCACAGTAAAACATTGATTATCCAACTCCTACTAACATTTAACATTTCTTTATCTTTATTGCCCAGGAATCTCAGATCCTCTGCAGCCGGCCATCATCAGAAGATCCAACTCTTGTACTCACCCTCTCACACTCATTTGCACCTTGCATGTCATCTTTTCTTCTGATCATCTCTTGTCACCTGGGTTACCTGATAGACAGAGAGTAGACAGAGACTCTCTCTGAGACAAATGGACACTGAATAAGACATTGCATTTATCATAATCAGTTAATCAGTTAACATATCAGTTACATTCCTAAACAGACAGAAGAATGATAATTCAGATATGTCAGGAAATTAGCACAAAGTCTAAGATTTCCCTTTAACAATCATCTAATACAATCTGACTTCTTTGGGGTTCAAATCTAATCCTGTCATGGTTCTGGAAACAGGGCGGAACCACACCTGATCTGCCCAGTTTAGGCAGCCACCAAGAGATCAGATCTCTGTCACAGAGCAAAAAAATCTATGTTTTAGGCTCGGGCCTTGGCGGCTGCCAGACTGGCTGTGATTTTAACATACCCAGCAGTATCTGGGTCAAGACTAAATAAATACTAATATCTGGAGCTTCATATCTGAAACTCAAGATGTCTGTGACTGTTTGATGACTGATTCTACATGTCAATACAGGACACAGAGCTATGGCCCTCTACAGGCAGGGACATTGGTACATCAAATTTTGTAAGGAAATATGAACATTGCTAAAACAAGACTCGTCTACAGCTGGACAAATAAATCTAATAAATGTAAGGTACATGACCTTATGATGGCTGGGATCATGAATTTCCATATAAAATACAATAGTCCATGCAGTATTTGTTTAGACATTTCAGTCTTGAACAAAGTGGTGGACCGACCGACGAACAGACCGACATCCCTGCATTCATGTCAGGCATTAAATTAAGAAGCTGGATTTATGCAGAAACCAAGAAAAGTTAATCCAGTGCAAACAGCCACATTTCCAGAATTTCAAAGGATTAAATAAACATCCATGTAAGACACTGCAGTCACTGGTCTTGACCTTGGTGTTTGCGGAGGATTTGTCAGATCATGGTTGATTTGACAATGATTAATTGATGCTCAAAAATTGGTAAAAGGAGTTTCTTTGATGTTCTCTCCTCAGTTGTTCTGCAGCTTATCTACTTTAAACCTCATTAACATAATGTCATCTTTCCTTCTTTTCTGCATTCAGCAACTGTGCACCTCATGAAGATACAGCATCGGGTAGAGGTCAGGACAGATACTGTGTTCTGGCCTCTGGAGATCACAGTATGCCACCCAGAGACTGCAGCTACTCCCAGTGGAGACAATGGACCTTTGGCAGGAGAGCTGAATAGATGAACTCCTCCACTACTGACTGTGAGCTGAGTACATTTTAAAAAGTCGTCTATTTTCTATTATTTGGCACTTTTTTCAGGTCATTCTGATTTTTTTTCAATCACATTTTGAAAAGCCATTTGGTAAATATGCTATGAGCTATTCATCAATACATAATATTTAACACAAGGACAAATACATGTGTCTCACCTGAGAGCACAAATTGTAACTGTCATGTTGATGTATGCTGCTTGTATTAACTGGATTGTTGAAGCTTTATGGCTCACGTATGAAGTACAGACCGAGGCTACATTATCCTGAAGGGTGAAATGACATGCTGCTGAATGTCATTTTTCACATCCTCCAGTAAAACACACACACATACAGTACATATACCATGAAAGTATTAATATGGCAGTCTTGAATGTCATCACTGAGATGCAGCAGTGTGGACATCTGTGTTGTCAATAGGCAAATGTCACTTCAATTAAAGCTTTTAAAGAGGGAATGTAAAGGTCAAGCGGGGCTGATACACTTTGGCTTTTGTCAGACTAAAACCCATTTTGCACATTTCGGGTTTGTGGCCTTGAATCTGTTCTCGCAGGAAGCACTCTCCATTTCAGATTTGAACTTTAGAGTGTATCTGTTATTCCATTAGCAGGTAAGCAGAACTTAAATGGCCAATTTTCTCTTGCATTATTGATAAAGTCTTCAGATTGTGTGCTCGGTCATTCTAACGGACGACCTGGCCACTCACCGCTCTTCTATTTCTGACCACATGTTAGAAATATCTCCAAAAGCCCCCCCCCCCCCCAGCCTTATCTGTGCTGTGTGTGTGTGTGTCTGAATAAGAAGGGGTCCTCACTCCTTATCAGTTTGTCCGTTACATTCTTGGCACCAGCGGTTGGACAAACTGCCATTTATGGCTAAAGGAAGAATGCTATAGAGCCCACACTGTGCTCGCTCTACTTACCCACAATGCACAAGGGCTTTATAAAAACCCACAACAAAGACCCTTCCACGATGAGTGAGAGTTAACCTACTTTCCGTAACCCACTTCTTTGACTGCATTTTGTCAGTGTTTATTCTGAGGAGGAGCAGAAATCAAACCTGAGAAAAGGTCTTGTTTTCTGAGGCTGGGGCATATTGAGAGTGGGAGTGTGTTTTCTAAGTGTTTGTGCGAGTGTGAAAGGCTACTGCATATCCTCAGCTATGGCATCACTGACATCCTCCAGCCGCAGATCCTCCACATCCTACCGTTCATCGTCACGTTATAGCACCTCCAGCTCCTATCGGTCGGATGGCTCACTGGGCGGATCGTCTGATTCCCTGGATCCCCTCTTTGAGCCCTTTCTTGACTCCGCTGATCATTCCAGTCTGTTTGGAGATGAGGGCCCCGGGGGACCCAGCTGTTTGGCCCCCTTCAGCAGGCACAGCAGATCCTCATATGGACACAGCGGTAAGGGAACTGACTGATAACTAAGACCACATTGGTGCTAGGCATACTCCTGTTGGGATGTGTTCCCATCTAACTACATGTAAAATAATGTTAGCTCCATGAGTTGGTTGAAAACAGTCCCCCCAGCTTACTTTAAAAAGTTTCCAGGTGACTTGTTTCCATGAATCCTGTAAAAACATCTTAAAGATGCAGTAAGTGATGTAAGTGATTCCGTTGAGTCTCATTCCCAAGTTGTCACATATCCTTGTTTTTTGAGTTGGTGGCTGGGGTCATGACACTCAACAATCACGCAACTTTCTACAGAATTGCTTACAGCACCTTTAAATATGCCCTTGATGGCTGCATGCATAATATTGTGCTAAATGACCGAAGCTAAGGCTGCATGATGATGATAACTTACAGTATGATCCGTGTACAGTATACAGTGTGACAGAATATTTGTATATTGATAAGAGAAAAGGCTTTTAGGATCAAGAGGTGTTTGGCAAATGAAAAGCTATTTTGGGTCATGTTTTGGGGTTGCCTCCCTCTGATCAGGGACCCGCTTTCCACACATTGAGTATATAACACAACCCCCTTATGATAAGGTAGTTATCTAATCTATCCACACTGGAAGACCATGGAAGTAACACACAGTTTCAACTGTAGGTAATAAGCGAGTTAGCGAGACATGCCAATTTTTGCAGTTCACAATAGAGCATCCAAACACATTGTCCGGTCCTTACACTCTTCTTGCTTTTGGAAAGGCCAGAAATAGACGTTGCTCTCAAAGCTCTTTACAGATGGAGTATCAGTCTTACTAGCGCTACATGAACACTTAAATCCAAAGCTTGACAGGCCTTCCATGCCAAATTACAGTTTTTAAACTATGATTGAATAGTTGTTGTTCTGTGGGGGTCAATTACTGAGGATGAATTACTGATCAAGAGGTTTTCAAGTATATTGTCAAAAAGTTGCATAACAACAGCTAACTGAGCCTTTTTTTAACATCATCATGCTTAACTGCTCTACTGGAGCAATTGAAGCTTTAGTGCTTTGCTCATGGGCACCTTGGCAGCATAGAGTAGAACCTTTTTCATTCATTTTCTCCACCAGCAGGAAAGAGGCATTAATACTTCACATTACAGTGGTGGGTTGATTGAAAGAAAAATTCCATAGAAAAGAAAAAAACCTGCGGCTCAGAGAAAGTAATGAGGCAGAGTGGGAAGAGCTTCTGTGCTCGGTGAGAAAAGAGCCTGTATGGCTCCAGACGGAGTCCACTGGGCCACATAAAGAACTAATGACAAGGTGAAAAAAGTGGAGCGTTATATAAAACACAGGAGCTTCTAAAGACTTAATATGAAGTGTTACAACAGTTCTGCTGCATGACGCAGTAACAACCACAATAAAAAAAGGTTTATTACTGCTGTGACGCTACATGCAGATGCATAATCAATAACTGGACCTAAAATTTAATGTTGCTTACTGAATATTTCAGCACTCACATGTCAAATCAAGAAAAAAAGAGGAGCCACAAGCGTGTGATGCTGCTTCCAAGTCTCCTCTTTTGTGATCTGAGATTTCCTCTTTCTAGGCTGGCAGTAAACCAAGTTTACAGCCAAAACTGAAGCTTCAGTCTGTCATGGCTTTTAATGGCCTTTGAGTTCTAGTCCGAACATAAAATGCAAAATACAGTAACATATATAGAGCCCCAGAGTGTTCAATAATGCTATAAATGAATAAGACACAGACACATGTATATATAGATACTTAACATTCCTATTGATATTGCACAATATTCCATTCATCATATTTCCATGATTTTCTGCATGTATGGATTGAAATATGTAACATCCATCCTTTAACCAAACATCCTTTCACTGCACTAAACGTTCTCTCACACCTCCAGATGTTGTTTGAAACAGACCTCCTGTGTCGTTTCTCTGCAGCTCCTGTAGGCGGCGCTCTGACAGGCCGGCAGAGCAGTACAGGTGGTGGGGTGCGATGTCTGGGAGATAGCTACTACATGTCGGCTGATGTCAGCCAGTTTGAGCCACATGACGTAGTGGTGATGGCCTACAACCACCATGTCGTCATTCACGCCCAGAAGGTGTGTGTGTGTGTGTGTGTGTGTGTGTGTGTGTGTGTGTGTGTGAGTAGAAATTAGTAGAGGTGTGTTTTTGATGGTGTGAGTGAGAACTTGCAGAGCATATGTGAACATGATTCAAATGTGTTTTCACACACACACACACACACACACACACACACACACACACACACACACACACACACACAATAAAAATAAATGCAGATACTCAGTGCAAAACCAGAAGTGAATCATCAACCAAATCTGCTTAAAGCCATCATTAGAATACAATGACTGCAACAGCAAATGCTTCATACTGGTGTTGAAATGATGAGCCATTTAATCGGTTAGTTGATCAGCAGAACATAATTTAACAAAAACTTTAAATTTTGTTGTTATTAGAGTCATTTATCTAGCTTCTCATGTGTGGATTCGCTGTTTTTCCCTGTTTTATATAACTTTAAATGTATCAAACTCTGGTCAAACTGCTCCCAACATCCATTCAAAGGCCATCACCTCTGATGAACAAGTCATTATAATGTTACTAATGTGACCTGCTTTATAGCATGTTGGGTAAATTGAGAACAATGTGTCATATTTCATAAATTGATCATATGTTTTGTAAGTATACCGTCAATCTGACAGTCACCATGGTGCATTGACATGAATTCAACTGCTACGCGTGTTGCGTTCAGGGACCACTTGGGAGAATGTATGAGTCTACTATGTTATGTCATTTTCTTTCATCGGTGAAAAACAGTACTTTCTCTTATGCATTCATGAATGGTCTCAGATGGTCTGGTATGGTTTAGGGCCCCAAGGCCGAAGGTTCCTCACCACCGTAGTAAATAAAGCTGTCAAAAAATGAAAATGAGTAAAAAGCACAGTATTTGCCTCCAAACTGTAATGCAGTGGAATTATGAAGAAGCCCAAAATGGAATTATTCAAGTAAAGTACAAGAGCTTCATAATTGTACGTAAGAAAAGTACTTGAGTAAATATACTTTCCCCCGCTGATGATGAGGGGTCACAGGTGGACAATATGACACAAAAGTTTGGGAACTACTGAACACTAATGAAAATATCAGCTGCAGCCGTGCTGTACATACCACTGCAGATAATAAGACAACATCTGCATCTTCTCTTAAGTGATCAGTACTGTAATAAATATATAATCAAACAAACTGCATCACGTCCATTATGTCAAATTGTCTGTCAGTTGATCTGCAGACAAGCTGCAGCTTGCCTGCTGCCTGTCCTGCCTTCTCTCTTTCCTCCCTCACAGCTTGATGTTAATCATGTTTAAAAGGTGAGAGAGTGGAAGAAGAAGGAGAGAGAACCTCCGCCGTGGTGCAGGAAGATCATTTGAACAGGGGTCAGCAGACAAATTGGCAAAAATCCACAATCGTTCAACTCCTGTTAAAAGCCTTTAACAGCAAAAGCGTCTTCACAGAGAACTAGTCAGCGTTCATTTCCTCCCCCTCTCCTCCCTTTCCTCTCTCTCTCTCTGTCCACCAGCTGAGCAGCACTGACCTCTTCACCTCTCTCTCTTTCACTGCTTCTCACCTTCTTTTCTTGCACCTCGCGCCTTTCTTGGCCCTGTTGCTGTTCTCACTTTCTCTTCTCGTCCTCTGGTGCTCGATGACCTTTCTTTTTCATCATCTGTCTTTAACCCTTTTCAACAGCTTTGCCCTCCTTCCACAGATCAATCGCTCTGTCCACAGCTCCACCTTTTTCAAACACTCTGTCTCTGTCCTTCAGGTACTCGACGATGGGAGCGTCAGTGACACGTTCACCCATAAGTCCCTGTTCCCAGAGGATATGGACCCCCTGTCGGTCAGTGGGACACTTAACCCAGATGGTACCCTGGTGGTGAGTGTCCGCCGGACCACAATGCTAGCTGGGCTGGAGCCTCTGGGTGTCCCCACCTACCGCAGCGAAGCTCACCTTTGACCTCTGGCTTCATCGTGCTTCTCATGGTTTCTCACCTCGCGTTGTTTCAGTATGAAAGGTTTTTGTTGTTTGGGGTAGGGGTCGCTGCCTGGCACGATATCTTTTTTCATACTACCACTGGAGGGTGCCAAAGTCAGTTATTTACAAATCCTACACACAGTGGCTTTACCGGGCACATGTTTTTCTCATAAGAAGTAGCCTGAACTCACTTTAGGAATCTTTTATTTGAACAGTCACTTTTATTCGTGTTCATAAATTTATTGTATACATCAGAAGTTGTCGACCTGCAGCAAGTTTCTGACTATGTCTGTCGGGTCAAACTAAGTTGTATGAATATTCAGTCTTTTCTTAAACATGCAATAAATACATGTTTTTACAAAATGTATAAGAAACTTCTTTAATTGTGATGCTTGTTTGTTTAAAGTAAGTGTTTCACTCTCCATCGCTGTTAGAAACTAAATCCAGCCTGAGTTGTGGGTTGTGTTGGTAATCGCTCCACACAGTCCGACACTCAGGGAGAATTTGTTTGTTTGAAACATCTTCTACTTTGATTTAAATCTTGACAAAGTAGGCCAGCAGATTAGAGCTCCCAGTGTTTTTCTCTTCAGGAATAAATGGGTGAATATTAGCAGCAACAGATCTGACAACAACCAAACACTTGCTCTGAGCCATTGATAATAATCAAGATAACTGGACTGACGCGAGGCTTTCCACAGAGGCAAAATCAAATCTCATACCTGTCAACACTCATCTCCTCTACCTGGGTCTGCTCACACTCATAGTTGCATTACTGAACCTGTGGAGGCCCTTTATTCCCTGATTATGGCTTATGACTCAATCCTTAAACGGACTGAAGGTTTAAATGGTATTCAAGATGGTAGTCTTTACTATTATTGGAGTTTTATAATAACATAATGTCCAAGAAACATGCATGACCAGTGTGGTCAGCAGTTTATTTGGTGAGTAACATGCTGTTATAGCCAAAAAGAGTGGAGGTCAAACCTACAAAACTAAGTTTTCCTTTCATCTTAAATTTGCTTTCTTCATGAGTTTTAAACCTAAAACCAAGCAGTAACTCCGACCTGATGTTTCATGACAAGTCCCCTAATTTATTCTGAATCCTTAACATTATCACACTGTACCAATAATTCAGATGTGAACCCATTATATCTGCAGGTCTATGTGCAGACTGGCAGACAGCAGAGATGTACTTTTTTTGACATTTTATTCTCCATGTTGGGAGACATGGCATTGATGAAGACATATGTACCCACACAGATGGAGAATAGAGTGCGGCTGGCCCGTCTGCACCTCTTACCAGCAATTACATCAATCAGTCTCCAAGTACGACAAGCACTTCCTACACTGTAGCAGTTACTGGGAGGCAGGAAGACTTTTTCGAGTGACACCTTTATTTAATATTCATCAGAAACGAGGGTGGCGTCAGCGCAGACAGATGGCACTCTGCTCCACGCCGCTCAAGTGTTTCTAACCTCATTCATTGCAATGCACATGAGCGACAGCAGCCCTGTTTTGTACCAACTCATTCTAGACTTTTCTGTCTCAGTCTTGGAGGACTTGGAGCACACACTTTACTAAGCCCTCACACACATGTTCATAACCTGCTTGTGCAAAGGATTTCAAGTGTCACATCACTACTGCTTTTAACTGGCAGTTAGAGATTAGAGTGGATTATAGGTACGAACCACAACAGAAGCTTCACAGAAGTGTTAAGTGATCTGAACAGCACAGACGCACACGTGCAGGCACAGCTCATCCTGTCTCTGGAGAAGCTTGTGCTCCCACCTGAAACTCACTGAGGGACGGAGCTGCAGCCTACTCAACGAATGAACTCATTTAGCTCATTAAGCTTTTACCATCGCACTCTCCACCCATTACAGTCCAGATGCTCTCTTCCCGTTCATACACAGCAAAACAACAGAATGGAGTGTGTGTGTGTGCGTGTGCGTGTGTGTGTGTGTGTGTGTGCTGTGAATGCAGATTCTCCAGAAGGAGGGGACAGAAAAACACTGAGAGAGAAACAAACACATCTGATCACCATGTTGAGATGGACAGAAAAGTGTTGTGGTCGCAGTTGATCACAGAGTGAACTGTTGCAGTTAACAATCCTAGTGGGAAAGCAGTTGAGTTGAGTTGAGAGCTGTGTTTGCGAAACTGACTTGAATAACTTCAATATTGTAGGATTTTTCATTTTAATATCACTTCAACAGCTGTATCAAACATAAAGGCTCGCATGCTGGAGGACCCAAATTGCACCATGAGGTAGTCTAACTCACTCTTTCAGAGGTGGACAAAACCCTGAGGCTGGAGGTAGTCTGTGTCCTCATTCATAACTGGATCCTTTTAATAGACCATAATTTGTAGCACATTGCTTCCCACATAATTCCCTTTTCATTGATGCATTCACGTACCTGTAGTGGTGGAGCTACCATGCAAGGTGCTGACCTGCCATTGGAAGATATTTGGAGTTCAGGAAGGGGATCCCCACTGATTTTAGTGGTTGAGTTGCATTGTGGGTTGGCAGCAGGATTTAAAGGATGAAAGTATGCAATAAAAACGATCTACAAATCAGCTGCATCAGCTTTGTTCCTTTTTATAAACCATTCTTAGCCCGCAAATGTTACATGACTGCTATGCTAAATCAGTGCAGTGCTCTTTTGGTACACAGCAACCTGGGTTCAGTTTAACAATACACACTTCATGCGTCCATCTTCCTGTGGATAGAGCACTGCTCAGAGAGACTGAGAGTCTCATTAAACTGAATTAGTGTCTGCTTTTGTATCTAAGCTGATAGCTGGAATATGTCTCTTTTTGAACCTCATGTCACCGTTAGATAGACAGTAGACCTGCTAAACACCTTCCACATGCTCAAATCAACACTTTTTCAGTTGATGTGGATAACATACTCTTGTCTGTTGCAGCCCAATTTGTTTGTCAGAACAAAAGCCGTGTTTTTGTGTCTTGAACAGTCAAAGAGATAAGATTTGACAGATTTGAAATGTATAGTAATAAATACACATTAAATGCTTTATTTCTTATTCAGTGAGCTGGATTGGGGCATAATTACAGGGTATAAATATGGACATTGCAGTAGTGTCTTTATGCAGGACCTCTCATCTGACCAAAATGCAGGAACAGATGTATAAAGCTTTTGACTCCCTCTGCTTTAAAAAGATTTGAGACAAAATGAACTAATTTGAACATTATTGTGGCATTACTGCATTTGCTTCCCCACTGGGAGTATCAGCGGAACACAAAAACAACACTCCAGGTGCTACCCAGCTGTTACTGAAGGGACAGAGGAGGACAGAGAGGAAAGAGTCCCAGCTGCAGAATAACACAAGTCCTCAGAGATACAAAACAGAGTCATCTTCAACGAAACACTTGTTTGTTAAAATCTCATTTATTCATCCCTGATATACAAAACAATGTTTCATTTTTCCATGTGAAAAATAGCTCTGGATTTTGTTCAGCTCTGTCTGGTTTGGCCCTCGGGGTAGTGGAGGCCTCCAGTATGTACAATGTACAGTCCCTAAGAGCCCTAAGGAGTGGATAAAAGATAACCCTCAGCAGCTGATGTGAGGATCTGGTCTTATCAAAGCTCCTCAGACTAAAGGAGAGGATAGAAAGGAGCATGATAAAACTGACTCAGCGCCAGTGCTTAAGGGGGGAGGTGGGGGGGCTTGTATGAGAGCGCCAGCTACAGTCCATGCAGCAGGATTCACCACAGAGCCTTTTAAGACCACACTGGGAAGGTTTCCCAAACTAAAACTGAGAAGTCGAAGCTATTTCTCTTCATGAACAAAGGCTAAACACCTAAAAAGGTGCAAACAGTGTCATTGAGCATCTTAATGCTGATTCTAGTGAGACTCTGATAGCTTTTATTGAGGCTTTTGGGAAACCTTCCCCCTTAAGCCGCCATTCAAACATCACTTAATCACACGCAAGCTCCTGTGTGAGCGTCGGTTCTCCTCATATACATACATCTTTTTACACTTTTCAGGTTTCTTTACAAAAATAAGGTTATCTTGCATTCATGTCATCAATTAAAACTGGGTTACAAAGTGAGATGAACGACCGTTATTGCACAAATCGATTACCTACAAGTAGATCATTCATAAAAAGAATGAGAAACAAGAAATTTTACAACTTCTACTTTGATTAATACAGACTAATAAATATGCATCTAGCTCGGTCTATATCTGTCTGGTAGCAAATGAGATGAAAGATTCTGAAATGTCTGTGGAGGCGACGGCTCTGGCAGAAGGCAGAATAATGAAAATCGATGAAAAGCACAAACAAATGAACAGAACCAAATCAGACGAGTGGATCTCAGTCAGTCCCTGGGGCAAGCAGATGGGGGGGTTGTGACGACGACAGGTTGCCATGGTGATAATTGCACACCGCGCTGACACATCATCCACCCCGCTTACATATTTGTGTACGTGTGTGTGTGTGTGTGTGAAAAGTGCCTCGTCTACATGCGTATGACTAAAAAAACAGATCCAAACACTTAGGTGTTGATTGCTTATTGATAAAGAAGAGTTGATGCAGGCACTTGTGGAATGAACATGTCACCAACAGACCACATGCTGGTCCCGTCAACATTAACTTCCCTTGGCTTCACAATCACATGTATTTTTTGCTTTCCTATGAGGCAGCCACTGCGAGCCTTCATGAGCCTTCGCCCTGTTAGTGTTGTTTGCACTTTACAAATAAATGTCTTACAGAGTAGAAATATATCAGACAGCATGTCAAAAGATTAAAAAAAGGATTATGCTTTAAAATCAAATTGTAAAATCATCAAATGTGAAAAAAAAAACATACAAATATCATAAAACAAGCCCCGAAATCTCTTTCAAAAAGAGAACAGTCAACAATTTGAGATTGGTTAAGACATTAAATTATGATTTTATATTACAGGAATGATGTTAAATATATTAATCTGTATGCATAACTTTGCTAACCCAAAGACCCCATCCCCCAGTTCAAAAACAGGCAATGAATAAAGCTCATTGGATGAATGGAAGGTGCCAATCAAAGAGAAACAATGTGACACGAGAAGTATAAAATAAGATACTGTAAAGACACATAACATACAGGCACGAGATGACAAACACACGAGGACGCGGCATCATTCACTTGTCCCGTATTCATTTCCGTCAAGCTTTTGTTTTTGGTACATTTGGATCATATAAAACAAATCTCACATGCACTCCGTCATGCAAAGCCATGCTATTTCACTATCTCTTTTACTTTCAGTGGCGCGCAGCAAGACAAGACACCACCAGAAATAAACCCATGCCGTAGATCAAAGGCTGAAAACCACTATGAAGGGTTATGAATGCGTATTTAAGGCATCCAGACAGTAGAGCCCATTCTGTAGATAGTAGTGGAAATCCATTTTCAAAAAAATAAAATTAAAAAAAGATGAAAAGAAAAAGGAGTGTGTCTTACTGGACTTATTTGGGGTCAGTAGCCCACATAAGTAAGATATGGAAGTGGAAAAGATGGAGGGATGGAGCAGAGGGAAAAGAAATCAATGTTTTCCAGTGGAGGAGCAGAGAGCGCGCTGAGAAGCCTCAAGCATTATGGCCCACATGAATTATTAAATACACAGTATGTATACGTTATCCATCATGTCAGACTGCTTGCTGAATCAGAAATCATGCTGTCATTAAAACATTAATGGCTCAAGTTCCAGGTTTTATCAAAGAGCCACGCTGGGTGAGGAGCTGGAGTGATAATCTAACATCACTTTGACTTAAACTGGCCAGTTTGAAATGGTCCAGCTCCACCTCTGACCACTCATTTTCTGCCAGATGTGCTTTACCTTTGGTGTTTTTCTATTGCTTAATCTCACTGGATCATGCTTCAGTCCACTCAAGCTACTGTTGTGCATTAATCAAGCTGCTCACATGTTGTCACCTGGTGCTGTATATGTTGACAACAGCGTCTGCCTCAGCCATGGACCATTACATCATATAGCTGGTGGTTGTGTGTGTGTGTTGGGGGGGGCGCACTGTGTCTGATAGGAACGGAGGACAGCTAACGTGGAAATCAAAGGCAGATTGATGAGAGGGCCCAGAGCAGCTGGTTAGGTAATGATGTGTTCATTCTTTCAGCCATCCATTCGCTCCCTGTTCTTCGCCTCTCCCTCGCTTCCTGCCCTCTCCATCCGCCAACCTTCTCTGGAGCGGTTATTAAGAGCTATATTTAGATAAGCAGAAAAGCTTGAGTCTCGGAGTGCATCACCGCTGTCTTGTTTGCGTGTGTTTCTGTGTGTCTGTGTGATGTAAGGCTGTAGATATAGCATGAAAGGAGTGCAGGTTATGAAAAGGGCTACAGGTGCTTCCATCACTGCCTGCACTGCATGTCTGCTTGCATAGACTGTACTCTCAACCTGACCATTAAGACTCGCAGTCAAGAGATGAGAAGACCGAGGAAAAGAGGAGTAATGGAAGCAAGAAAAACAGAAAACTAAGGCATCTGTCCCCTTAGTCCAGCGCATGTCAGTGGGTGCGATGACAAATTCCAGTTAATCCCAGACCACCTGATCAGTTGGAAATACAGTTATTCAAGCTGGAAAACAAAGAATGAAATATGTTCTAAAGACAATAAAAAAAAATCGTACGAGACATAGTCGTTCGCTACCTTCCTCCTCATTCACGCTCACATTTTCTCATTTCATACGCTCACACTTACAGTACAGGCATACATTTTTCTTCCTTGTCACCAATGCTGAATTTCTCGACTCAAGTGGAAGACGCATTCCAAAATCTAACCCTTGAAACTTTGATCCCGACTCTAAAGATACACAAAAAAAAATCCCTTTTTGTAAGATTCCAACCCGTTCCCAGTCCCGTGTTGGATTCCACCAACAATGTCTTTTTCCCCCCCGATCCACATTCTCTCAGCTGTGGGTTCCCGAGGGTGAATGGAGAGCAGGGCACAGGTGGAGCTGTGTTCCACTCTGCCGTGGAGTGTCTGGCTTGGTTAGTGCAAGACCCCTGGGGAGAGCACTGGTGGGTCCATGAGGCGAAGTGGACAGAGGAGAGGAAGAGGAGTTGATGAGGAGAGAAATGAGGAGATATGAAGAGGCTTGCGTAGCAGTAGAACTCTTTCCAGAATTAAATATTGATCCTAAGCCCTGAGGATTTTTGCATGTTTGTGGCTTTGGGGGATTAAAGATCTCAATGCCTCCTCCTCCTCTTCCTCCACCTGCTCATCTTCTGCTTCCTCCTCCTCTGCCTTCCCTCACTGGGATTTCTCATCAGACTCGGAGGGGGTGTGTTCACGGGGCAGCGACATGCTCTTGTGGCGATCCCACAGCTTGTGAAGCTCAGTGGCTTCGTTCTCGCTGCTGCTGGTGCCGCTGTCCCGGAAGCTGGCCAGAGGAGGACGCACCTTCACCCCTTTCACTGTCACGGAGCCCTCGATGGCCTTGCGAAGCTGGATGGAGACAGAGAGGTTAGAGAGGAAGGCACAAAGAGCATCCAGGCAGGTAGCAGCAATGAAGCTAAGTGTGATTTTTATGCTTTAACCACAACTTTTAAGAGGCTGGACTGAGCTGTCTGTGACCTCTGTCCTGCATACAGCTGTGGAACTTTCAAGGTGTGAACATAGAAACATATGTGAATGCATCGGACACAGTTCTGTAGGGACATAGACATGCTTGTCAGCAGCCTTTGAAAGATACTTGCTCACATTTCTTGGGTGTGTTGGAGATGAAAACCAATCCGTATATTGTGAAAACCCAACACAGCATTATATGAATAAATATAAAATACATCAGTTTTCCATACACAACTTGTCAATGCAAACGGAATTGAATTGTTAAACATACTGAGAAAAGTGTGCTGTGATTCCAGCCCTAAAGGATCATTTCTGATGGCAGAAGTCTTGCTTTCAAGTGCACTGCTTTCTGATACATCTTTTTTTTAATAGTATCACTAGAAGTTGCCCAAGTGGACTCCCAGCGTGTCCAAAATGCTGGACACAGAAGCTTTCAATGGGACACAAAACACTATCAGCAGCTTTCCAACCGGATGCTTCATGGATGAAAAATCCCATTATCATCTTATTACCAAAACTTAATAGAATGTGACATTTTCTTGATTCTAGTACAGCAAACTGGTTTATTTCGTCCCGTTTCTGAGATACTGACAATTCTACAAAGAATTGAAATGGGTCCCTAATCTAAACTACATACTAATTGGCATAGTATGATGTTTTAGCAGTTAGTGTACAAAAATAATGAACATGCTTAACCATTTTAGACCGAAAGCAAATTCTACAATAGCTGCAACTTCAGGATGGCAGTGTCATTTAAAATGAACAAAGAAACATCAAAATATCTTTCCTAAATTTTTCTAATATGTATTTTTTGTTTTCCTCTTTGGAGCTGTTTCACACCACCCACAACTTTTTTTTTTCATTTCGACTGAACATTGCATTTGTATCACGAGCACTAAAAACCTGACTATCTAGTATATTACATGTATATATTATACAATCAAGATCAGCTTAGAATTAGTAGGTAGTATTTTTGTTTTAAGAAAAAATAAAGTAAGGCTCTTTTTTGCCCCACAGTCCCTTGTTATGCTGTGCTGCATTCAGTTCTGGCATGGGTGGCCCCAGTGGAAACAGAACTGCTAACCCCGGTGCTGTCCTGGCCTTGCTCTACATCATGTCAGTAGTTTACAATCTGATGCGCAGGCACCAAGCCATTTCTATTTGAGCCGGAATCTCTTTTCCAGAATGAAATGAAGCTCACGGTCAGAGTTTAGCGTGCGCTGGAAAGAGGGGTCAGTGTGACTTTTACTGCTGTTTGCTGAATCATTTCACAGAGTAAGAGCAGAGGAAAAAGGAGAGGTGGACATGACTGCACATTTATGAATCTGTGCAGCTCCCCTCGCCACCTGCACGCATCAAAAACCACAGGGTCAGACCTGCTTCTGCCACAGCCTGCCTTTAGAAATGTTCTTAAAAACTGAAGATTCATGAGAGGAAATCAAAATGGCTGAGACTGACTGGACAAACTATTTTTATTTATTTATTTTTTATTTTTTGGGGGGCTTTTTAGCCTTTATGACAATGACAGATGAAGGCAAGACAGGAAATGGGGCAGAGAGAGAGGGGAAGACACGCAGCAAATTAGCTGCAGGCGGGAGTCGAACCTACAGCCACTGCAGAGGTCCGACAGCCTCAATACATGGGGCGCACACCTTACCAGCTGAGCTATAAGGGCACCCCAGGCAAACATTTTTGGTAAAATGACACCAACTTCTGCCTGAAAGCATGTCTGTGCTGTGGATCAGCAGCATGTGGTCCATGTCAGCCCAGACTGTTACGATGTTATCAGGATTCAAAGATAAAGAAAAAGACGATCAGGACAACAGACGGAGACTTTTTGGGGGGTTGTCTAAAAATGCAGTTTTGCAGGACTTCCAGATGTCTGAAGTCCTCTAAGAGGAAACTCTCCAACAAACACATGATTATCTTTGTATTTCTATTTTGTTTCATTGGGATATAGAACCACTGACTAAAACCAACAGTGACACTTAATTTTTATCTGTTGATTCCAAATAATTTCTTGGCCATTTCCTGAAAAGAACTATGTGATTTGGTAACCCTAACCCTAAAGACATGGTTCTGAGTCTACCAGTGTTAGCTATTCCTTTCAGCTGTTTAACCATGAATTCTAGCTTTATATTTCAGCCATTTACACATGACTTTAACTATCTGAACTAGATTTAGCCCTTATGTGAGCATCTGTTTAAACTTGCTTACTAGTTTTTACCTGTCACCTTTTCAACATTGGGATTTGGAAAATAAGGGACATTTTCTGGCACCCTGCCCTGTGCTGTCCCACTCCCCTTACCACTGTCCACATACCCCGTACATTTTGACAAGTCTACACACAGTGAATCCCAAAATCGCCACCATGCAACCCCTTGCTTTAAAATGTCTAAGCAACAAGGATTGGGTTAAGAGTCTCCTCCATTAGGTGACTGCAGTTAGGAGGTCAGAATCAGATGCCTGGCTGACAGTGAAATGCTGTGAACATCCCTGCATCATATCAGCGAAAACACAAAAGGGCATATCAATTCATCACTTGAAGGATATGTACACATCACTCTCCATTACAACATGAAGCGTTCATTTAGCACGGCATCTCAACCTCTTCCTTCTGTCTCTATGTGAAGGCACGAGGTGCTTCCTGTTTTGGTCCACAGAGCCAAGTGTGATTTGTAAAAATGACTTCCAGTTTTATTTAGTAAAAAAGAAAACAAGGCCGCCTTGTGTTTTTGATAATCAGAACACACTGGGTTTATATGACCTCTAAAACCTAATTATCCATACATTTGAAAGAAACACATTGGAGCTGTGTGACAGTTTACTGCGACTCTCTACGGCCTCTTTCATCCCTTCCCTCTCTGATCTCTGTGTGAGAGAGTATTACTGAGCTTTCTGTTTGGTCAGGCCAAGTTTGTTATTTGGCTGATAAGGTGAAGGATTTGGGTGCTACAGCTGCTGTGGCAGCCCTGAAAAGAATAGTGTGTGCATGCCGTAGGGTGGAAATAATGCACTATAATCACACACACGCACACACACATCCCTGTGATTCTCCTCTTCCATACGGCCCAGCGAGGCTGTGATATAACAGCGTGTCTGTGTGACAGACAGGCAGACTGGGAGAGGCTGGGCTTTATCTGCCTTGGCTGGGTTTTTGTCTGCTGGTGGAACGCAGAACAAAAAAGCCTAAATGTCAGGGACAGGCAAGCAGCGCTGCACTTAGCAACAATCCTCTCACCACTTCCTGGCCAATTCACAGAGAGTGAGGGGTTTTCAGCTGTTTGTGAGGCAGCTGAGATGGAAAAAGAGGGAGGGAGGCAGAGAACAGACAGAGAGACAATAGAGAAAGACAGCAATATTAAGCAGCCTTTTGTCTGTCACAGCACATAACAGGCGGACGGAGGAGGAATCATTAAAGTTGACTGAAATGTCTTTGTGTGTGTGTACAGAACGGTGACAGCACTCCTGATGGTATTGACAGTGATTTTACAGTTAAGAAAGCAGTGAATATGCTGCCTGTGTAAATGATGACAGTCATGACTTTTCACATGAAGCTTGGCATCAAACAAACTGATTGAAAATTGGGTTGTGAGTTTAGGTTTAAAAGGGATGAAGTAAGTGCTAAAATATGCACAATAACTATGTGTAAATGCTAAAGAAAACACCCTAAAAAGAGTCTTACCTCTTTCAGGGAAACCACCCCGATGAGGCGTCCGATGCTGGTGACGTAGGCGTGGTCGAGGCCCAGCAGGGAGAAGATGGTGTGAGTCTGCAGGAGAACAGCAGAGGTGGTTGGAAACAATCAGTAAAACACTAAAAACAGTATAAACTGGAGAAAACACTGTTCCAGGTTCCTGCTTTCAGGAGAAAATGAGGGAAATGCACCACTGACTTAAATTAGCCAACATTGACAACTTCAGTCACTGTGGATTCATTCAACTATTCACACGTTCAGCTTGGTCAGGTTGTGGAAACCTGTTTAAACTGAGAAGAAATCACTGAAGCTATGTACAGTATGATCTGATCAAAGCAAGAGGAGGGAAAAGACTAGATAAATAAGCCGTTACACAGTATCTAGAGGCTCAACAGCCAATCAGATGTGTCACATCATAGTCAACATCTGGAAAAAGTGCTAAAGGCAATAGCTTATCGGTTAAGTGACCTGTGTTAGTGGGAAAACACCAAATAATCATAGTGAAATATAGAACAGGATTAACAGAATAGGAAACCAAACACAAAGACAGGAAGCAAAATAAGAAGTAAAGAGATGATCTGAATGGGTGAATGTCTTTCTTCAGGTCCCTCTTTCTGACTGACTGCAAGTCAAATGCTGCTCGGCTCCGTTGAACCGGCATCTCTACCAGCAATGGGCTTTTCATTTAATGTAGAGATGTGCTGGTATACAGGATTCACTGTATACCGGAGCTGACACGTACTGACAGTAACAACACAGCTCTCGGTGACTGTTTTCAGAGGGCACCGTGAACACAGCACAGAGCTCCAGCCTTCATTAGCAGTTTCATTTGGTACACGAGGGAGCTCCTCAACAGAGGAGCCACAGCGGAGGCAGTGACGCCAGCGCTGTGACTATCTAGCTTTAAACTAGCTGGCTGATAAACTGGAGCACTACTTTATTTGGTAGTAATTTGTAATGCTATGTTATCATATGTTATATTTTGCAGAGATGTGTGTGGAACTCTACCTGCAGACTTGAGTTTCTACTAATGTGTTGACCACACATTAACCTGTGACAGCTGTCTCATGAATGAGGTCAAATGCAGGTTAAAGATGTTAAAGCGTGCCGAGTCTCGGGTATAAAAGGGACGTCAAGACCAATTTGTACTAATAGTGTTAAAGTTAACTTCATCATTTACATTAGTTAAGTTAAAGTGGTGAATCCCCAAATGTTCCCTGCTAAATAACCTTTTGAGCCAGCCTATACTGATGGTGTAGTGGTGTTCAATATCATACTTAGAGAAAAGGAGCGCCAATCTTTTTTGTAGGTGCATTTGTGATTAATTTATTTGCCATTTAAAAAAAAAAACAATGTGACTCATTTCCATGCAGTCCACATAACAAAAAGAACAGTGTTCTGTCAATACTGGGGTTGTCATTATGTGCCATTAGTGTCATATATGTCCTTATTCTTACATTTCTACTTTCAGCTTCTGCGTTGTTAGGTTTTACATGTCTCTATGACCCCGTTTTGCTCTATTTATAGTCTCTGCCCTATTAGTTCTGTATTTGCTGATGCAATGACTCAGTTTCCCCACGGGGATCATTAAAGTTTAATTTAATCTTATCTCCACTACTAGAGTTACTGTGAGGATTGGGGCTGCGCGGAACTAAAAGCAAAACGAGCGAGAGGTCAAAAACTTCAGTGGCGGATCAGAAAGGTTGCAGGACTGACGCCAACTGGACTTTTTGTTCTAGACCCATTTAGTGTTTAATGGGACTTTCTGCTTAGCCAGAATGGGCATTTGGGACGTCTGAAATTGATCCCACTGTGCCAAGCAAACGGAAGCTGTGCCAAGAAAAAAATTGTTAAGTGTTTTTAGGCCGGGGCCTGTTGTAATGTAATCTGTCAAAGAGTTTCCCCACAGGAGGATATAGTAGCCTCTCTGGGGACAGAGTCAGTTTACCTCCAATTCAGCCCATTCACATCTATTTAAAGTGTAATTCACTGATTAAAAGTGCTGCAAATACAATTAAAGAATCAACTGATCATCAGCAGGGAAATGTGAGACATTAGAGACTCTAAACAAATATGAGCTAGACCAGCAGACCCCAAATGCACCACATTATTGGACCATACATGGGGTCTGTCCTCTTCAATCATGAAGTGAAAACCTTTGGCACAAAGAACAGTATTACTGGAAATATGTTGTTAATTTGGAGAAGCACTGCCAAGAACCAGAGGCTACAAATATTCGCCAATACTGCATGATTGTGGAAATTATATTGATTGAATTGCTTTGCCAGCTTATATAATGAAATTTAAAACTGATACTGTTGCACCTTTAAAGGATTAGCTCAGCCAAATTACAACAAACTAAATTGCAGTCCTTTTAATTGTATTTGGGTACAGAGAGAAACCTTATGGACGGATATCTCACAAAATCTGTGCGCATTAAATGACACGAGTCATATTCTATATACGCCACAGTCACCTGATCAACCCAGTTGAACACCTATGGCAGATTTTGGATTTCACCACCATGATCTGACCACCAAATGAGTGATCTTCGACAAGGAGCACTGAAGCTGTTCTGTAATTTGTCACCATTTTATCTTATTTTTATCTTTTAATGATTTTTATTTTGTACATAATATATGCAGTAGCTATTCTTTTATTTGATGAAAATCTACAAAATGATGAAAGTATGAACTGACAGCAGCTGACTGCAGAAACAAATTCTCATGTAAATATTCCAAGAAACAGATTTGTCCCTTACAAAAGAGCGCACAGAAAACAACAACAACACCAGTAAACAGCATGGGATAAATGGGAGTTATATCCAGAGAGACCGAGCATGAGAGCAGGGAAAGATGTAGAGAGAATAACTTCACTCTCTCTCTCACACACACACAGGCACACACAGGCACACACACACCAACATATGCCTGCATACAGCAGCGGCAGTGACAGCGGGCAGTGTTTAATATGCTGAAGGAGATTGTGCGTGGTATTGGCTTTTGGCAGTATGCAGCAGAGGGAGGGGAGTGAGATGGATTGGTGCAGGATCCCTCTCTTAAATGTTTAAAGAATATTCACACAAAGCCCAGAGAGAGAGAGAGAGAGAGAGAGAGAGAGAGAGAGAGAGAGAGAGAGAG
>JBBMOE010000004.1:2189277-2236136 GCA_037975065.1 Chaetodon trifasciatus
AAAAAAAAAATAAATCAACATGAGCTCTAAAAGAGCTAAAGCTCCTTTCTTCACGCTGCACTTTCACTCTCTCCTTCACTCAGTGGGGGAAAGCTGGTTCGACGTCGTGTGTGTTCTCTTCAGTTGTTTGCCTGCTCCTTCAATGTCTTGATGCACAGCAGGAGTACTCAGAGTACTGGAACTTGTGGCAGTTCAATTCCCAAGTGCTTCTGATGGCCTCACCCCAATACTTGGTCACCTTAAGTGTTTAGCTTAATAGAAGGCTTTTTGACAGCTTTCCCAGCCACAGTATCTTTTGTTAACCTTTAACCATCCACTCCTCCACCCACAGGACTCTAGACCTGCAGAACTTTCATGGAGAGTTATATTAATATGTAATGGGTCACATGAAAATGATGTTAGTATAATGTAACTGAAACCTCTGTCTCTGTCTGGGGTCCAAGTGTGTGATAAACACTGTATGTCCCAATAGATTGAAGATGTCTACAAAAAGGTTCTCCACTTGTTTTTTTAAATGTGACTATAAGCCGTTTGAACCATATAAAAACACAACTTATACCATAGCTTAAAATGATTTGACTGTTGATTTTCAGTGCATAATTGTAATCACATTACATCACTATTTGAAGGATAGGCATCTACTTGTGTAGATCAGTAATTACACATTTAAGTGATAAAAATAATGGGGTGTTCTCCAAGGCTCCATTTTTGGGCCTCCTCTGTTCACCATGCACTCACAAATTAGGATTTAGAAATGTGTGCAGGTTTTGATCTTTAGAAGGATCAACTACTGCAGTGGTGTGATTACAAGTCTTTCTAAAAAGTTGAGCTGCAGCTAATGTAAAACACAGAATTTACAGAAGTCCAAGAAAGTGGAGCACATCACTCCAGTTGGCTTCCGGTGCATCACAGAGTCAAAAATTCCCTGAAGATTGGAGATTTTGCTCCAGCTGTCAGTTTGTTTCAATCAAGGCTTAAAACTTTTGTGCTTATCACTGTCTTTACCTAAATAACATTTACATGCACACACATGCTCATCTTGCACTGTTTTGCACTCCTGCTTTATGTTTTATTTAGTTTTTAGCTTATTTTTTAATCTTTTATTTTGGTATTATATTCATCATTTTATATCAGCTTGTGTTTCTTTGAAATTTTGCCCTTATATATCTTATGCAGAGCACTTTGAATTGTCTTGTCATTGAGAGATGCTATACAAATAAACCTGCTTTCCCTAACTCAAGGAACAAGTACTGACACACTTGTTCCCATAATTGAAGCAACTGTTGTGCCCCAGGAATCACTCTGAATTCAGAGGTATTTAGCTTCTTTTATCAGTGTGGATAAACTAAAACACAGAGCTAACTAAAGACACACACCGAGCATTTGGGACACACAGAGTTTGAACAGCTGTATTTACAAGCAGACCTTATGCAGCGATGTGCGCTCCACCAGCTGGAACGGGGCAGGGTCGATCTTGCAGTTGTTGAAGTTGACTTGCTCATCAAGCTGCATCTCCTCCCACTCTGCAATCTGCAAAACACACAGAGGAGGAGAGAGTTTGGGGATGAGAGATAAACATCAACTCATCACATCAACAAAAGAGAAGTGCTTTTGTGGACAGTGCCGATTTGATCAACTAATAAAGAAGTAATCAGATAAACTGTAATGTATCCAATTGTTGACTCCCAGTGTCACAGCCTGGCTTTGCTGACTAAACATTTATCTTTCTGACCGACGGACTATAAAATTTGGAGTGACAGTGAGCATAACAGATAATGTCTTTATGTCTGGTGTCAGTCACTAATCAGAAGGCAAAGGCATCAAATCATCCCATACCACCTCCTGAAAAATCACCTCCCTCTGATAGACAGTCAATGGACCGGGCGCCGCACTGAGTGACTATAAATCACACGAGACCCACAATGACGGACAGTGAGGAAGGTGAACTGAGAACAAGGAAGGGAGATGTAGCGAGAAGCAATGACACGGCAGACGTATGAGCGGTGAACGATGAGTGATTCTGAGAGACAAAAGAGGGCATGGACGGAGAAAGTGTGAGGAATATGAGGCTGACAGAGAGGAAATGAGAGGTGCTGTTGATGGATGAATTATGAATGATGTCATATCCAAAAATATAAGACTCTAGGGTAATCGGCCCATCTGGGGATATTGAGGAATCTGAAAATCCAGGTCTGTAATGGTGTGATGTAATCAGGTGGACGCTGAGATTCAAGTTAGGCAAACACAGGTTTTCGCAGACTGATATGAATGAATGTGATGATACCAAGAATCCAAAGTGGTAAAACAAGTCGTATTCTATGTTTCTCTGATAGTCAGCCGAAACCAACAGTGGATTGAACCTATGAACACGTATCGTTTGTGCCTCCATAACCTGCTGTGACTTATTCTTCTGCACTGCTGTGCACACACACACACATGCACACTGTAGTTTATTTTGCCTAAATCTCACATACACTGTCCTGCTGCTGGAAGTACTCACTAGAGCACCAAATGTGAATTAAACAGCTGCTGAAAATAGTCCTCAACAAAAACCTTATTTACTCTTATTTGAGTAACATTTGTTCCAAACTATAGTGACAACTTGTTTTAACTATGGAGACTTAATTAAAATAAAACTACATATTTGTGAGCTGCTTTACGTACTCAGTAAGAACTAGTGGAGTCAGGGCTGAGTGCAACAGATGGCACATGAATTTAGAAAGCATACAGAGAGACTGATGAACTGTTGGTGTGGTGTCAAATTGTTTACAGTCAGAGGAATACAGAATAACGCCAGAATAACTGACAAACTGTGTGTGTACCTGTTGTGTGTCTGGCTGTCTGTCTTACCTCTCTAATAGTCATGTCATCCTCCACGTCTCCGTCATCCTGTAGACAAGAAGCAACAGGAGAGTGGTCAGCACACAACACAAAGCTATTCTGTCTTCACATTAAACACAGTCAAGTGACGAGACCAAACATGTGTTACACAAATACACGAGCAGTGATGGAACAGTAAACAAATGGCAGATAAACAGTGCTGTCCAGTTGGTTATTATGTCAATAAACATTTATTTTTAATTTTCAAGTGTGCCCCCAACACTACATCTGTCCAGAGATGGTAAAACGACATATTGAAAACACATAATCACCCATGCAGCACATCATAAGTGTTATACAGCGCTGCCGTCTTGAGACAGATGGACAGAAATGGAATGAATGACTAAAGGAGCGACTGCAGCACATTTAATGAGTGCGGGGGATGTGATGTATGAGATGTCAGAGCAGATGATCATTATAATGATGGATCTGCGGCGCACTCAGAGCTCACGGCTCGTAACTGACAGGCTGCCGACACCGTTCGAGAAGCTGGAGTCAAACTAGCAACCCTGAGCTGCGGAGAAGTGCTGAAAACACTGGGTGATAGAAACACACAGTTGAGTGTGTGTGAGAGCATTACCACAGGGTGTGTATGCAGCTGTTTGTGTGTGTGTGTGATGGGCTGTGAAATACGATTTCAAAGTGTTTAGTCATGTGCTTGTGTACAGGTATTTACCCTCTCAGTGTTGAATGCAGGAAAACATGTGTGTGTGTTAGAGAGAGAGAGAGAAAGACGGAAAGAGTGTGACCCACGGGCTGATGGGAGCCCTGAGCTCATTTATCGTCATTGCTGTGGTGGCCGACCTATCGGTAACCCTAGCAACTGTTGCAGCGGCATAGGAAGAGGTGCCCTACTGTAGCTGTATGCAAGCGGAGGGAAGACGTGCCTGGAGTTGATGAGATAAAACACAAACAAACACACGTACAGCACTTCATCTCTGCTGCCTTACTGCTCATTCTGCCTGTCACAAGGGCACTCTGAATGTCGCCATGACACACTGTTGTTCCAGGGGCAAAATGTAAAGTAAAGAAAAGCAGGAGATAAAATCACTTTGGAGTGTGTGTGTGTGTGTGTGTGTGTGCGTGTGTGTGTGTGTGTGTGTGCGTGTGTGCGTGTGTGTGTGTGTGTGTGCAGGAGGAGGGTTTTTTGAGAGACAGAGAAAGGTTGGACTGTGCATGCAAAATAGGTGCTTTCAGAGAGATTAGCTGCTCTATTAAGAGAGCAAATCTCTGCTTCTGGATACACGAGTTAGGCATAAGTGTGTGTGTGTGTGTGTGTGTGTGTGTGTGTGTGTGGACGTGTGTTTGTGTGTATGGGAAGTTGGAGAGTAAACTTTGTCAGTCTGCATGTGACTGACAGTGAAATCAGAGGAAATGTGTGGGCATATTCAAATGAGATTTGAACGAGCGTGTGTGTGTATGTGTGTGTGCGCGCGCGCAAAGGCATGTGAGAGGCAGAGAGACTCCAGAGTGCTGACAATAGGCTGATGAAGCTGTATTGCTTGCTGTGCTGTTTCTGTGACCAGACAAAGATTAGAAAGGTCCGTTGTTCTTCCCGCCCTCCCTCTTTCCTCCGGCAGCGATCCATCTTTGCCTCCATCCAGTGACCCGATCACCCAATCAGTGGCAACCATCCAAGACTAGGTCAGCAGGGAACATACGCAATCTACCACCAAAGCCTGCTGTATCATACACACAGTTCTTTGATTGTGGAAATTCCGACTCCCCTGCACAACACTACTGTTTATTCAGCCTACAGAAGATAGAAGGAGAGGTGGTAAGGCTTCCTGCTTTTGCTGAAGGGAAGGTTTAGTGTCTTTCTCTTCTAATCTAAATGCAAAATCTGCCTATGAGTCAAAGGATCGGTTCATTCAAATCACAAAAAAAAGTCTTTTGTCAATGACCCCTAGTGGTATTTTAGCGATGAAGAAAGCTTCCATTTTCTGTTGCCAGGTTTTGAGCTATATCTCTGGAAATTCTGCTGCCACCCTAATTAAATGAAAGTGGACAGAACAACAGAACTTTCATCAACAAAGTGGGATTTCTTCTTGCACAGCATTCACAAGTGCAGATGACAGCAGGGACTCCAAAGGCTTGTGTCAGTCTTCTATAAATCAATGCTGTGTATTTCTGCACAGGCTCCGTCAACGTGGCCGAATTTTACCTGTGCTGACCAAAGTATTTAAAAATTACTTCTGAAAAAATTCAAAAGCAATGTCCTGGTTACTCAAGAATGGTCTGCAGGGGCCTCTTTGTGGACTGTTTGTTCTAAGTTCCACTCTTCTCCATTGTAACATGGAGGTCTGAGATCCTAAGCGAACTCAAAACCTGAGGGAAATTAAATCACAATCATCTGCATTACAGACACCACTACTAGTAATTTTTTTTTTATATTAGAGCACTGTAAGGTTAAAGCATCTTACAGCAACATCTGAGTTTTGTGTTTTTTTTCTCTGTCTTTGCTGCTGCTGGGACAACTCATTTCAACTCGAACGGTCCTGTAATGTAAAGCCTGAATTGGTGTGAGTCCAACTCATGAACTGGTTGGCTGACATTACAGGAACATCACCATTATGTCACTTTATGACGTGAATTGTGAAAAAATGTCATTAAATAAAGAGGCTCTCAGCATGAACAGAATATTATTGACTAACTATTACTGATGAGGCTGAGATGCTCTGTGGCGCCTGTATAGACATAGGCGGACTCCCTGAAGTTGACATCAGCATCATTATCATTAGGACCCGACACTCTAGCCTCTACATAGCTGTTTCACTGGATGAACTGATGACAGAGACTTTATCAAGTTTATCTCTCGTGCTAAATATAGTAATGTCTGTTGTTTCTCTAACTGCTGCCTGTACCACACACTGAATGGTGCGATGGGGAAACATTGCAACAATAATTATTTATCACTAATGTGCAGGCAATTAGCTGCTGATTTCCTTGCCGCTGATGTTCACTTTGCTCATTGCCTTAAAATGTTATTACTGCCGTATCTGCGCGTCTGATTAGATTGCAGAAACTTTAACACAGTTGTGAAATAACATCATTAATGACTTTGTCCAAATTACAGAGCTGTGAGCAATAATGGTGTTGTTGCAACAGCTTCGAGGAAAGTTGTGAAATGGTGGGTAGTCCATCTTAAAGATCCGCCATGCTGTGGTAGTGGCCAGTGGCGTGTCCTCAGCGGGGCCTGCGGTGGGACTGGCCACCCCTGAAACCTGGTTAGCCTACTTTTAGAAGTCTAATTTCTTTTTGAGGACTTAAAGAATAAAGAGTGTGAGTCTGTGAGTGTGTGTGCACTTATTGTTAGGGAAACACAACCAACACTGGCTGCACCTCAGAAACATGAATGATTGAGTGTCACCAAACCACAAACTTTTTAATATTCTAAGTCTTTACTCTCAAACCTGTAACACCTTTGTCACCCTGAAACTATCTGATATTGAGCAACAAATGAATTCACCCTCAAAACAAATTGCAGTCAGTATGTAGCACTCCTCTTCTGTAGATAAGTTCACTCTCTCCTGCGTATCTCTCTCTCTCTCTGTTGTCTGAAATTATTCAGGAAATGAAAACTTCATCCTGTCCTCTGTATGTTCATCCTCGCTGATACCTGAGGGACGAGTTTAATGGAGTCAGTGTCTTTGTTCTACAACTTAAAACCTGCTTACATTGAACCTGCTCTGACAGTGCTAACACTTGACCCACATGTTTTTAATAATGAACATTGCATTTCAAAATTCCCGTCTCTTGCTATATGGTGATTGAAAAAGTGTCCTATACTGGAATCTGTTCCACGTCATCGCAACACCGAGACCTTTAATCTTCTAGCCAGTTGTTGAAACCCATCATTACTTGTCCTTTTAGAGGTGTGTATGGTATTTCCTGAGTCCTTTTTTTAGTGCAGGATCTTTCGTGTTGGCTTTGGGAATTACACATTTGCTTTGCTTCGCCCTTTTTAAATGCTGCCTTTGGTTCATCTCATCTGGATTAAGATGTACCAGTTATTTGTTAATCCATCAATAAGTTCATGTGTCCACGCCAAGGTCTTAGTGACAAAAAGCTATAGTAGTTTCAAACTAGTGATTTAACAAATTAAACAAATACATTAAATGAATCTGGTTGTCCCTTTAAAAATTAAGCAAGGTCTTAGCTTGAAAGACTTTAGTGATGTGTGAATCAGTTGATAGGGAACAGCTGTACGGCTGTCCAATCAGAACCAATCAACTATGTAAAAAGGGAATAATAGTAGTGTCACAAGCTGCAACATGACTCTCAAAAATAAGTTTTAGGAGGCAAACAATATTTGAAGCATAATTTAAATCAGAAATATTACTATGATTCTGCTCACCTAACTTGGCAATTTAGCCAAAAGTTACTGGCATGTTTTGTAATTTGACATGATGTTAGTTTTTCATATTGGAATTTAAAATCTTTCCAGTTTTTCCCATCATTCCCATCAGTTTTTCACACCCACTCGGTGGGTGTGAATATTTAGTAACAACTAATCGTATGAACTAATTTGAGTGGTGCGATTCACTTAGATTAAGTAATGGGTTTAAATTTACTACCAGCTCGTGTAAATCCAAAAAAATTACTTCCATTTTTACGCTGACAACACTGCAGCATATTGGAGCTGCATTCTGAACAATGAAAGAAAGCCACTGCACTTCCTTCTCTACTGCACATTAGCCATTTCTAGCAGAATGTGCCGAAATTTTGTGCAGCTGGATGCTAAATACACTGAAATGTGTGTAATTGGCTTTGGCAGTTGGAGGCTCCAGATGTCACAACTTAGCTCATTATCTCCCTGCATCACTGGTATTGAGAAATTCTGCAGCTATTTTTCCCAATAATGTGGAATAAACAACAAAAAGGTTGTGCAATCCTGTGTCTTTCAGCTTGGGAAAATTGCAAATATCAACTCATTCCTCTCAAGTCATGTATTTATTCCTTTACATTCTCCTCAAAATGCAGCCACACGGTCGTAACTGGCTCTTAGATCCGCTGTTCAGCCACGAAACTTGTTTATCATTTCCTCTGATAGCTGTCAAAGGTGGACAACTGACTGTATGCATATTCATTAAAATGTATATTTATATATTCAACGGGTTCTTCACTTGTTTTGGTCCCTGGGTCTTGTTTTCTCTCAGTCTCACAGTAGGTGATACTGATGCAGTGGAGTGTGAACTGAAAAACAGCTTCTCAGAATCAAATTTAGGTAGGGAAGCTGAGAAAGAGGGCTCAGTACACACATACACACACGTAAGACTGTTAAGGCGATGAGAGGACACATTTTCCTCTACAAACACTTCAATGCTACTTGTCTTTTCTCTGACACATCATGTGTGTCTGCGTGTTCCCCTGTAAGAGTGTATATAAGAAAGAAAGAATGGCACATACTCCCCAACAATCTAAGGAAACAAAAGAAGAAGAAAAAAAAAGAAATAAAGCAGCAGAAGCGAGGTGCCAAGCCCACAAGCCATCATAAATAAAGCATGGAAGCATTACGAAGACGCAAGAGTGAGGGAAAAATAATGAGAAAAACAGCCAGGAGAGACTGGGAGGCTGGGCGGCATCATTTCTCTGAAACAGACTACTGATGTCATTCACCCTCCATCAATATTTCACAGCTCTGGATGGATGCAGACGCAGGGATTGGGGGGGGGGGGGGGTGGACAGATGACAGAGACACAAAAAGGGGAGGAGGGCTTTGGAAAAGTGGTAAAGGTGAAGGAAGAGCACATCTGCATCTCTGCAGAGATTAAACCAGATACAGTAACATAGAAGAACCGTGAGAGTGGAGCAGAGAGAAGGGGAGGGCGCAAGTAATGACTTGATTTCTCTTCCGCCGCGGGGGTGTAACTCAGAAGTCTTGGGAGAAAAAAAAAATGTAGAAATTTGTTTGTCTATACCTCTGCTCAAGCCCACAGAGCCTTGACGGATTCATAGCAACGCTGCAATCAGCCTCACACTCTGCCACGTGCACTTATACACTGCTGAATGTTAATAACTCCTGCTGACGGGGGAAACAAGCCCACAGGCTTACTGTACTGTAAAAGCACACACACACCAAGTGCTACAGGGGTTCATTACCAATTAGTTCACTGCAAGGCAATAATGACTAACATGCTTCCAGGCCCACTTAACACATCCAAAATTTCCTGGAGCTAATAATGAACCATCTGTCTCAGCACTGACCATACAATATGCTCCTCATGGGTGCACTTAACATATCACTATATTTTATTAAATCATCACAGCAGTGGCAGATAGGGGCCATTGCAAACTTGACTGGTGGCCACCAATTAATTCTGAACACTATAAAAATGTATAGGTAGGGCATAAACTCACACACAACCATCAAGAGGGGGATATATTTAATAACCTTTCACATATTTGTCACCTGAGGTTAGCTAGTAATGGCTAAATTATGGCTATGACTTGAGGTGCATGTTACAGCAGCCCACAGCGACAAACTCAAGGCACACATTTATCTGTCACCCCAGGAAATTAAAGGTTTCTACGGAGGATGGTCTTGATTGTGTAACTGTTTACTCAGGGATAAAAAGTGCTGAAATGCAACCGAGGGTTAGAAAATATGTAACGAGAGCTATCATATTGTGTTTTAGGAGGTAGATTTGTTGCCAGTGTGTTGATGTAAAATATTTCATGCACAGGTTGATAAGGTAGGATAAGGATGAAGGCACGAGTGGTACATGAGTGACTGCAATAAAGTTTGATGCAGGTATCAGTATCACTAACAGAATATGGCTATTTCAAAGTGTCAACCTTCAATATGTGGTATATTCCCACTTAGAAAATATCTGTTTTTCCTCAGATTTACTGACAGACCAAAGACCAGTAAGTATCTTGGAAGACAACTAAAATGTTACATTAACACTGATTAGTGAGCAGGGCTGTTTTTAAACTTTGGATTGGATTCTGAAATCCTCATGAAATACCACATGTGACTGCACCTCTTTCTGTCTCTGGATTTTTCTGACTAAATTTAGGCAGTAAAAGTTGCAGAAAAGCAGAAATCCCTGTTAAAAATAGAGTGGGAACTGGATGAACTCTGTCTGTTGAAAGGTGTTTGGTCACTTGCAGTGCAGTTGTTACTGCTGGATTTGAGAATTAAGAGCTCAAATAACCTTTACAATTGTTATAAATCACCATGTAAAATTAGTCATGTGTGAATAGGGCTGTATTTTATTGGGGGTGCCAAGAAACCCCCCACAGGGCTCTTAGGTGTCCCTGAACCCCAGCTCTATGGTACCTGCGAACTAATAGGCTTAATAAAACACGTCCTTTCCCTGGAATAAAGCAGCATGCTGTGGTGAATCAATAATGAGATGCTTTATGCATTTTGAATCCCACTCAAATTACAACTGCGGTGTAATAGTTACAGCTTTGGAAAGTTTTAAAAAGTTCAAAATCCTGACCTTTAATGCAGCAACTGATCAGGACAATCAACGAGTTTTTTAAGTGACAGAGAGCAAATGTGATGTGTTCTTGCGTAGACATTGCCTCAAACACAGACAGACCATGTAATGAGGGCAAAGAAGTGTGAAACTTTAGTTTTGATCAACCTTTTTCAGAACTACAGTTGAAGAAATGTGTTTCGTCATTCACCTCAAAGCAAAGTTCCTCTGGTTTAACATAGTCTTTGTGCTCTTTGTTGCTGCATAACTCAACACAAGCACTGTGTTGTCACGGGGTGAAATCTCCAAATGAAAAAACACTCCCGGCGCCTCCTCTCTTCCTAATTCTGTACTTCTCTTTGAGTTCCACACGGCAAGTCTGACTTCTGCTGCGAGACTGAGGAGAAAAATAACAGCGTGTGATCTGAGAGCACAATCTTGTCAGTGTTTTTCCTTAATTAAAATTAAGACTTCACAGTGCAATCTATCAGCTGTATATTACGCCTTTACGCGTGGGCCTTGGAGCAATACATGAAGAATGATCGAGCACCTCTCTTGGTTTGTGAATGATTGAAAATGTGAACTGACTTCAATAACTGTCACTGACATGTGGAACTAATGGAGCTCCTTAAGTTCCTAATGTATAAATCATCAATAGTGCTAACAGAGCCACACTGGCACATTAACGACAAAGAATCTGGAGGAGGAATGGTGTGTTCTAGACTCATATTTATATTCAACTGATGCTGTGGACAAAAACATTTCCATTAAGGTCTGTGGTTAGCATGCAGACCTCGCAACTTGGCTTTCGTAGATAAATCAATGAAGGTCGACCATCACACCGGGCAGAAACTTTTTCAGATCACTATCTTTGAATTTCATGACTTTTACATTTTGCCCCCCTGGAAACCACTATGAGGTTTTTGACTGTTAGCCAATCAAATTTAGGAAATTCAGTATCAGTATCATTTGCATGTACTCCGTGTGCACACATCACAGAGACAATGGAAAAAAGTGAGCAGTGTTGGAAGCTACATGGAAACTAAAACAAACCTTAAGACAGGTTTTATAATCAGAGAGCCGCCCTACTTAGCGGAGTTAATATCTTGATAGCATGATTTTGAAAGTAGCTGTGCTCCCTGACCACTACTGGGAAATGTAGTCGAACTAGCGGCTTCACTATATGTAGTGTCGCTGCTCCCCAACAGTGGACACAAGTGGGCACAGACGGACACATATCTGCTGCAGGCAGTATGAACTGATGCAAAAATGCATCTGCAAGAGCTGAAGATGTTTCAGCTTGAGTGATAAATGTTTGATTATCCCAGAGAAGAGAAAAGAGGAAAAAGGAGCGAGAGTGGTTCAACACAACACAAACTACTTGCTGTTAAGTTTTGGGACTAGTCAGTGTTTGAGCCATCGCATAGACTCACACGGACAAATGTCTGTAAAGTCTGTGAATTGGTTGTTTGGGGTGAAAGTTGATCCTGGATTGAAAGAGAAGAAATGTGGATAAGATGCTCACCCCAAAGAAACTCTTTAAGCTGGGCGGTGGCTCCTAATGAACAGATGACATTATATGTGATGAATGAAGAACAATCTCATGATGATTTGTAAACTTGGTGTCAGAAAAGATTCCAGATAAATCACTGATGCTGGCCAATGGACAAAGATGCGTGAACGTATTTAGTCTGAATGCTTGATTATGTAATCTTTAATAGGGTTTGATTTTCAGAGATCAATGCTGTCTGATAATTTTTCATGCAACGCTGGATGTTCCTGTATCGTGGAATCATTTTTCTCAATTCATAATCAGACTACTTGTTTATTGATTGACATGCATCGCTGCCGGAGCCTATGCGGTTGCTGGTAATTGGACAGCAGGCTCCGTCCCCGTTTGTGGTCATATTTTCCAATACCTTCTCATGCATCATCATTTCATCTGAGCTGGAACGCTGTCACTCAAATACCTGCCTGCTCCTAATGAAGAGATATGATACTCCTATACAGATATTTCACACTGCATGCACAGAGGAACTCGTCCCCCCATTTGCCCCCTGCACACTGAACACATGGAATACCACAGTTTCTTTCAATTACAAAAAAATGCGATGGGACTTTGGGTCACTCCAGGAACAAGGCAAGGCCTGACCTGTGAGGCTGTCACTGATTGGACACCTCGGGTGACACAGCTGATGATGGACAGCACAACATGCTTGGTTGAACAGCCTTGTCCGTGTAGACCACTTGACCACAACTCAACCACATTTTTCATTTCACAATGACAGGAATTTGACCATAATTCACCAAGTCAACATCATGTTTTAGAAAAGCTAAATTTGAATCTGAATTTTTAATTTAGGTCTCCATGAGGCACTTTTGACACTGGTTGACATAATAAGAGATTGAAAAAATATTCAAGGGCTGTATTACATAAAGGACGCATAAAGAGTTTTGGGTCGTGACTAAGAATTCTTATTTTTTTAAATTAATAGAAAAAAGTGTTCATAATTCACTGAAAAATGTAAAAATAAGACATTATGAATTAAATAACCATATGAATAAATAATCATGTAATCATGAAATTCTGCCCATTTTTATGAAATTACATGTCATCCTGCTCATTTTCAGCGTTTATTGCAGGTATTTCTATTTCACTGCAGCAGATTTCATTTCAAAATGTCCTTTTTTAATTTCCCAACAGGGCTTCCCTCAATGACCATTTCTTAACTAGAATAAAATGTAATACACTGAGTTTTACATGAAATACAGTGGTCAATGAGAAAAGCCCATTGTAAGATCTTGAAATAAAAAAAAAATAATAAAAAAAGTACTGTACGTTGGAGCCTCAAATTTGGTTATTTCAAGTATATTTCAGACATTTGTTTGTAGGAACCTCAGAAAATCCCATTGAAAGCTAGTGCATGGCTGGTAGTGCTGTTAATTACTTTCTCCTACAGTGTCTTTTTCAATGTTACCACTCTGGGAAGCATAATTTGAGGAATTTGTAAATTCTACAAATAATAGCTTTAAGGTCCCAATTATGAAGGCGCATAATGAACTGCTGACATTGCCAATTGGCTGTAGCGTATTTAAGTTGTCAAGTGCTCTCTGTAACCTCAACTGACCATTAGACCAATGAAAAGAGGTTAAGCTGAATGGATCCTAGCCAATCACATAAGCAACTAGAGGCAGTGACAGGTCAGAAGGCTGGGTTACAGTTTGTACAAGGAGGAGGGTGTTCAACACTTTTTGGCACGATGACACAGACGGGCTTTGGCTGAGCCTGGCCCAGATCACAGTCCATCGGCATTTGGGATTAGCCCTGGAATGGAATGGCGGGGTGACGATCGGTTGATTGGCTGATGAACCTGTTGCCGGGCGGATTCCAGGCATTTGGGTAGCCCCAATCGGTGGCTCTTACCACGACGGATATCCGGACCCGTTTGGACGGCCTCCTGTGCTCAGGAGACGTGGGGCTCTCCACGTTGTTGTTTTTCTTCCAAGTGACCAGAGACAAGCACACAACATTAACAACGGCAGATTGCAAAAAAAAAAAAAAAAAAAAAAAATCCCTTGCAATGTTGTGACTAAACTACAATGCTGGGAAAAAGGGAATTAATTGGAAACTTATTTATGTGAAAAACCCATTAGCAGGAAGGTGCAGGAGTGAAGATTTTTCTTTAAAGACTTGCAGGATGCAAAGTAAAAAAGGTTTTATGTTGAGGCACATATTCTCTCGGTATGTCTGTGTGCATGTGCATGTGTGTGTGTGTGTTTTGTATATGTGTTTGTGTTTGTGTGGGAGGTACTGTACTGTGGAGCGTGAAGGACTGTATGCGAGAGATAGCATAGGACTGTGGGGGTGTACAGAATGTGTGAATGACAGGATGTGAGCCACTGTGCTTGTGTGTGTGTGTGTGTGTGTGTGTGTGTGTAATGATGGTGTTGTTGTTGTTGTTGGGTGTATTCGAGGACAAGGCTGTCTCACCTCCAGGCCTTCTGTGTCTGGACTAGCGCAGAACAGGTTCTTCAAAGCAATGCCGGAATTATCCTGTGGGCCTGAAAGAAAGACAGAGCACAGATTCACAAACAGTGAAACAATCAGATCTCCTCTGTCTCCTTCTGTTAGATACTGTAATGATGTGACATCTGTTTGCAGACGTTACTGGTCCCATCTAAAGAAGCATTACAACAACTCCTGAATCATCTGCAGACATTCTGTCAGACCAAGATAGGACTAATAGAGACCAAGCAAATAATAGCCAAAGGAAACACATATCAACCACAGGACATCTGTAACTTCAGTGGACTGATAAGACCCAAACTAAAGGCAGACTGAGTGACCACAGCCTGGCCATCGAGTCTGGGCTCAAACAGTGTCTGTTGTGCCAACAAGCTGAGGTAGACCAGTCAACACATCCTGCTTCACCTAAAGAGAACTCACAGACTAAGTGTCTGACCCACTCTGAGAGCAAGACAAAATTCAATATTTACTGAGAAAAAAAACTGACATTGCCATACAGCAAAGCCTGTCAGCCACAGAGGGGACACAGTGCAACAGATGAAACTATGGACCTGCACTGAGCTCTACTGGCTCCTCTTTTTCTGTTTGCCATGAAATTTTGTTCAGACATCTGTGATCCTCAGAGGATGAACCTACAGTGATCACCTGACTTTTCCACTCGGTTGACATTTTTGCTTTTGTAGTGAACTACCTCAACAATTATTGGAGGGATAGCCATGAAATGTGTGTGAGACATTCATGTTCCCCTCAGGATGAGCTGTAATAACTGTAATCATTAGGTCAAACTCTTAATTTGAGCAGTATCTTGGTTTCTGACTAAATACCCATACAACAAATGGCATTCCCATTAGTCTCAGCTGTGTTGTGTGTTTAGTCTTAATTAGCACATGGTAGCATGTTAGTCTTGTGTGCATGTTAGCATGCTAACAGTAGCATTTAGCACAAAGTACCATAGCCTCGCAGATCCGCGAGCAGGACTGTAGACTCTTTATCGTGTTTTTACGTGCTGGATTATATTTATGTCGTGACCCTTGTATAACCTGCTTTTGTGATACTGTACTTCATTTTTCGCATTATGCTCATTGCTATTATTACCATTACTATTCATTAGTAGTGAATGACACAAAATGACTTCGATTTTGACTGACTGAAAGGTTTGTGCTGTGCTGAGAAAAAGTAGAGTTGGGCAAACAGATTATTTTTAGTCTTGTTTCAATTAAGACAGTCCTAAAATAGTGTTAATCATCCAAGAGAGGCAGAGGGAGGGAGAGAGAGAGAGACAGAGAGAGAGAGAGACTAGGGGGTGCTATTAGCAATATGAGAGTTTAGAAACTGAGAGGCCATTACAGACACTCCTTCCGGATCTATTAAACCTCCTATTCTTTTCCTTTTTGATTGCCTCATCTGTCTAGAGTGTGGAAACTCTGTGTCTCTTGTGTGTGTGTGTGTGTGTGTGTGTGTGTGTGTGTGTGTGTGTGTGTGTGTTCCTTACTGGTGGGGATCTCAGTGGGTCGCTCCACCACAGAAGGTCTCTTCAATGCAGGTTTGAGAGGCTTCTGAGCAACTGGACGAACAGGACTGAAGGTTGATTCCTCAGTAGAGATCTGCAAGCATGCACGCACACACACACACACACACACACACACACACACACACACACACACGTTGTGTTTTTATCACTTGTGGGGACATTACATAGATTTACATTCATTTCCTGGAGCCTTACCCTAACCCTAACCCTAACCATAACCACTATCTGCCTATCTCTAACCCTAAACCTAACCTAACCTTACCTAACCCGTAACCTTATCCTCAGCCTGCACCTTAAAATTTAATGATTTACATTAAGGGGACCTTTGTCCCCATAGGGCAGGTGAGTCCCCACAATGTGACTGTGTAGACAGATTTTTGTCTCCACAACGTGATAAATACCTGGTCACACACACACACACACACACACACACACACACACACACACACACACACACACACACACAAACACAAAAACACACAGATGGATAAGAAACGGCCTCAACTCCCAGTCCTGCTTAAGAGCTCCATCCTTTTTCTCCTTCTGCAGACTCATTAGACAAATGGATGTACTTCTTCGGAGTGATGAGACGGAGGCAAATCAAAAGGGAGAAACAGTAGGAAAGAAAAAACCCCAGAAGAAAAGAAACCAGCGGGAGTTGAGAGATAAAAGATGTGTTCTCGTGTTGGTCTTGATGTAAAATTTCAGCACTTTAATGACTTCCCATGCTGGCATTTCCATGCCCTAAAAAATGTTTTTTCTGAGTTATGTTAATGTGTTTCTGAAGTGAGGGAACAATCTGGTTTCAACCATAAAATGTTTCACAGATCAAATGCTTGTGTGAAACTAGCAAGAAGTATATTCAGCTGTAATTCTGTGAAGCTGCCCATTGTAAATTAATTAATATTCCTGATATACTGGGCTGATATTAGCTTTTAATTTAATATTGCACATCAGCCATCTGGAGTTTCTTTTCCCATGTTAAATTCAGTCAGTCTACAGTTTTGTCTTTTCTGCAGTAATCCTTAATTTAAGAAAACGAGTACTTTCTTGAACAGTGGCGGGCGAGCCTGCACTGTTAACACGCAGACACACAAATAAATAATGAAATAAAGGTTGGTAGAAATGCTGTTTGAGAGGATTCTCCACCATGATAGAAACCAAAAAAACAAACAGCTGTCATCATATAGCAATGGGCCATCAGGAGGTTTAATACAAAGACATCTGCCAGCATTTAAAAAGCTTTAGTCACACCATGTGGAACTCAGATCACAACTCAACACTGTGGCAAATCTTACGTGACCACAGGAAGCCATTTACACGCACAGATGAAAGCAGCAGAGGAAGGAATGGACAAAGTGGGAGAAAAGAGGGGAAGGAGACAGGAAGTGAGAGAAATGAAGAAAAAAGACAGAGAAGGTAAATGTGTCACACACACTGCGTCTTCCCACCCACACATCCATGCCTGAGGGCCCTCTGCTCAGCCACACAGCACACTGATGAAAGCCAAATGAAGACAAAAACTAGAATTACAGCCTCACAGTTACGTGCCTCTGCCAATTAGTCAAGTTACACTTTACATCCTCATGTCATACATGACATGAGGAAATGTAATAAAAATATTAAGTGTATTTTTTGGAGAACTTGAAGTTATTACTATAAATATCACTATATATCCTCTGCTATCATGTTTAGGAGAATGGGATGTCCAGTACGTACGTGAGGACAAGCCGAAAAACATGCTGTTGCTAAGAAGATCCAACTGCACTTCACCAGGCTAAGTAATTATGCATCGGCGGATGCTGAATGGTGTGTTGCTTGAAATGTTGCTGCTGCAAGGAATTCTGGGACGGTATTATGTTTTTTCCTTTCGTAAAGGGTTGTTCAGTGTACCCTACATTTGGTGCATACATTAATGTCCCCTCAAGGATGAACTCTCTACTCTGATGTCTCCTTCATTCCTTTACAGGGTCTGTCACTGAGCAGTGGCTCACTCATTCTTTGGAGGCGGACCATTAAATTAGCAAAATAAAATCACCAAAATGAGAGAGTCACAGTGACTGTACTAATTAAGCTAACGCTGCAGCTCTGCTTTTCTTCGCCCTTTGAAGCAGAAGCATCTAATCTTAAATGGATTTCTTCCCGTGGCTTTGCGAATACAATGTTAAGAAACTGGAAAGCTTCAAATGTCTGGAAACATCTTTGCCAGAAAACTCCTTGAAGCTAACAGGCTTGCTAACACAGCCAACGTTTCATGTTGCACTATAAACAATGTGTAAACAGATAATGAAGCCCAAATGTTGCATCTCTCCACTTGCAGTGACCTCTGACCTGGAAGCGGACCTCCTGACTGACCCGCTGGCTGCCGTCCTCGCTGTCCGAGTTTGACACGACTGACAGGCGTTTCTTCTCTGCCACGGCCCGTTCCCTGATGTACTCTAGCCGTCTGGGGCGACCCAGCTGCTGCGAGAGCAGCGACTGGAGCTGGGCACGCTCAATGGAACCCAACAGGATCATGGACTCTGGGAGAGGAGATACAGACAGACAGATGAGACAGAAAGTGAAAGAAGATGGAGGGGATGCAGTTGTGGAAGAGTTAAGTAAGCAGAAAAATAAGGCAAGGAAGGTGAGGAGAAGAAGAAAGGAGCAACAGAAGGAAACAGAGGATGAGAAGAGACAGTAGAAGTGAGCAGACTGCAGGAGATTCCAAACACATGTTGCAGCACTGCAGAGAGTTCAGCTCAGTTACATAACAAGAGCTCACAATGCAGTCAATGTGTATCAAGTAGCTTGAGTGAGTGTGTGCGTGTGTGTGTGCGTGTGGGTGGTGGCAGCTTGCTTGCTTTAAGTAATTGCCTTTGTGACAGTACGTGCTGATTATGTATTTGGTTAAATGCCGCAGCTAATTGTTCCTGCACGATTGCATAATTGAGACAGTGTTGGAATACCAAATTTGCACTTCAGTGAGCAAGCCGTGCCCTGGCAAGTTTGTCAATCAATCAATCTCCTTAATGAGCACGCCACCAAGGTTGCTGGAATTTGTTTTTGGTACTGACAGGAAGTGATGCTCAGTCTAACAGCATCATCGTTGTCTTCACCTGGTTCAGTGGGGACTTAGAACAATACACTTAATTTACTTCCTCTAATTGTAACACATGAAAGCTGCAGCTTAGAGAGTATTCAAGCCGTCAGTCCAGGAATAAGCTCTTTTAACTAGTGTAACATCCTTCAAATACCGGACGAAAGTCGATGACTGGTCTGCAAATGATAAGCTTGATAAAAAGGCAGAGGGGCCTGTTTCCCCCCGTTGGTTTAGTGTACCCAGTACTTTGATTTAATCAAGAATGGTGACAGGAGTCAGCACCGTTTGTTGTCTCTGGATCCTTTACATTTACAAACGGCTGAAGGTAAGATTTGAGTCCAAGAGGTCTTACATGAAGTATCTGTGGCTGGACTTTTGGCTTTCTGCTAATCACACATCAAGCAATAAAACTGTCTATTGTAAGCTTTTGTGGAGTGAAGTGAAGCATTTGATTTGAACTTTATTTCAGAGTTAAAGCTGCATGGTTAGATATTTTGTGGCCACCTTGGGGCAGCAGAACAAGCTGGAACACAACACGAACATACCACAGTATTCAAACACCCAGCAGACACAGAGGTGTCATTAGCATAACTTTGGAGTCGTGTTTGGGACCACCTGGCAATCATAAGTCCAATATTTGCTTAGCTTTGTTTTGGCCTGCATCGACTCCAGAGGGAACTGTCTGCTTGTTGAGCTGCTGATTGCTCCACTATGTTCAACAGGTGTTCTGCCGTTTGGTCCTGGGCAGGCAGTGTACAACGCATTTATCAGAGCTTTTCACTGACAACTCCCTGTGGCTGGAGATTAGCTGTTGCTTCTAAACATAATTCAATCTGTTGTTGTGTAAATATACTGATTAATGCAGTTTTAGAGCATCCATAAAATGAAAAAAGTTTTAAATTCTAGTCCACTTCCAGTCATACTTTTCCCATGTGGGAATATTTCATTAGCTCAGGCATTCACTAAAAACCTTCTTTACTCCAAACCTGATTAAACACTTAACACTGAATAGAAAGCAAGCATAATACATTTTTAACATTTACAAACACTTGAAAAACCATTTGATGATGAAATTATTTCAGTCTAGATACGTGCACATTTATTTATTTCCTGCATGTGTATGCTGCCTTTGTTTGTGTCTCTATGCACTCATTGCTTTGACATCAGACCTTGCACACAGCAGTCTCTGTTTATGAATCAGTACAGTGGAACGTATGCGGCTCCTTGTAAAGAAAGGTTAGAGTAGCGATGAGAAAGCATTAGGCATTAGTCATGTTGGCAATTAGTGTATATGTATGGCATATTTTAGATGATATAATATAAGTGAAACTAATACAGTCCAACGGGAGAAAGTGTAGTGAGTTACTATAAGTACTACAATATACATTTATTACAAATAATTAGTAATACGTCTCCCTCTGTCCAGTATGCGCGTGTGTGTGTGCGCGCGTGTGTTTGTGTCCTACCGGCTGATTCCACTAGTGCCAGAGTCTTGAGGTGGCCCGTCAGCAGGACATTATGCAGGTCTCTGTAGCAGCAGTTGAGTGTGATGTACCGCACATCACGCACCATGATGTCCTCCACACGAATATTATACTTCCTGAGAAGAGAAAGGGGGAAATCAAAGGGATAGGGGTAAGTTCAGGAAAGAAGGTGAGAAGAAGAAGATGGATTCACTGAAGAATCACAAAACATTCCCCTGAATAATCTGAACATATACCCCGCTGGCTTTTTATATTGACTGTTATGCTTTGGTGATACTTTTCTTGATGACTTATCAAGCTGCTGAAGCCACTGAACTGTAATTTCAGCTTGTTCGGCGCAGCGTTCATAAAAATGTTGCTCTGCATGGATCTATAACCACTCTCCTCCATAGCTGCCGCTGACAGCGCATCCTTGCCTCAGCTGACTGGTCAATCCAATAACACGCTACACTGTCAACATGTCATGCCGACGTTAGCGACAGCGACGGCACAGCTATGTGTACAGTAGGTGGAACTGGGTGACACTGTGTGAGCAGATCTTGTCTCAGCAGAATTGGACGCCCCGGTACACCGGTCATAAACACTCAGCCTTCCCTTCCTGCCTGTGCTTGCCAAACCTGCAAAACACGACACACAGCCACTCAATGGTTTCCACTGCCAAGCTGCGTAGCTGTGCCAGGACGCAGGCTCTGGCCAAGCCTCCGCTCCTTGTTGTGGTGACAACTCAATACACTGACCTCTCTTGAAATACAAAGTTAATGTGATGGTCAGCCTCCGCCACATCTCCACTTCAATACATCATAGCACAAAGTTGGTCTGGCATCCCCATTAAGAAAGGCTTGTATCCAGCACCAGGATATGGCACCAATAGAATTCTGTGCTTCAACAAAGCCGAAGAGAAAAGCTCTCTGTAGGTCCTTCTGTTCAGCTGATGCTGAAAGTCGTACTCACTACATGCCCCTCCACCACCTAAATACACCCTGAGGGTATGCTTGAAACAACTAGTTCATACGACATAGCATCACACCACCTCTGAAGGCAAAAGTGTTTCTACCTGCTCTGATTGGTCACATTCATAGGATGGCTGAGTGAGGCATGAAAATCATATGAATGAGGACAAAGGCACGCGTTTGACCTGTATTCATGATGGTGTACTCTTGTACATATGAAAAGTGAGACAGCTTGCATAAGCAGTTCAAATCTGGGGCATATTGTTCATTTTCACCGCAGCACACTTGGACAATCACTAAATGAAGCGATCATGCTTGTCAGATTGTTGATTTCAGTTACAAAAACTGTTAGACACAGTCCCTCTGCTTTCATTGTCACAAAGTTGTGGGGGGAAGGGGTTTAATTTGCTGCTCAATGAGCCAACAAGCACTTTGTTTGAAGAACTCAGACTTTACTTTCCGGCATACTAAGTAACGGGCACGCTACTTCCTGCATTGCCGTGAGACGTAAGACAAGAGGTGTAGAATTATCAAACATTGGTGTAATACCGAGGGATGCTGCCGCAAGCTTTGGGTTTATTTTTATAGGTTTTCAGATATTTGCCTCCAACTCAATTCAGCGGAGGTTTCTGGAAAGACATCTTGCTGCTGTGAGCACCACGAATGAAATTCCATTTGACTGTAATGGGGGCTGTAAGAACTCTCACAGGATGAGGCAAACACTTTGGTTAACTTCGGTAAACAAAAGCAAAAGTGTCTGCAGAGCTAGCGACCACGACAGCTGAGACAGAAAATCTGTGTATGTAATATTGGTATTTAGGTAAACCACCCCTTGAAAATGGTAACATGCAAACCAATCCAGACCCTATTCTGAATTTGGTCTCCATCTTTGGTCCAGAGTGCTCACTCCTGCTATTCGTGCTGATCACCTGTCAATCAAACAGTGCAGGCCAAAGTCTTCTTTTAATTGAATTTTCAGCTGATCAAAATTGGACTTTCGTACCTTCTGCACTTTGTTTTCTTTTTGAAGTCGTGGTGACTGGCATCGCTCAAACAGACTCCCCAGCCCTTTCCTGTTTTATCTAAACAAGCCCCAAATGGAAAACACATCACTCGCTGAGCGTCAGAGGATAATTTACTCCATGACAGATTGACCAAACGCCTACTGGTATCAAATAGACTTAATGACTGGGTAAAGACTGAATTACTACATTTTAAAAAGTACATAAATATATATGCAAAAAGAACCTTTGAAAAAAACAAAAACATCACCCTTGACGAAAGTTCTCTTACCCAGATGTACTGGCAGCCTCTGTTAATTTGCTAGTGGATCTGAGAGAATAACGTAATGCAAGCCTCTGAACTGGCCACAACCGCTGCCAAGACTAATTTCCCTCGGGATATCAAAGGCAGTTGGTGAAATCTGATTGGTTTCCTCTTAATTGAACCTTCCTCCCTGCACGGCTCAGCAATACATCTGATCAGTTTGAACTATCTTGCTTTAAGCCTGAGCTTATGGATTCGATCCAACATAAACAGACTTATAGAGTTAGAAATCCAGGCTTAAAGATCATCCATATTGTCCAGAGTCGAGTAGAGAGGCTCTGGGTGTTGATGTTTATGTGCCAGTTGATGTGTGTGTAGGGGGAAGGTGTTGAAGCCAATAAAAGGACGGCTGTAATGATCCAGAGAAAATATGATCATCTCCCGTGGCTTTGCTCCCTGTCAGGTGGACCGAGGACAATTCAACAAACTATAATTGGCCTTTTTGAAATGCTCAGAAACACAAGAGTGACAGATAGAAAACAAATTGCACACATGCACGCACGCACGCACACACACACACACACACACACACACACACACACACACACACAGTTTGTGATGTTGTGCAGTTGTTCCCACATTTTTCTTTGAAACGCCACTCCAACACTGAGAATGGATCCATCAAGAGAGAAGACGAGAAACTGATCTGAATAAAGGAGGGAGAGAAGAGGTGGACAAGGTTTCATCTGTGCTACAGGGTCTGATTAGACAGAAGGAGTGGGTAACTGCATGCCTGGAGTGGAAATTATGTGATCTGTGTGCGTGTGTGTGTATGTGTTCATATCTGCAAAAGCTATACTCAAAGCCAAGATAAGAAATCCAATTCTCTCAATGTGCTTGTGGGTGTGTGAGCAAATGTACATGCTATGGCATGTGTGTATCACACAGCAGGCGTTACACAAGTGTTCCTCTCTGTGTGTGTGTGTGTGTGTGTGTGTGTGTGTGTGTGTGTGTGTGTGTGGGTGTGAGAAGGATAATTTCCAGTTTGAGTGGAAAACACAGTCAGCTTGACGGGGGCGACGCTACCTACAGTGCCCCCCCCCTCAGCCGCCTCCTCGCTGAGGCAGAAAGTGGTTAAAAAAAGTGAATGAAGGATGGAAGTAGGAGCTTTCTGCACAGCGACTCAAGTTCATAGTGTGTGTGTTATTAAATATAGATGATTCAAGGAGATTACATTTGTGCGTGGGTGTTTGTGTGTTCAGTCCACACACACACACACACACACACACACACACACACACACACACACACACACACGATAAAGAGGAGATTCCTGACAGTTTCTCATCTTCATGCCTCGGCGACTTTTAACATTTGGAAACGTATGTCATTATGTCTGGATAATTTGATATTTCTTTTGATGATAGATGATCGTGTCATGATTTATTTTCACTTTGCATGCCTGCACACACACTCAAACACACACACACACACACACACACACACACGAGAGGCTTTCTGACAGTTTCTCAATCATATTTCTGCTTGGGCAACTTTTGTCATTTATAAACTTTGTGTGTATCATTAAGTATAAAAGATTTGATTGTGCATTGATGATTGATGATCGTCTGATGTTGTAATGACTGTGCATGTACACGCATCAACACACTGGAGATTTCTCATGTTTTACTGACGACATTTCTAATTCAGTTCAGTTGAGTTTGTTAAGGCTTCAATCATTAATATTTTACAAAGTTGAGCAGACCTGCAGTGACAAAATTAAGGGAAAGGTAAAGGATAATTCTGGGTTATTACAATCTTAATCTTATTTTTGTGGTTTCATCAGTTATGATCATGTTGGACTCAACTGTGATCTGGAAACATGGTGACATCGCTAAAACAAACTCTATTTCCAGGTCGTAAACAAGCCAACAGTTTAGCCAGATGATCTCAAATGCTTTCTTGGGAGATTAACCAGGATGCACCAATGCGTGCATATTGTCCAAAATTATTCCTCCCTACACATCTGTGTGCTACACTCAGCATGGTACCATAGGTCAGTGTGCAAAATACCCTCTGACAATCGGGGGTTGCTTTGCTGTGCACGGCTCTCCTGAAACACCAAGTAGCAACAACACTACACAAGCATTCATCCTTTACGTATCAAAAAAGCTGTAAATGCTAGTGAAAACATTTCCAATAAGTTTAAAAGACTACTCCAAGTACATCGATTAAACATTGTTCTTCTACAGCACTGTCGGCTCACAATGGACAGTTTTCAAAAGATCAAAATCAGTGCAGCAGAACCAGAGATATTGTCTTTTTGATTCCACACATTCTTCTTTCTTGTCAAAACCTGCTGCCTATATTACCCACAATGCAACTCAATCTGCAACAGATTTCTTCCAGACTTGAAATGATCAGCCCAAACTGACACTGGCACAAAGGCACGTGACTTGCGGCAGACTTCGTGCCGCTCCCTCTGGAGAAGATTTATACAATGTTTTCCACACATGCAGCAGAACTCCCCAACACCTGGAAACAGACTTTCCCTTTAACAATGTGATGACATTTTTAATCTCCTGCATGGCTTCAGTTTGCATATCCATGACCTGCCCTGCACAGCTCACTGCCAGAATGAGTCCGTTAACACAATTATCTCTAATTCAGTTCTAGACCTGACTCGAACTTTCAAAGCAGCTAAGAGCAGTGATCACATCAGTATTCACACATGCTCAGAGCTGGACTGCAGGAGCCAACAAGGTCCAGGGGAAATAAATAAATGATACAAATAAATAGTGGAGCGATATGGACAGATTGCTGAGGAAAAGCATGTGTTTCAACGCATCCTGTTCACTGCCACAAGCTGTTTGTGCCTGCCCAGACCAACTTGTTGGCAGAGACGCACACCCAGACCTCTCCAAAAATGTGCACTTCGAGCACACCATGGTTATCTTCATTAATGCTGTAAATATGAGGACATGGAACCAAGACTGAAGAGCAATTCATCTCGTGTGCTTTTCTGGTGAGACAGTTTGGAGTTTAAGTGTTGACTGGCGTGTTCTTAATCCGATCACTGTCAGTGCCATATCTTTGCTGCTGCTCACTTATTAGCATTATAGCATTCAAATAACCTTTACTATATGGATAAAAATGCCAATAAATAATAAGATTAATTTCCGAGACTCCCAAAATTAGATTATGAGCTTTTCAGGCAGTTTGAGGTGTTAATAAGACATATTTCACACACTGCAGTTGAACAAGCAAGTCAATCTACAAACTGATGGATGTTTTGGGAATGAGTTTGCCTTCGTTTTCACCTCAAAAATAAATGTGGCCTAATTGGGGATTTGTTTAACCCTTAAATGCATACCTCAGTTCTTCAGTGATCCAGGACTATATTCCCTCCTGTCTTATTCCTTCATTTCACTCAGTTAAGCAATCAACTCCCTGATATTCCTCAAACTTTAACAATATGCTGGAGTCAAAATGTCAAAAGTGGTTTTCAGATAACAGTCTTTGGTTGGTTTCCAGAAACAGAACCGTTTCAGCAGAGGAACTCTCCCAGAAACACTGGAGATGACACATTTGTTCATCCACAACACACACAACCATGTTGCATTGATCACAAGACTGTGATTTGTGATTGCTGTACTGACTAATTTGGTTTGATAGGTGCCAGAGGTAACAGAAGGCTATGTGTAAGACAGTACAGCAAAATATATGTAAAAATGTTCCTGTTTTCAATGCTTGGCTTAATAATACCATACTGCAGAAAATAAGATTTCCATATCCTTTTTGATTATAAAGCAGATAAAGAGAAAGGCAATAAGATGGAGCGTTTCAGACAGAGGGTGAATACAGGTGCTGCAGCAATGGACAGTATGAGAAAACTAGTGTGTTAAAGCACGTAAAGATTTTCTAGTAGACACACAAATGCAGGAGTATAAATCAGAAAAATAATATGGGACCTTAATCTGTGTAACATAAATGCAGAGTTGCTAAAGACTCAAGAAGGGATAGCTGTTACAATATTTTTGGCTTAACTGATTCAATGGATTGCTCAACATATGAAAATGAATGCAAGTTGTACTAAAAATGGATTATCCTTTAAAGCAAGTACATGCACTCAGTGATTCTGTAAGCTGGACTTTGGGAGCTCATGTGGTTGGTCCACAGCATGTTATGTGTCTGTTTCAGTTTACTGTATAATCAGCAAAGAGACAATATGCACAGCTCGCTTCCTTCTTTCAGACACACACAGACAGGACAGGAGAGTGAGGATGGGATGGTGAGGTCATAAGGTCACAGTAGATAATAAGGAGAGACAGAGGAGGAGAGAGTGGCAGAGTTAGAGTGAGAGAGGAATAGATAACTAAGAGATGGATAGTGTGGGTCAACTGACGCGCTGATGCAGAAGGTGAAGGATTCAAGAAGGAGACAGAGACGAAACTCTTCAGGGGATGGTGGCAGAAAATGAACAGATGGGGGAAGAAATAAAATTTTCCCTCATTACTCCCAATTTGTGGATGATGCATCCAAACTATTATCTCCACCTAATGATTTGCCAACATCCATAACAATAATCGGCACTGAACAATTAAATGAAAGTGCTTCTGTGTGGTTTCACCGAGGTCGGAGGACACCAAGCAGCTGGTAATCCCATTCGGCATTGTGTTGTTGATATAAATTATTAATGAGGGTGAAAGCAATTAAAAGCCATGCAACACTGAGCCATTGAGCCAGGCACCTCCACCATTGTTTGTCTTTTTAGAAAGCAAATTCCTCTCTGAGATTCCAAGTGTGCCCTGAGAGTATGTAGGTGTGCTATTTAGAGTTCAGACTGCCAAATTAAAAGCAATATTTAAACCATTAAGACTCACTGTGCACACAGCTTCACTCGTTATCACATTAGATTAAGACCAGCAACATTTCCACAGTATCTCAGGCATTATGCCACTAATTAAACTTCCACTGTGAAAGAAACAAACCTCTCCGTTTTGCTGTCGGCTTTGTTTGCTCTGCAGGGGTTTTACAAAGTTTTACACATTGACATGCTAACGTTTAGCTTATGATAATGTTAGCACGAATCATGAAAACAGGTTAAATGATCAGGGCTAAACGTTGCCAATGTGTAAAACTGTTGCCTGTGGGCTAAGTGAAGTTCAGTTAGCATAGCTCTGTCGAAAGGTAACAAAATCTGGCAAGTAGCAAAAATCGCTAATGAACATGACACAGAAATATAATGAAAGTATGAAAAAAGTCCACTGGCAATACATTTAATCTACTGCGGAAAGCTTACACATTCGTCCTGTGGGTTAACCTTATTGTCCCCTTTTTTGTGAATGAACATTACAACCTCACTGGGCAATAGTACGGCCAAAGAAATTGTCTTATTTTTTCCTCATTTTCCACTGGTTTCCAGCTGTATTATAACACCGTACGTACTCGTGGTGTCCCCAGCCCAGCTCTGGGAGGTAGGGCAGCTTCTTGATCCTGATGATGGAGTCGTAGAGGGAGGGCTGCAGAGACTGGGCCACGGCATTGGCCAGGATCACCGCTATCATCACCGGCAGGATGTGGGAGATCTGGCCAGTCAGCTCGAACACGATGACTGCGGTGGAAACCGTGTGGGTGACCGCTCCCGACAAGGCTGCCGCACCTTTGGGTGTGGGAGAGGACAGTCAGGTGAGAGAGAGAACAGAGAAATCCTGGAGAGAAGCAATTGTTCAGATCAGTGGTTTTCAAGGTGGGGTCTGGTGCTAAATAAAGGGGGCCCTTGAGGGGGTTTCAGGGGCATCATCCATCAAAATGAAAGATAGTTTAATGTTACTGTGATTTCAAAAGGCAATAAATAGTTTTACTATCTCCAGCACATAAAAGAGAGGATGTTCAATAATACCAATGACTCAAGATCTTGACTACTACTGCTGATATTTCTCACTTCCCACCAGAGCTGCTAATTTCTGAAAACAGAACTAGTCTGAGCAACGGAGGATAGTGCCAAGAGTGACTGTAGTCAATACAGGTTTTGTTCTCAAGCAAAAAAGAAAATACTGCTTGGTGATATACAGTTTAACCTCCTCACAGTGATGGAAAGCAACTCAGTACATTTACTGAAGTCCTGTACTACAGTATCACTTTGAATTACACTTTGAATGTTTCTACTGCATGCTATGTTACATTTCACTATATTTCAGAGACACTACATTTACAGCAGTGTTCATTTATGTGCACTGTCCCTGTTAAATGAAACACCAAACCAATACATAAAAATACATTTGGCTCAGATTCTTCTGTATGTTTCTGGTTTTCAACTTGTGGTATTGCCACATTTACTTCAGTCAAGACTCTGTTATATATGTGACTTTATGACTTCTGTCCCTTCCAGGCTGCTGTGATATGCACTGCAGATATTGGGATGGTCACTCATAGCTTAATAAATGGCATACCTTTACCTGCCATATCTTTACTGTCCAAGAAATGTAGAAAAACTAATCATGGGTATTGGTTTCATCACTGTTATTTATAGTCACAGTATATGTGGTCATATGGCTCAGTTATACTGCCACCAACATAAGAGTCCAATATCAATATTTCACTCACATTCCTGCTTCAGATCACATTCACAGCATAGTGCATATACAACATTATTGATCCAATCCACAAAACTGCACTTTAACTTTGGAAATCGATTTATTCAAAGATTCCAAGTCATCATCCTCTTATCAGTTTCCTCTACTGTCAGCCCTGCACACCACATTCACATTCCTCTCCATACAATCATCCCTCGTATGCCCATAAGGCAAAAAATCGACTTATTCAGCTAATTCAATACAAGAGGGAACCTCAATATTTCCAATTTTTTTTTTCCCCTCAATAAAGTCTTGTGAAAACAATATAAAAGCTGCATCAAAGCAGACAGAGCAGCATGGAGTAAAGTGAGCCTTCACTGCTCAACAGAGAAAATGGATGAGTCCAATCCAAAGAATGAGATGAACACTGGGAAAAAAAAAACAGCCAAGAATGAAAGCATTAAAATAAAGTGAAAAGAGAGAGGAGAGAAACAGATGGTGGGCGAGAGAGTCTACAAAGGCAGGTTTCATTGTTCTTTCTCATAACTTAATTAAGCCTGTGTATGTCTGCCTATCCTCCTCAGATAAATGCTGCTGCTCCCTCTGCCCGTCCTAACATTTAGTCCTTAAAGTGAGCTCCGCTGTGAGATGAAAGAGCCTCATCAGAGTGTCAGGCCTGTAAAAGGCTGAGTCATCATCTACAGTGCACCACAACAACAACATCAGCAGCCCAGAAAAACAGCCACCGCCAACCTGCAACTGTGGCATAATCAGCACGGCTGTCAACAAGTAGCACAGCGGAGGGAATCACAACGCTGCATCTCATTATTCACGCAACCTCAGAAGGGACGGAAACAACGCGGCGCTGAAGGGACAGCTGGTGTTTGCAAGACAAGAAGCACAGTCAGGATTTTTCTGTTCCAGGTCAAAAATGAACAAGAACAGTGACACCAGCCACTTTGGATTGGTTGCATGTTCCATCTCTCACATAGAGCCAGAATTGTATCTGATCTACTTTAAAGGCTCCCAATGTTTGGGACTAAAGTCATGAAGTCCTGACACTGAGACGCTTTCACTGTGACAATGCTGCAAGAACAGCTGACTAAGCTATGTTTGATAAAGATTTGCCTGAAACTAGACTTTGATTTCATGATCGGTCAAGAAAATAAGACTGTCCTTCCTTATCTAATTACAGAGAAAGAAAAAAGGCAAGTGTTCAGCTGAGAAAAGTTTGAATTTTGCTCATTTCAGTGTGCAATTTCCAAAACCAAAGTCATTGAAATAAAGGCTAAAGGAAAGAGTGAAACACATTGCCATTGTTTTTTCTCATATTGACTGTTTGGAGGTGGCAGAAGGATGGCTCTGTGCCACTTGGAGCCAACAGCTACGACTTTGGCACAATGTCTGTCTCTTAAAAAAAGTTTTGGATTACACAATAAGTTGCACTTCCAACTCCCAAACCTTGAAATGGGATATGAGCTCTGACAACAGCAAGGCGGGCTGTGACTGTTCATTGTTTTGGCAGACGTTTTTTTGATAAGTCTAGTCCGGTGATCTTGCAAATGTAATTTGATTTTGTCTCGAGTGTTTGAGTCTGATCATGTCCCACGTCTTCTTTAATCAGCGTCCATTTAGAGTCTTAACTTGGAGCTGTAAGTTGAACCTGGAGGAAATATTCATCTCGAGTGGCGGCAAGAAAAGGAAAATATCTCACTCAAGTGGAAGCACTGATGCTTCACAGATAACCTAATAAGAAGTAAAAAAAAGAAATGTGTGCACAGCCACCATCTTGAAGACTGAATCACTTAAAAGTTGTTGAATGAGAAATATTTTCCAAAGCTGCCACAAGCCCCAGTACTGATGATGTGAGTCTGACTAACTAAAGTAAAAAGGGCTTTAAGCAAAACAGCAAAAAAAAAAAAAAGTACATACAGTAAAAGCACATCAGAGAGGACATAGAAGGGAGTCAGGAAAGAGAGCACATAGCGAGTGACAAATCACAGCACCATGATTGTGTCTTTAACTCACCCACGACAGCGTAGCCTCCTGGCACTATGGGGTAGATGGTGCCATCTGTGTGAATGCCATCTGGGAACCAGGCTGCCATGCTTTCTCCAACCAGACGACCAAAAGCTGCTCCTGAAGTACATACACGCACACGCACAAAGAAACAGAGACCACAATCAATACAGGGCGTAATACTGGGAGCAGTAAGTAACACTACTGCACTGTGTTGCTGCTCTGAAGTGGCTGCTGCACAGAGAACATTTCCTTATGGAAGCTGTGCATACATGTCCACTCAGGTAAGGCAAGGTAAGCTTTCTTGCTTACTTAGAAAAAGCATATTTTATCACTCCTCTAGTATGAATACAATAGTTGAACATTTTGGGGAAAATAACTTAGATGAGAAGGTTGATACCACTCTCATGTCAGTCTGTTAAATCTGAAGCTACAGCAAGCAGGTGCTTAGCTTAACCTAACAAGAACCAGCTAGCCTGGCTGTGTCATCGATTTTACATTTGGATTTTGTTGTACAGTAAACAAATGTGATATAACATTTATATATATATATATATATATATCCCGCTTCATTTCTGACAGACACCAGAGTGGTTCTGATCTTCTCACTGATCTAACACACACACCTGCAGACTTACCTTAACCATAACTATAACCACTACATGTCTGACCATAACCCTTACCTTAACCTTAACCTAAACCTAATCCTAGCCTTAACCCCAGTCTTCACTCTAAAATTGAATGATTTGCATTATGGGGACTTGCCTTTTTTTCACCACAAGGAAGGCAAGTCCCCATAATGTGACTGTGTAAACAGATTTATGTCCCCACAGTGTGAGTAATACATGGACACACAGACACATACACACACACAAGCACACACGCGCGCACACGCACACGCAGGGCCAGTTGCGTCTTACCAATGACAAATACTGGCATGAAGGCTCCACAGGGAACTGGGATGGTGGTGGCCAGGGCAGACATCCAGAACTAAGAGAGAAAAAAGAGGGAGATAAAGAAAGAGAAGACATAAAAGAAAGAACAGGGTGGCATTTCAATTAGCTTCCGAGTAACATCCTGTGTGCCCCTAGATGATAGCCAAGTTGAATCCTCCACCAACAGTGAGGAGGCGGCCATGCAGAGCTTATTGTTGAGGTTAGATTGAGCTGTCACTTTCACTCCTCATTTGACAAAGACCCTGAAATGAACCCTGGGTAATGAGCGGGCTCCGCCGATTGGCCGACACTGTGCCAGGCAGGCGGAAGAGACGGCTAATTAGGAAAGACAAACAAAAAAGGGAAATGTCACCACTGACAATGTGTGAGCATTAACGTCAGGTGTGTGTGTGCAAGCTTCATGTGAGCTTAAGCAGAGAGTTCACCGGATGTGAATCTTAAAAAGCCAGCAGGCTTATAACTGGAAAGAAAAAGCTGCATTGATACTTCAGACAGCATTAAAATGATAATATTTAAAAGAAAAGTTCATGGATGCTAGTGTGGACTCACTAGATGTTTGACTAGACGTCTCATTAAAATTCAAACTCTACACAGTCAGTGAAACATTGATCAGTTCTCCAGTAAATATATGATCGATCGTTACGTCCTTGACACTGCAGGTGAACACTGACTAAGCCGATTTTTGTACATGTCTCACAGTATGTTCAGACATAAGACAAAGACCTTGTTGGCATGAATGGATGCAAATTTCCTGTAGTCAGTGCAAAATGCAAAGGTGCACCCATGCAAGCTTAGTTTTGAGACTCCAGACGGGTGATGAGAGACGGACTGCAAAAGCAATCCACCAGTCATTTGCAACCAATGTGCTCAAACTGAAGACACTTTAAAGCATTGAGAGCAAGAGGTTCACTGTACAGAGCATCACTGACGACTGGGGCTGGGTAAGTGTTAGGTGTGAAAAGCAACGCATATTATCAGCATATTGGCTCTTTCCATTATTATTTATTATTTCTAATCATTGTAAAGCACTTATTAATTCCTTTTTCTAGGAGTTAGTGTTCTAGGGGATATTAAGATTGTAATTCATGTACAACAGCTTCCTGCCTTACTTTCAATGAGCAGTAATTAGGAGGTCATTGAGGGAAAACTCTTAGTTAATGGCCTAGTAGTCAAATATGGTCATGCTTTATAATGAATATAAGTAATAATAATAATATAAAGATCCAATATACTAATAATATACAGTCTAATAAGCAACTCGTTAATGGTGAATATGTGTTATGTTATGATCCGTTCTTCAGATCCTATTTAGACACTGCCATGTCTTCAGTAGAGGGACATTAAGTTGGGAATTTGTCACATTCAGTGTTCGCATGTGTAAAATAAGAAGTATGAATTAGAGTATTGTACAAATCACCGCACAAACTTCCTCGCTGTAATAATCTCATGGTTTCAAATAGAGTTTTTAATTACACTCATTGCTCCGTCTCTCCACTCCCCCCCTCCACTCCCTCTGCTCTGTCTATAGTTAGCTGTAATTAAGGCCGGCTGCCATGGTGAAGTAATGGATCTCCTTCTGTAACCGTACGCTGCCGCCGCTTTCACACCCTGCTCTGCACACATATGTGCGTAGGTGTTCATACACACCCACGCACTCGCCATGACACAGACTCAGTGACGAGAATGAGAGGCGAAGCCGGCCAGGAGCCAGAGAGTAACAGACCCGCAACAAGCTGAATAGAGAAAAGAGGCCGCACGGGAGAAGGAGACAGTGATGGGAATAATTCCTCCGACTTCTCCTGGATCGTCCCCCTTGTCCTCTCGTCCTCTTTCTCCCTGGCCAGTAAAACCTTAATAAAAGCTGGAAGGTTTAAAGGATCTGGGAACTCATAACATAGGCTTAACTTTATTACAGGGGCCATGAACTCTGAGGAGTGAGTGTGTGTGTGTGCGTGTGTGTGTGTGTGTGTGTGTGTGTGTGTGTGTGTGTGTGTGTGTGAGAGAGACAGATTGTCACACATTTTTAAAAACCACACAGGGAGAACTGTGCAATTTATTCCAGTTGTAAATTTACAGGTGGCCATGAAAACCCACACACCCATGCCTGGACTGGCCTCTACAGCCTCTACAGTACAGTAGATCACAACAGAGTGTAATAATGGTCAGAACAGGTCATAAAAATGTGCACAAAAATCATTTTTATCGGGTTGCTGAATGTGTGTGCTGAATTATATCACTGCTCATAAAAATATAGTAAACTTGTCCAAACCTGTTGCTCACATATAACAAAACCTGTCAACATATTAAATTACGGGGAAGCTGCACTCTAAAAAGTAACAGCTGCTCATAAATGTATAGTAATGCAATCCATTTGACAGGAAAACATCTGTTTATGGTCTCGTTTCCAATGACAAATACACTGACGTTATGTCAATTTGATCATTTGAAGCTGTTTAAATTAATTGAAAATAAAAGACCTAGAGGCAGCAAATACACACGATTAGTCACAAAAACACACTTACGTAACCTGAATTTGTTTTTTGTTATATTCTTTAAACCAATCATATTGCATGATGACTGTACAAGTCATCTTTCTCACCTGTTTTAAGCCTCCACAGAGCAGCCGATCATAACAGTGTGTAATGATTGGATTGTGCAAACATTATCGGAAAACATTGTCAGTTTATCATTTGTCCTCATTAAGACAGTGTTGTTACACCACTAAACTGAGCTTTGTGAAAGCCAGCCAACTAATCATGTGATGGCCAAAATGGGAAGTATTTTTGTTGATTGAAACTGGTCTAAAATGTCCAGGCTTTTATAGGACTAAAACTAATAAAGGTTGACTGAATATGACAAAATGCCTCCGTCAAAGGGCCAAACTGCTATGTCTTCCTGTTACAACACCAGGAGCTGTCCCTTTCACCTCACGCAGTATCTTTGTCTCACCTCTCTCCCTCTGAGGTCTTGTGAGTTGGGCTTTATTAAAACTCAGTGTAGGAGATCACAGAGAACATACAGAGCAGCTAACTCCTGAGCAGCTGCAGGCTGTGATGCACAGTTTGACTGGCCGTTGACCATAATAGGACGGAGAAGACAAGATTGCCCTCTTTTACTGTTTAGGCATTTTAGTGTGGATGGAGATCTTTACAAAAACAACTTGGAAATGTTTCCTAGAGCAAAATGCATTTCCAGATTTATCCAGTTTAGTGGGCATCATGTCAGCCCACAGAGACAGAGAGGATCCTTGCAGACACATCCCCAGCAGAGCCACTGTATGGACTTGACAGTGTAATCTGAACCAGCTGCTTGTTTACCCATAATAACAAGGTCACACACACACACACACACACACACACACACACACACACACACACACACACACACACACACACACACACGCACACACACACACACACACACACACACACACACACACACACACACGGTTTCTTCTCCATCCTCATTGGACAGGAGCTTTAACCATGGCCTCCACTCTCTTTTGATCATTGTCTGCAAAGTTACAGTAGCTCATGGGTCCTCCAAGCAGCTCAGGGATGCCAAGGAGAAGGACTACTACCCACAAAGACGTGATGGCTCAGTGCAGGAGGAAGTGCTCAGTAGTAACAACACAACACTGTATAAAAGTATAGAAGTATAAGTATAGCACTCATTATGAAAAAGAGCCCTCCAGGATGTTAGATTATTGAACACTTTGGCTTTTGTATCATGATATTATAATCTTGAAAAGTTGGGACGCTGCATTAAATGTAGATAAAAAGAGAATACAATCATTTGCAAAGGATCTGTGTCGACTGACAAAGTTTACAAAGTGTTCCTGAGCTCATGCAATAATATCCTTTACACAATCATGTGTTCACAAAGTGCTGATAACTTTTTTCTGCAGTTGACCAGTTTAATGTTCTGTTTCACTCCAATATCAAATCGACAGCTCACCTCTTTGTATCCTCTTTATGACCTTTGACCAACATGGTACTGAGCTTGTTCAGTCCTGTTTTCTTCAACTAAGAAATTTTGCAAAAATCCGATGTATGTTGACTCTGCAGATCTTGAACTACTATTTCAAGCTTTCATTTTCTCCTGCCGTCATTATTAGAATTCCCTCCACACACTTCAGTCAAGCTGCTGCTGTATGTGTCAAGTGTAACTAGTAGCATAAAATGGAATACTTAAGTAATTACCCAAAATGTTATTATTGTTATACAGAATTAGGCTACAGAAGTTCAGTCCCTGCATAACTCAGAAAACATTCTAATGATTTATATTTTGCAATTTAAATAGTTGAAATGAAAATCCAGGTCAATCGAAACTGTATTTTAAAAGATCTTAGAAACTATATATATTTTATTCTACATACTAAGCCAATTAATTGGTGGGCCAACATCAGAAATCTCAACCAAAAACATAGAGCTGAGCTCATTTAAGAACTGAATGGCAGCGCTTCAGTTCCGCTCTCTTGTGTTTGTTAGTGTGGGCTGTATAGAAAATGATGATGAATAATTCTGTTTTCAGTGAGGGGAGAAGCTTAAGCTGGTATTGTAGCTGTTATACTGCACTAGCTGACATACAGTGCATCATAAGCATATATGAAACAACATAAGGCATTTGACAACTCTGTGGAGCCCCACTGAATGCTGATGCACTGCCTCTTTATCTGCAAAAAGACTTTCCACTATACTTTTATGTGTTGTAACATGCTTTATTCACTATATACATTATACTGTGGTTGACATGAAAATGTGCATGGAAAGTGCGTCATTGCACCTTTGATTCTGCTCCTTCCAGCATTCTGATGATACAGGGTTTACATATAACTAACAGCATGTAACCACCAAACATGTCTTCATGTGTAAGAATCGAGCCCAGAGAGAAACCTAAAACATCGCTGTCAACAACCGGCATCAGTCTCACTCTATCTAAACCTGCCTAACACAATCAGCATGATCTGATGTCTCACTCAATGGTTGTGTGTGTTTACAAGGTTATAACCCTGTCCTGCTGAAAGCCCTCTTAGAGTAACAAGGCCTTAGGGCCGGAGTCTGCAGCACATTTACCATGCAGGGATAAAATAAGCTGCATCACTTTCATGTGTCATTCCTTGAGCACCTCTCAAACTGACATGGTGTGACAGTGTAACTGAGAGTTGTTTGTTTTTGACAGGACACATTAGCATTTCCATACATATATCTATATGGCCTTTATTTGCTCTTTTACCATTTATGTCCTCCTAGACATTGCTATATCCAACTCTTTGCAGCAGCAATGACTCACTTTAGCCCGGAGGAATCATTAATGTTTCATCTGCTCTAATCTAATGTAATCTACTACGTGTACATCTCATGGAGGTACTGCACAACCATCTAGGACCTCCAATCTCAAACCGACTTCGATCAACAGAGAAAGCAGAGGCCTTAAGGCAAGAAAAGCAAGCCAGGACTCAGTCGGTTGTTGGTTTAAAACCATGGAAGTGTTTCAAAAAAACAAGTGTAAGAAACCGTCTTACATGAAAATCTTCTACATTAAAATCCAATTAAAAATGAGTTAATGAACCACATGAATTTTGACGGTGGCCTCAAGGAAGCTTATAAGTCACAGCGCTGCTTCAGGGCTAAACTATTTTAGCAGGAAAGTGTATTAAATTCTGTGAATACATGTGAGCCAGATTTCATAAGCAGACATTATTAGTAATGTGTTTGCTTGACTAAAATACGAGCAGTTGGTTTTGATCACTACCCGGATGAAAATGTGACTTGGCCCTCACTTCTCTTAAGGTCAAAAAAGAATTTTCTCTAATGCTTTCAAAGCTGATGCATTTATGGCACGCAGGAATCATTCAAGGGCAATCATAATGTGCTATTAAGATTGTAGTATGGCTGTAATTTACTTTATGTCAGATTATGGCTCAGCAGCAGTGTTAAGTTGAGCAGGTCTGACCCTCATGTAGAGATAATCTACTCTGTATGATCTGAAGCCAGATCTTTGTGATAGTGGACAAATTGTGCCTTTGTGGATGCCAGTGTATTAAATCTTTGTCAATATGAGCACCCATTTAAAATGGGTAAAATAGTTTTATTAAATATGTTGCTTCCATCTGTATTGTATGTTATGCTTCCCTAACGGTCTTATTAAGGAAATTATTAAACCCAAACTTGACTTAAATTGCTCTTTTCACCTTGATGCTTGATCAGCAGCACAGTCCAATAAAATGGCTTCCTATTTTGCTCTGTGGGCAAGTGTCATTCCCAAAATTGTCACCAAGGAATAACAAAAAAAAAAAAGATTTACCAATAGCAGAGCTTGAAGCACTGCTGTCAGGAATCAGCAGATGAAAACATCATAAATGTGACAGTGCTGGGAGTTGAATTAGAGACTCAGAAATCAGGAGAAATTACTCAAGCTATCAACTCTGTCGATGCAGAACTGTGCTGGGACAGCAAACACAGGCTCTTAATGAAGCAAACTGACTTCAATGGGAGGTGGTCAAGTTAAAATGGAGAAAAAAATCTTAGACACTGGTTACGAGTCTGTTCATCTGGATGTCAGATTCAGGCATTAAAATCATTAAGATAAAGAAGAGTTTTTCCCCTGTGGCAGACAGCTGACTCATGACAATGACTCATGCATCAGGCCTGGGCCTCTCATCAATTTCATCAGAGAAAAGTCTGAATGCAAGAAAGACTAATTTTCTTAAATCAAATCAGTTGTATGAGCCACAATCTGTGCTTTACAGGAAGTTCTTTGTCTGCACTGGCCTATTGTCTCCACGATACTCACTAAAGACACAGCCGGGCCAACTGACGGTAATGCTGATGCTGTCTCTGAATTATAAGGACAAAGCTGCAAATAGTAAGGACACTGGGTTGATTCTTTTGGAGGAATCAGGATACTATGACTTACATCCATACAAGTCTTGGTTTTCTCTTACAGCTAGTGACTGACTGGCTTGAGAGCTGAGAAAATAAATGGTGTGAAAAGGGAAAGGTTGCATCTTGTTTGATTGGTTGTTTCTTAAGGATGTAAGACTGCAGTGACAAGGCTCAGGTAGAGTGTGATCCCATTCAAATCCATCAGTCTTCAACAGTCTGTTCTATCAGGCACATTCCGGCAGGAGAGGGTTCTAACATTTAAATCAACCAATGATGACCAACATGTCACATAGAGGTGACAAATCAGGAAATTGTGTAACTGTTTCAGGACTAGTCATTGGTTGTTTTGATTTATAGACAAGAAAGGTGTCCAGTAATAATAACTGCTGGACTGGCTTTTATACCATCCACTCTAAATTAAAAAAACAAACAAAAAAACAGACAAATATGAATTCATCAGGAATGGACGAGACGGACAGCCTTTCCTCTGATGTGAAGATGTGCGACCTCTGAACACATAGAACAGGAGACTGATTAAGCCTCCATGAGAGACGGGAACAGGAAGTATGGCCTTATGAAATTTCTCTACAACTTATTCAGCTGAATAAATTTATCTGTCAATGCAATTTCTGCAGAGCTCTGCACTTGAGGTCACAATACTATTACGTAAAGACTCGAGCTGCTGAACTACTGACCTACAGCACCTGCTCCTGCATCTATCGACGAAACACTGTGGCAGACCGAGAGCTGCAGGTTGAGTTCAGGTGAACACTGGACTCCCATTAAAGCAAAGAGATAACCAATAGATATGGTTGAGCAAGATTAATTGCAAATTTATCAAATAATTGATCAATACTACCCTGATTACTTATGGGAAATCCTCAACTTGAATTGAATTTCAGCAGATTATACTGCAGGATGCATGAACATGTTTTATCACGTGTTTAATTTGAATTATTATAGAATTATTATTATAGAAATGACTATTTCTACACCTGTCAGACAAATACTCAGCTTACAAAGATAATGGTGGCAGAGTCACCGTCATAATTCAAAATCATTTTTGAAACAATGGGTCCTTGATTTCATACATAGGCAAAACAAAAATAGGTGTCAAGCCAGTGACTGTTGAATTTCCGAGCTCAAATCATCACTGTCCTCTGCGGGTTTTGTCATCTGTAGCTAGCTATGTGACGACGCTGTTAGCTCAACACATTGGTTTGAAACACTGATTTGGTGAGAAGCCAGCATCTGAGAAGCATATTATGCATATGAAGTGATTGCATCAGGGTGGCCGCAGCCTCTCTGGCCCCCCCTGGTGGTGCCAACACTCTACAATCCAGGGAGCTGGCTTCCATTGGCCTTCACACATTGTCTGCGATAACATTAACCTGGAAGCCCACAAAATTCTGAAATGTTCCCTGGCTTTGGAAGTAATGCTTTGTTACTACTGTAGGTAGTAAACTAATTAGCCAGACATGCTAATGTTTAGCCATTAAAGCAGCCAAAACACACTGTATTATCCATGTGTACTTTTGTTCTTGCATTCTTTGGAAAGGCCACCATCTAAAACTCTTTAAATATGCAATTATTACTCTAAATAGAGCCCAACTGAACTGTTTATTCTAACGTTTCAGAAAGAGGCTAAAAGTTCTGGTGCTAAGGTGAACACGAGGATAAAGAGAGACAGAGAGAGAAAACAAAAGCAGGAGACACAAGTGAGCGAGAAGGGAGAAGTGAAGGATACTCAGGTCAAGGGTATCAGTTATGACGCAGTATCCAGGACATTTAGACTCTATTTAATTTGTCAGTCATCTGGGAGCCTCTCTACCACCTCTATGCTTGTGTGTGTGTCACATTCAGAGGACAGTCTATCGCCTGGGGGCCTCAAGGGACCCTCAGGGGCCCTTACTCTATTCCCACTCCAATTACAGTCCCGCCAGCTCTCTGTCACTCTGACACACGCACACGCACACACACACACACACACACATACAGACACACACCTGTATTAACACAGGCATTCTTCACCAAGAGCTGTTGATGTGAATAATTGCACACCACTAAAAATAGCATTAAACTACAGAGCATGCCAAATGAGTCTGCAGGTTTGCGTGTAAGTTGTGTGCGTGTGTGGTTTCAGGTGTGCTTAAAAGTTACAAATACATAAAAACTTTCCCAGCAGTGCCCCAGCGGACGCTCATCTCCCTCACAGCAGGTGCAGCGAACTTCTCGATGAGCATTTCAGCCCTCTCAGCGAAGATCCACTCTTTGTTCCCTGCTAGCGTTGCACCCAAACACATATAATTAAAGCAATAATAGCAGCTTCGTTCCTTGACCTGCCGACACAGACTTCCTGAAACTACACACTTTGCACGCACCTTCAATTTCAAAAGTTTAGCAGCTGGAATGAGAGCCTTCCAGAAGCTTCGGCATGAAAAGGAGCAACAAGACAAGATGGCTGCCATGTCGAATAAAAGAACCATTCATTACCAAGAAGCAGAGGGTGAGAGCAATCTCCCCTTTGAAAATCACCAGGCTGAATCCAGGAAAACCAACGGCTGTAATTAGACAGAGCCATTACAGCCTCACTTTGAAAGCTGCGTGTGCGTGTAAGTGAGAAAGAGGACGTGAGTCAGTGCGTGGCCGCAGATAGATGTGGAGAGCAGCTCGATGAGATTTGTGCGGGTGGGTAGAAAAGTGTGTGTTTTTGTTCTTACTGTATAGCGCACACCTCTCACCTCTATGTCACATATGGGGAAAGCTGCATTTGTCTTTGGTAACCCTATACATGCATGAGGACGCTAACACACACACAAACACACACACACACAGGCAGAGGTTAGACGTCACACTGAGAGGAGTGACGCTGGGAGCCATCAGAGCATTTCGCTAAAGGACGGGAGGAGGACGGGACTGAGACACACACGTACAGCGAAATGAGAGAAGAGGCGGCTCGGCTTCAACAAGAAAAGTTGATTCAGTGAAACTGGCTTCAGAAAGTAATCAAAATTGGTTTCTGACAGCCATATTTTGAGATGCAAACAGAGACAAGGTTGAGAGAGACGTTCTCAATGCACTGTCCGGCTCCAATGACAAAGAGACAGTGATTCAGTTTCTCCCATTACTGCAGGACAGACTGTCACACCATCGGTTCTGCGCTTACATAACGTTGACACTGGAGCTTCTGGCCCGTGTTGAGTGCTTGTTTCACTAAGTGTTTTTAACCACATTTTGCGGTGCAGGTTGCCTGGCAGCAGTTCAGCTCAACTTTTCTGTGGAGACTGTGTTTTCAAAAGTTATTAGCTGTCTCAAGTTTCTTCACACTAAAACTTATTCCATTAGAATAAAGCTATAATCGTAAAACAAGACTTTGGCCCGGCAGTGGCAGTGTAGATATACAGGATAACATATAATACAGAGATAACAGAGAAGAGTCATAAAGTCTCCACACGGCATCTCAAGGAAATATAACACAATTGGATTGGTACAATTGATTTCATTTAATAACCAGAAGTGCACAAAGGCGTTAAGGTGGCACACTCCAATTTACACCTTAACATCTTCATGGGATCAGATTTTTCACTTTTTTCACCACATTTTTTCACCAAATTGCACAATGGAGGGGAGGTGGAATACATACACACACATACAATGACATAACCAACTTCCATCCTATTCTGCACCTACTCATATTTCTGCAGGGGAAAGCTCATAGACACACACACACACACACACACACACACACACACACAGAGCTCTTGATGTAGTGAGGGGAGATTTACAACCTCTATTTTTTTTTTTTTGTACGTGTAAAGGACATTTCATTTCAGCTGAACAGAGCAACCCAAATAAATACAGGTGACATAGAAAAGCTCGTCTAATCACAACACAAGCAGCACTCTCCTCCAGCAGCCCTTAAACAGCCACAGCAGCGGGCGAGCTGGTAGGACACGGAGTTCTTCTGGGCTCCCAAACTCCATTTGGCCTCTTGTCGTTATGGAGACCAGAAGAGAAGCGGGAGACTTTTCTATCGTAAGAGGAAAATGAATGCTGAACATTGTGACTGTTCAGCTGCAGTGGCCTGGTTCCAATACTTTACACCACAGTGATGCTTCTTCCCCCTCACTGAGAAGCTGGGGAGTTAGAGTCGATACTGACAAACTTACTGCACATCCACCTTCACCACACCTTCTACCTCTGCTGTGATCCAAACATCTTGTGTGGATGTCATTTGCTATGTGATTGATCTCAAATTTACTGACATTTTGAAAAATTTTGTTGTCAACATGTTGGTCAACAGGCCCTTTAATGGCACACACAGACTGTTCTAATCGTCTTTAAAAAGCACTTTTTTTTTTTCTGTGAGACATTAGATTGATAGACTACAAACAAGATATATCACAGTTCATGTTCTTTTCAGGTGAAAGCATTTATATTTTTGCATCCTGAAGAAGAGTTAGGCTCATCAGCAACACTGGCACACCTGCGCTCTGGCTGCTAGCACTCCTTTAAAAACTCTCTTGGAGCTCGCAGGTTGCGTTCAGTATTTGGTTGACGCTTGCTTGTGTTGCTGCACTCACACACCTCTCCACTCACGCACCCACCTACACTGCTGATCTGACTGATTACACATACCACTGTGAGTCTAAGTTCTCCTCTCAGGTTTGCTCTTTTTTTTTTATTTTTAAATAGATAACATGTTGGTTATGAGCATCTCCCTCTTCTGTCACGGCGGTGCAGTCTGATTACTGACACATCTTTAGATCCTTAACTTATGCCCCTTCTGCTTTGAAGTGTCAGTAAATGAGTTATGATCCAGCGCTATTACTCTAAAAAGTCATTTAGAAACAAAAAATATTGTAAAAGTGCTATACTTAAAAAAAGCATTTGATCATATCTGAATCCTCTTAATGACTCTAATGACAGCAGGTTTAGCTTATATAGCAATTAAAGTTATAGGAATCTAAGACTCAAAGATCTGTTATCAGCTTTTTCTTCAGTGCGACATTCTCCTGACATTGATGAGGTGATTTGTTCTAGAGATCAGTCACCACTCTGTTGGTCTCACTGGACGACACAAACACACCGTCCTCTCGCGGTCGCAGAGCTGTGTTACAGTGGGATGCATCTTTTCCCTCATAAACACTGCTGCTGGGTCATATTTGTTATTTTGTCCAGCAAAAAGGCTGTCAGCTGTGGCTCCATATGAGTGGCTGCTACCGGACTCTTCTCTACAGGCTCCTCACTAAAAGGTTCGCTTCAGAGTTTAACAGATTTGGCTACGCATGCATCCAGAGTAGAGCTGACTGTCACAGCCTACCCCTGGCCTTACTTAGGACATAAAGCCATACTGTCTGCAGGCTGGATCCAATTCCTTTTACTGAACATCTTTCATTTGACCTTATCATCAAACAGGACAGGCTGAGCCCCAATCGTTCACCATGGTCTCTGCAGCATACAGTGTAACAGTATGAAGACGTGTTCTGTTCTATTTCTTTTTGTACATGGTCCCATCAGCTCTTTCACTCAGTGATATGGCATCAAAGTGGACGCAAACTTTAAAAAGGCCTCCAGCAGACAGAACTTTGGAGCACAGTGAGGGGGAGATAGGCCACTTTTCCAACACTTTTTTCAACATGGTCCCTTTGTTCTTTACCAGTGACAAGGGGAGATGGGCTCTGTTCCAATACTTTCCCATTAGCCTGGGTCCAGTTTTGAATAAAAAGGGCAGAATCCTCCCATCTATAATACGTTCACAATCAATTCCCACTCTGCTCATGACCTTCCTTTACCTTCACTGCCACTTTCTGCAGCCACCAGCAGTATACTGCATGTATGGGTTTCACATACAGAGAGGAAGTGAAGGAAACATTGAAAAACATAGAGGGAAGACAAACAAACGTCACAATATTATGTGTGTGTTTCCTGACATGAGTTAACCCAAAGTTTCTTTTGAAATCCCAGCATCTTTTCACAGGTTTTCTCTCCTACCTTCATGACAATGAAGAGGACCAGGGTGACAAAGACGTTGACCTGTGGGTGCTTCCAGGCTTGAGAGTGGCCGATGTAGTCGAACTCCTCAGCGATGCCCTGCTTGGCCCACGTCCGGTTGTCCAGTAACGTCACCAGAGACTCCTTCTGGGTCAGCTAAAGGCCACAGGAAGTGACATCGTCAACATGTGTAAATATGGATGGGCTTATGGGTGGGCCTTTTATCAAAACTGACCCAATTCTATGGTAAAATACTGTAATAAAACAGGCATAAGAGCTGCCTAATGGCACTATATGTTCACCAAGGTGCTCCAAAATGTTAGCATGCCCCCTCCTCTCTATCCAGGAATCACATCAAACCCCTCTATGCATCTGAATCCAGATGTAAATGTAAACACGACTACCTGGAAATAAAAAATACTTCAAATGCAAAGTGAATATAGCGAGGCAGAACAGATAGATGGTGCACTGAAAGTGTCTCGAGAGATGTCACTGAAGATCTATGACAGCAGGCAGGGAGTGTAAGGCGACAGATTCATCTGCCGGTGTTTTAAAGCGCGATAGCTGGAGACACCACTGGTGATAATGTCAAAGAAACGATGACTGAGGAGTATGAGGGCAAGACAGAAGGACTTAAGATATACAACTCTCCAGAGACGAGTTTAAAGAGCAGGGTCAGCGGAGGCAGAGTCAGAGCTTCAGACGTCTGACTCACCCTCTCATTAGGAGCCAAGCTGAGAGCGAGAATGTGTGTGTACGGCATGAGGATGCACAGAATTTCTGCTTCTAACTCTGATAATTAGAGAGATGAAGGGAGTGAAATTGGAGAGAAGTCCCATGCACACACACACATGCATGCACGCATGCATACACATGTCATCCCAGGAGTAAAAGGACAGTAAGAAGATGACACACGCAAACACACAAAAGCACGTTTGAACCAGTGTTGTGAGTATTACAAACCAGTCCCACACAGGCGCGGATGGTAATCAGGCTGCTATGAAACAAAATAATGATCTGAAATGGTTCATTACACAGCTGCTCTGTGCAACTGCATCAGGACCACAGCCGAAGCGTAACATGCATCATGTAGGAAATCGAAATCATGCCTAAGGCTGCTGATAGACATCAAGAAAGAAAAAGTTCACTTCAATTCAGAGCTCTAGACTTGTTGCGTTGCTGCAGACTGAGCACATAACAAATATATTATGTCGACAGGTAAAGGCCCATAATGCCACAGGCTTTCTTCCACATTTCTGAATTACAGTAATGGCTGCGGTGCAGTGGGTATAAAGAATGACAGCATGTGTTGAGTGGGTGTGCAGAACCTACCTTGCCAGCCATAAACTGTCCAAAGCCAGGGGGAAACGTCAGAGTGGAAACGAGTAAAGTGACCAGTGCAGGATACAGCAGACGTCTGACAGAGGAAGACAACGAAAAGGGCGAGGACAGAGAGTGTATGACAGACAGGAAAAACAAAACCGAAACGACAGATGTCAGACACATTTAAATGGCCTTACTGGCAAATGTGTTATTCTTTGATCATTATACCACAGCTGATTCATTTAATGTCGATACATTAAATCAACTAAAGCATTCACATAAACACTGTTTACACAGTGTGTAAAAGAGAGAGTTAACACACCGGTACTGAGGCTTTCATTATTAATGTTATTGCAGCAAAGTTTCACACTAATGCAGAAACACTGGTGTTAAATTCTGTGTGTGTGTGTGTGTGTGTGTGTGTGTGTGTGTGTGTGTGTGTGTGTGTGTGTGTG
>JBBMOE010000004.1:2241038-2383538 GCA_037975065.1 Chaetodon trifasciatus
TCATTAAATTATTTATTTTATCATCCAAAACCCAAAGATATTCTAGTTACACTGAAATAAACAGAGAAAAGCAGCAAATTAGTTAGAAATAGAGAATGTCTGGACTTGTTGAATAAGTGTTTGAAACTACTACATCTACTACAATCAGTTATCACGTGAAGTTAAATTAAATGTCCGTCGCTCGACAAACTAATGAGCTGACTTTGTTTCATAAATCATGAGAAAATTAAGTAAAAGAAATCAAAAAGAACCAATTCTATGAAGACATAAGCATCTGTGCTGCTGACTGCAGCTCAGTATTTACTCCTATTTGAATAATGTTTGCTGAAAAATGACAGTAACCAGCTACTTTGGGAAATCATTTTGCCTTAAGAAGATTAAAATTAAAATTCAACGACGAATAAATCTTCAACTTCAAGCTTACTGTCCCCCAGAGGAAATTTGTCTCACAGCCACATAAATCACAGAACACAGACTTGAACATAAAATCTAACAAATACAAAACACTTAACAGTAATTATTGAAAAAAAAAACAACAACCCACACAGTCAGATAACAATGTCTATCAGTGACATCCATCCATTATCATCCCACCCAATCATCCATACTTAAAACGAGATCACCATCATCACCCTGCAATGCTACATGGAAAGCTGATCATCAGCTGAGTCACCATGAGCATTAAACCGTGTGACAGCATGAGAGATAAAAGCGTTTTTCACTCAGTTACATATTTGTATTTGAGCACATATTTGAGAAGATTTACACCCTCAGTTGTAGGCAGTGGGCTTGGGGCTGAGATCCACAGGGCGGGGAGGTTGAGGGTACTGAGAGACGGACTGACACGATGTTTGTTTTGGTCTTCTCATGGGATTTGTTGACACTAACAAAAATAAAGACAGTTGCCAGCCTCACTCTTTATGGTATGGAGTTCATGAGTGTGCCTCTGTTTTGTTTGTACTATATTTGACACTCTACTAGCACGTGCACAAGGACAAAATGTGTGCACATGAATAGTGCAGAGATGATGAAAGACGGGACAAAAGAAGGCCATGAGGCGACGTAAACAACGCACGCTTCGAAATATTTTGAAAAAAAAAAAAGAAAAATCAACTGTGCAATGAAATGGAAGGCGTTACAGTTAGAGTTCAAGGACACTGCAACACTGCATGAAAACACAGCTTTGTCTGTTTACAGAGCCCCTTGAAGCTCAATGCTTTTCAAACCTGGAAATGAATTTGCTGCAAACACAGCACAAAATACAAAATGAGGTTATTGTGAAAATGCCCAATGAGGGCGTGGGAGGGGGGCTCTCATCACAACTACATTTATGTACTGACTCCCACTTATATGGTCACCGCACTGCATGTATGCACGTGTTTTGTGTGAAGGAGTCATGTGGTGTTTCAGTGTCCTTGTGCCCCAGTGATCCTCACTCCTACAGCCTGAAGGTGGAAACAGGAAGTAGAATAGTGTGTGAGTCTTCATGGACGTGCCCTTGGCAGCATGTAGCACAGAACAAACTCTTTGTGGCCTAGTTGACTGAGACGCTGACCGACTTTCCCCAATTGGCAACTGGGAAAGATGGGGAAGATGGAAACTATATGGATGCACACTCCTTCTCCTCCTCCTCTCACACACACACACACATCAGTGCACACGCACACACTGTAGCACAGTGTAAAACTGGGGCTAAGCACTCTCTCTCTGGAGGCAGTGTTAAATTTACTGTATGTGAAAGTCACTGATGCAGCAGTGGGTTTTCACACCTCTGGACCAAAAAAAAAAAAAAAAACAAAACTCTAGAACAAAGCCGAGAAAGAAAAGAAGAGAGGGATTTTCTTCTCTTGGGGAGCCTACGCAGAGTTACATGCAGGCATGAGCTTTCATCTAAGACAGCGTGAGAGAGGGAGGGGGAGGGAGAGCGCTTTTCTCATCTCTCTACCTTCCTTCCAGGAGCCCGTGGTCTCATTCACAGCCATGGAGGAGCCCTCAGGCTAAGGCAGGATAAAATAAGACATGCCTCAGTGGGCTCGCAACTGTTGCAGGCTGAATTATCCATGATAGGTGACTCACGCAGGCTACCCTGAAGTAACACCTTCACAGGCTACAGCGAGTACCTGATTAATATCTGAATTCATGCTGCAGTCATAGGTAATGGGAATACCTGTGAGAACAACCAGATGGGCAAAAACAATGAGTCAGCGTCTGAACTTATTCAACCTTTCTATGCACCTTTATGGCAAATCAAAGCCATGTTCATTTTGGTACCAGTATTTGTTAAAAAAAAAAAAAAATTCTAACCATTTTCTCCCTATGAATTATTCGTAAAGAGCATGTAAGTTGTAAATTAATGGTTAAAAATGGATGGTTTTGACCTGATGGCTCACTTTTATTTTAAATTTCACATTCGCACTTACCCAATGACGGCGAAGGCAGGAAGCTCCTGGAGGTCGAAGGGAAAGTCTAGCCGGAAACGGGTTTTAAAAAGGGCTGTGATGGTCTCTGCAGGAAGACAAAGTACAGCAAGAGTGAGAAAAGAGAAGAGGCCACTGCCAGAACAATCATCCAAATCATAAGACTTGGTCCAAGGCAAGGTCTCGGGTCCTGCAATGAGCTGCAGTACAGAACCAGTATTAGAGCAGTTGTTCTGCCTCTAATGGAAGGTAACGAGAGAGAAGTAAACAAAAAGCTGAGCTCATTGTGGAGGTGCTGACAAGAACTCCTAAACTAACAGTGCTGCACAGGGCTGGAGAACATGCTGTCTAAAACTTGCTTTAACAAGGCACTGGAAATCCTGAGCAAGCAATCTGATTGGCTGAGAGTTTGAACATCTGCTTCTGGAAACTGAAACCCTGGTTAGTTTCCTGCTGTAGCAGAAACAACAGCTACGCCTGTGTTTCCCTGCGGGAGCCTGATGAGACGGATGTGTGGCTACACAATATCACCTCTGTCAGATGGACTGCATCAGCGTTATTTTCAGACTCAGCTTTGTGAGTTGCACCCATGTCAGTGACGTTAGAAACACGTGTTTACGGGAGCTTAAATTTAAATCTCTTTCTTAAATGCATCGATGCACACAGCCAAAATAAAACATCTAAATCCAGCTGCTGTGGGTGGAGAACACTGGTACATTGTCTTGTTTTTGTTTATGTTGGACATATTGTTGGAGCCTTATGTTGCTTTTTATGTTTGTATTTTAGATTTAACAAGATGTACAAATTACACACATCAGCTCACACAAACACGGCTCCAAATCACCCCCATATCCAACCTACATACAACCTGCGAGAGGACTCAGATTACTCAGGAGTAGTAGGTAGTAGTCATCTGTTACACAAAGACTCACAACACTGCAACTTCATCATGTCTACAAGCCTCAGCTCTGATACACTGTACTTGCACTTTCCATGGATAATCCACCTTACCTTCGTCTCTGTTCCAAACAGCCAATACTCTGAAGATGAAGGCACTGAAGGTAGCAGCAAAGAAACCTCTCCAGTAGTTCCTCACCGCAAAGAACGTGGACGTTACTTCAATACTGAACAACACACCTGGAACACACACACACACACACACACACACACATATTGCATACCACTGAAATGGAACTGGTCACATTTTGGCTGTCATGTGCTACACATGATTCCGTCCTCACAGAAGCCTGGGTCGCACATGATTATCAGCAGAGCACACAAAGTCTCATGATTATGGTGTTCTTGACAGAGGTGCAAGGCACATGTTGAAGTATGACCACACAGGGTCTGAAATACATCAAACTGACACTTCTGGACATGCAGAATCCTTGTGAGTTTTACTGGTGTCATGGTGACAGTGCCAGCGCCTGCACTCAGACATGTTCTCAGTTACTGCAGCGGAATATTCATTCAACTACATACTGACACACTGAGCTGTACAATGACTGAACAAGACAACTAAACGGTGTCACTCACACTAACTTGTAGTGAGACCTGAACTAGCATGCACCAAGGTACCTGAATGTGACATGAGATGACATTAGGTATACGATAGACATATGTCTTCACGATAACATCCTCACTGGGTGACATAAAGCTCACCATGTGTTTTGTATGATGTGCAGTTAAAAGTCTATATGATAGCACTCACCTCCTATGGGGGCAGCAAAACAGCAGCCCACTCCCACAGCACAGGCTGCAGCCAGCATCTCAATGTTTCTCGACTCGTTCTGAAACACACACAGAGATACAGTTACGTTTCAGTCAGCAGAACGCGTAGTGAAAATTCAATATATTGAACACAAATTTTCTATGCCGACAACCACTGATGAATCTGACTCTGACACCAAGTGGCAGTTCAGAACATATTTCATGACATTAAAAAAGCCCGTGAAGCTATTAAAAAAAGAAAGTGGATGAAGTAGCTTCATGCTTTAACAGCACAGTCCGTCCAAAGACCACCTCTGATTATCTGTCTTTAAGAGAATCAGAATGAGGATCTGAGGACCAGATGAGGAGTTGCGGTGTAATACGTGGAAGGAGAGAGAAGACTGAGCTGCATGACTGCAGGGCAGACGATCAGGGTGCACACTGGGAAATATTCTGACATGCCTGATCTTACTTACCTTCATTCCTATGAGACTGGTTTCCTTCAAGCAGCATGGCAGTGATAAAGAGAGGTTAGTGTCTGTGTGTGTGTGTGTGTGTGTGTGTGTGTGTGCTTCTCCCTTTGACTGTACACTCAGTGGCTTATCCTGGCCTTACAAACTTACAGTAAGTAACTCTGATTAGCATGCTGTGCTGCTGCTTACACGCACTCACGCACGCACGCGCACGCGCACACACACACACACACACACATAGAAAGATGGTCGCAGAGCAATATAAAGGGGTGGTCAAGTAAGATGTCATAAATCCAGCTTACACTGCGAAACATGTTAATCTTGAATGAATATTTTAAAAAGTGCCAGCAGGCTGGAACATTTCCACTTCTTCCAAGTTTAAATCACTTTTTCCAAGAATTTTGTTGAATATTTTCAGGAGAGTACAGGGACAGAAAACACTCGTGCTCCTTTTCTAATAAAACATAACTGTCTCACCACTTTGTGAAAAGACATTCTCCGTCAACACACATTGAGCAGAAAAGATTTGGGCCTCATGCAAGAATGTTTTCTTGGTCATATACTAAACTTCCACTCCATTTTTTCCTGCTGGTGTTTTTATGTACGAATCAGATTCAGCTGCATAAACTGGTTGTAAACAGCTCCTTTCTACTCAATGAATGACACGTGTCCATGAGTAGGTGCTTGATAATGAGATCACTAGCCTGACTGAAGGAGCCTCATACAGTAGCTACATATACAAGACTGCTTTGCTTCATTGGTGGAAAAGTTTCATTCATAAAAACATTGACCAAAATAAAGGGAGGAATTTAACAAAGCAGAGCTTGAAGTCCTGCTGTCAGACATCAGCAGATGACAACGTAACACATTAGTGGTGTCAGTAGCATGAAAAAAAAGAGAATATTGCTCCAGCAGCCATACTGGCAGAAAAAAAAAGAAGTAATGCTCTGACACTGAAGCTGTGCTAAAAAATGTGCTAAAGCGAAGTGATCCACAACAAAAAGAACCAGAGAACATCTTCCATTTTACTCAAGTGTTTCTTTTGTAACCACATTCAAATACACTGGACAAGACTCAAACAGTGAGAAGATTGTTTTTGCCCTGTAAATATGGGAGTTTTTTTTAAGTTACTGACTTCAGAATGTTTGAAAGTGTTTGCTCTTGCATTTGGCCCAAAGTCAGCATTGTGGGACAATGTGTCTAAAATTGTGTACACAACATTTCTATTTGATGGAATAAGGGGAGGCATTAAAAATATATATTTAGAGAGAGAACATGCTGATATAGAATATACAGTCTATGAAAGTACCTGAAAAAACATATGGGGGAACAGAAAGGCAAAACTTCATTTTGAAAGGGTTAAAAACATGCTCCAGAGACTGGATACTAGAATAAATGTCAAGCTATTTTTCCACAGATTCAATCAACTTGATGAGACAGGGACATGGACCATGGAGCATGCTAGGAAGAGCGCACTGAATTACCTTCAACCCGGGCTCCTTCAGGAAGTTTGGGAGTAAGAGACAAAGTTTAGCTCCTCACAAACAATGAATAACACTTCTTTTTACTGTCAGTACGAACTCTGTGTGCATCACTGTAACATTTAACAAATATCAGTCAGATTTTCAATCATTATACCCCACTCCATTAATGTCTTATATTACAAGTATGTGTGCTCTGTGTGTGCCTTTTTCAGTTAATAGTATTCTCCACGTGTGTGTGGATTACACATATAGAAATGTAAAGGAGAGCACACTATCTAAAAGCACACTGAAACTACACGCTGCTTTTCACAGCCCACAGGCTACATTAGCATATTGTACTTCAAACTCTGAAGAGGATGGGATACTGCTGCAGAGGGACACTTCACACACACACACACACACACACACACACACACACACACACACACACACACACACACNTTTGATGTATTTGTATTTTTATCTGCTTCATGGTGTTAAATGATCAGAGCTGTGCGTGTTCTCATTTCCCGTTGGAGGGAATCAGTTATTTCTTTTTCTAACTCAACTTTGGAATTTGAATAAAAAGCCGCCTGTTGTTTGGCTGAACTCCTACTCCACAGTATTATTCCCCCTGGACATCTTGTCTTAACTGGTAGGTTTTTGAAATTGCAAGACCTGACGCTAACTCTTCCGGCAGCACTGAGGTTATATGTTAAAAGCCTTGAAGCAGATGCTCAAAGTATATCTAATACTTAATACTATTGTTATTATGTATGGCCAAAAGTGGGGTGAGCAGTGGATGACCAGGGGAGTGAGACTCCTGCAGCCAGGATCTAAACTCTGGCAGAAAGCTTAAAGCCAGTGGGTTGAATGTTCACATACAGGTATAATGTGCAGGTGTCCACATACTTTTTGCCATGTACTGCAGGTGTTACTGTTGCTCTGTTCACTGTCAGTACATAGGTGGCCAATCCATCCCTCCAAACCATCTTTGTATCAGGATATCAGCTTTGTCATAACTGACTACACAGCAGTTTCTTCCTTTAGTTCAAGGCCATACTGTGGGTTCAGAGTGGGAACTTTGGAGCTATGGCACCAACCAGTCCCTCTGTGTCACTGGCCTCTGTAGTCTCTTCAAACCCGACCATCGCCTCACCATTTCATCTCCCAAGAGAGGTGCTCACATTTTCAGAAAAGAGAGATGAGAGTCAAGATTTTCTCTGCCTTCCTCGAGCACACAGAGTCCTGTCCCAGCGGAGAAAGGGAGGGGGGGGTGGAAGGAAAATGGAGAAGAGGGAGGAGATGATGGAGAAAATGGTTTTGCTTTCCTTTTCCTCCACTCAATCTGCATCTTTCCCATCCTTCTCTTCCTTTCCCCTGATGGAATTTTCATCTCCATCTCGCAGCATCTCTCTCTGGGCAAAGTTGGTTTTGAAGATGAAAAGATCCAATTTGCTGACAAATACCAAACTGATTAAACATTTATAAAATGGGTTATTACCCATAGTTTGTTGACTTTCCATGGGATGAAAGAAATTAAAGAGGAGAAAAAAATGTGAATTTCACATCTGCGTGCGCAGCCATCTTTCCACTTCAACTGAACAAATGATAGAGGCACACATAGAGGAGGCTTAGTAAAAACCAGCCTTTTGTTTCATGTCTTGTCTTATTTTCTCCCAGACAAACTCAGTGACGCAAATAATTTCCTACACTCATCTTCATTGTTGTTCCTCTTTACTCAATCTTCCTCAATCATACATGATCATTCTGTGAGCTTTGCCTGAAGATGTGAACCGTTACTTTTCTGATCAATTTTTGATAACCTGGAAACTGATGCAAAATCACTTCTTGAGCTGCTCTGAATTACAGCTTCAACTTCTGCCAAGCCCGCAACTTCACTGATTCGGATCACTCTCACAGCTCTCATCGGAAAGCTGGAAAAGCACTCTGTCCACCACCTTCTCTGAACCAAACAGCAGACAGACACAGTTAGGGACTAGCTGGTGAACATAGTGCAGCATTTAGCAGCTAATGAGACAGATATTTCCCCTCAGGAGTTGGTGGAGACCAAAAACAGAGCAAAAAGAGGGTGAATACTGGTGGAGATGGAGACAGTTCACCGTTCAGCATATCAGCTTAGCTGGTGACGATGTGTCAATGCTGCATTCACAGCTTGCTTCTGCTGCTCCCAAGTGGTCAAAAAAAATCAGCTAATGCAAGTTTAAGTCTTAGTGGCCAGCTAGCACTATCCTGACCAATGACATGCATTTCACTACTTGTACTCTACCAACTTTTTAATTTTTGTTTTAAGAGTTATTTTTATATGACAAACTCCATAATGGCAGAATGACAAAATAATACTACGTAAAACTTTTGTATTGTTATGTGTTAATGCACATACTGAAAATCTGTCTTTTCTTTTACAGATACTTTATGATAGATAACGTCTTATTTGCATGCTTTGCTAGTCCCGTCACCTTAGAGACAGGACAGTCCATGTATAGTGATGGAACAGGACAATCACTTGAGTTGAAGGTTGAAATTGTATCCTACATGGTCTATAGAGTATACAGTGTGTCTGTAAAATAACAAGAAGAAAAATGTTTAATAGATGTTTGTTTGTTGGCAGGCTTGCCAGTAAAACCAGTAAAACACAGTTACATCACCTGAGCAGTTTGGCAAAATGGAGAGAGAGACTGACCTCATAGATTCCTCCAAACAGAGACATGAACTTGCTGAGGAGAGCAGCACACAAACTGGCAATGTGTACGAACGGACCCTGGCAGGAAGAGGAGAAGACATAATAAACATGTGCACAGTTAAAAAGCACTCGCTCCTCCTGTCTGCTGAGCATCACACAAGATAGCGCGTACAAACTCTTTGAAAAGACATCAACAACAACAAAGTCTGCAGTGAATATTAAAATTCTGGGGATGAAGTTCAAAGTGGAACTAACAGGATTAAAAGTGAGCACATCGCATCAGAAAAGTGATGCTCAAGTTAAAGGAAGGCCTGCGCTGAATCCAAACTGCTGCTGCAGGAGGACGCAAGCGAAAGGGCCTGTGGCTTGCATGTGTGTGTGTGTGTGTGTGTGTGTGTGTGTGAGACAGAGAGGAGAGAAAACATTTTCCTGCAAGTATGTCTTCAGGCTAGGCAGTCTTTTGGGGGATGCTGCATTTACCTGAAACTGTTTTTGCTGAAAAACACTGTGTATAATATAGTGTAGATTACAATTCCTCACACACATACACACAAATGAATCCACAAGACAAAAACAACATCTGCGTAGGTGGGTGGGGGATCTGAAAATATGTAGAGAAAAATTCTCCTCCATCCCTTTGGGTGTAGAAAAGTTCTCAAGTGAATTCTACAGACTTCCTTCCTTCCTTCCTGCCTTCCTTCCTTGTCCATCTCCAGATTTCTCATTGCTCTCGACCTGTGGGGAACTGGAATGAGCCGGGGGGGTATGTTCCCCAGGGAAGTTCAGGTATTGCAGCACGTATGCATGCTGTGACTCCAGGCCGGATACAGTTACTGTAAAATGACTGTGAACGCTCCTGCAGTTCACTTTGACCTACATGTGTTTCAGATGACTGATAGTGATTTGAACTGAAGCTGCAGAAAACTGGAGCACTGTGCTAATACTAGAGTCTTATTTTTGATGTTGTGTAAGCTGGCGTTCAAGCCTGACGCCAGCTTGGTGCCAGTCTGGATTCCTGTTTTATCACCAACAGAGATTCAACGCTGTGACTCAAACTGTGTTAGCAAACAATGTAACTGTTGAATGTGGGTCAGCGTTTGAGTTCTGCTGGCCTTGCTAACATAACGAAGCACAGCTGAATTCATCAGCCATTATGGGATGGTCCTGTGATGGGCACTTTATGTGTGTCAGTAGCAGAGACACACATTTACACTTACATAACCCAAAAACCACAAAGCATATATTAACCATTTAACCTGAAGATTTCATTTCGAGCCACACATTGACTGAATCGCTGATTGGCATAGCTGTCAGCGTGTGTGGGTGTGTGTGTGTGTCACATGGTGTCTCAACATAGTGCATCTTCCCATCCAGTAGGGTAGTAAGCTAGTGTGCAAGTAGGGCTAAGACTACAAGCACGCCCATGGATGTACACAGAACATACAGGCATTTAGGGGCCCATAGAGTGGCTGGTGTGTGTATGTGTGTGTGTTACCTCCTTGCCCAGGGGCATGCCGCTACCCAGAGCACAGGTGAGACCGATGACTTTGGCCACAAAAGTTTTGAAGGTGAGGTATTCCTTCAACACAACTCCTCTCAGGATGGTCTTCATCTCTGGAATCCCTGAACCTGCAGGGGAGCACAGCACACTGTACAACACACTGAGCTCCTGACCTTAAAGAGGAAACACACAGCCTCCGCCAACAAGATGAACACTCATCAATTACATCATGGCCCGAGAGCAATAGTTCAGTGGTATCTGTGCTGGTAAAATGAAGTGTGAGAAAGCCATGTGGAGGTTTTATGAGGTTTATGTGCGAGACCACTTCCTGGCCTGGAGTCTCTCTGGTTACCTGGCCAGCTCACAGTAAGCAAAGCAACCTCAATCTGCAGCGAGACATAATTGTGACCTCAGAAACTTACATCTGGTTGAAAAATGTGTTCATTTTAAAGGACTGTCTTTGTATTGTGCATGGAACCTTTGGAATAATTAACACAGGGCTAACACGTCTTTTTGGACTCAATTTTGGCTGTCTCACACAGGAAAATGCAGTTTGTTTTGCACATTTGTACATTTTTAACCTTAGAGAAAAAAACCCAGGAACATAATTGTCTTAGTTGTAATTAAGACAGCCAGCTCTGCAACCGGGATGCCACCTTCAAATCCCACAATTGTCAATATTGTGTTTTTTGGCTGCTTTGCGAGAGCCTCATGTTTGGTCTCCAGTGCTCATATACAAACAGCCAGCTGAGTACCAGTTTATAGAGTCCATGTTCACATGAGTTTTATGAACATAACCTAAGCGTCTTCAGATCATTTCCACAGTAGATGCTGGCGTGTTTTTCATATTATGCTGAAGTAAACAAACAAACGAACAAACAGAAATCCACACTGTGTTGCACTGACGGTGCAGATTTAAACAGTGACTAAAGGAGCTGAGGGAAAGGGGAGAGGAGGTGTCTCACTGACAGAAGGGGAACCCTCAGAATCTCAGGAGCCCACCCATCTCTTTAGCCCCTGTTACTGAGAGTGACAGTAAAGTCTCTGCTACACCTGCAGCAGAAGATGACTTGAGGCACCTGATGGAGAAGTGCATAGACAAACCTAACATGAACGTTAGAGTGTACGACAGCTTTGAACCGTGCACGCAACTCCTTCGCTCATCTGCTCCTGAAGCAGAGGGGGAGCCCCCGGGGACAGAGAGGAGAATCACAGTGTGTCACAGTGGTGTTACACTGTGGGAACTATCATTTACACACACGGGTGTTAAGGAGTTCATTACAGCCCAGGGTGGCACTATCAGTCTTGTTCAAGTGGCGGAGAGCCACTCAGGAAAGCTATCAGGGTTTCATTCACTGGTTTTCAGATGGAGAAGATGAGGAACAAAAAGTGGATGGATTTGGTAAGGTGTACAGTTTGTACTGTGTCTACAGGACCCCCTCCAGTGGATGAGCCCTTTCTGTGAGCACTCTCTGGCAGGAGCAGGACATACTGTGACTCAAACAGCTGCAGACATTCAGGCCTTGACACATCAGCAAGCAGCACATGGTGCGACTCTGCCCGATCTCGATCGGACAGAATGCTATAACTTGCTGCCATTTGCTATTCCAGACATCGATGTTAATTCATGAACCTTGGTCATACAGTCTGCTGGTCTCAGTTCATTGTGTGTCATTCTGCTACTTTTCTTTCATCTCAGTCGTCTTTGTGCTGTTTTAAGGCAGCTGCGATGTCACAGTTTTGTGCTCATTCAAATTTGCCACCTGATGTGTCATTTGGACCAAAAGTCACTGGTTGTCATGTAACAGAGGAAACTGTACCAGCAAAGATTTTAATAATAAGCATTTTCCTCTCACACATACTGACATCTTACCTCCTATTTCATTTCTCCAGGATAATTTGTATTGTAATGTATTGTTTGAGGGCAGTGGTTAGGGATATATGTTTTTTATAAAATTGTGAATGCCAATTAGGGCAAAAACTTGGATGTGTAACACAGTTTATGAAGTAACTATGATATATTGTAGGGTGATAGGGCTGGGGTTTGATAGAATTTTATCATCTAAATTTAGCAGCATTAAATCCACTTATTGAATCTGAATACTGTACATATAAAGGTGTCGTTGTTGGTCTTGTTTTGAGTGTATCTACAAAAATGCAAGGCTGAAACTGACAATTGTTTTCAATACAGATTCATCTGGCAGCTAATTTCCATTACTCAATCAACTGTCATTTTAAAATTGCTTGTTTCATCTGACCAACAGCCAAAAACCTCTCAATATTCAATTTACAATTATAAAACAAACAGCAAGTCCACACATTTAAGAAGGTAAATCTAGCAAATGTTTGTGAATGTTTTTCACTGATTATCAGTTGTTGATTCATTTTCTTGTGATTGTATAATCATTTAACCAACTTCTTGTTCAGATTGGCTGTAATATGCAGAGCAAGTGCCTTTAGTGTTCATGTGATGAGTGCGGTTTAGCTATATGCTGTGTGTGTGTGTGTGTGTGTGTGTGTGTGTGTGTGTGTGTGTGTGTGTGTGTGTGTNTGTGTGTGTGTGTGTGTGTGTGTGTGTGTGTGTGTGTGTGTGTGTGTTGATCGTACCAACAGCCTGTGGGGCAAGAATCTGGGTGAAGCCAGCAGAGAAGGTAATGAGGACTACAGGATAGGTGACCCAGGCCAGATACTGCAGAAACACATTACTGTCCAGACCACCGTACATCCACTTCTGTGCTGTGGACACACACGCATGCACGCACACACACACACACACACACACACACAAGGGAAGACATGTCAACCACAACCGAAACACAGATGCACACACGATAAGAAGGACTGTGCATGTGTGTAAAATGTGGATAGATACTGTGCACTTCATAAACAATAGCTGTACATCTGGCAAGAGATACATTTACAGTTGCATAAGATGGAAGTAAGATAATACACATACATACACACACACACACACACACACACACACACACACACACACACACACACTTTAAAAGACAGGTTGTGTTGTGTGTGTGTTTCCTCGGGACAAGCATTTATTCATTTTCTGGAACCAATTAAAAGAGCTGTATATCATGACTGGAACTGAAAGACTGGGTTGGTGTGCAAACACACACACCCTTTGTCCCCCGTCCTATTGTCCAGCCTTCTATCCCTGTCTCCCTCTCTGGATCCATCCCACCTCGTTTCTATTCCATTCTACATGCCTGAAATCGATGCTGTTCATGCTCCAACCTGTAGGTACACAATCCAGTCCCTCCCTTCCTCCCTCCATGCCTCACCTTGTAGACAGATGGCGATGCAAAAGTCCACCACCCAGCTGACCAGGGCCATGAGGAGTCCCAGCAGGATGAGGAAGATCCAGTCCTCCCCGACCCGCGAGATCAGGAACTTCTGACAGCGAACCGTGCAGACTACAGGGAAGGCAGGAACACAACATAATATATTAGGAACTACAGAAACACATACTAAGACTACATTACTCAGGAACTGGCACTGAGCTTTGGAAAATGCAAAGAGTCTTTAATCCATTAGCCGCCCTTGGCAACATTGGCCAATAACAGTTGCCGTGTCTCCATCTGACAGCTTTTCAAAAACTGAGCCACAGTAAACATGTTGTCTGCCTCATAATCCACTCGATCCTGAACACTGCTGTACTTTCTTTCAATGAGTAGAAGCAGTAATTCCCCACAGGTGAGTCAATGCACTTTTGAAAATGGTGAAATCTATAATTTCCCCTCAAATTTAATCAGCGGTGTCTGATACGTGATGGATGGATGAACAAAGAGATCGATCTAAAGTGCGCACACAGACGCCACCCACAGACACTGAACACAAAGGAAGTGAAGGAATGAAGGAGCTTAGCAATTTGTGTAATGCTTCATTTTACGGATCAGTCATTTGCTAATCGTTTCCTGGAAGGTTCCTCGAAAGAACTATGTTTGATACTAATTACAAAGCTCTGGGACTGTTATTGATATTTTTTTGGAGGGATTTCCTTCATGTAGTAATTGTATGTTTTGGATGTTCACTGAGCATTAAAGAGCAGGTTATGCTAACAGTTATTTGGAAGAGCAGCAACTAAATACTGTCTCCATTTGACCTATAATTAGTACCAAATTCCTTCCCGGGAACCTTCCTATGAATTTAAAGTTCCCCTCAAAACAAACTACTATAATAATAGTCAAAGAAGTGTATTTTTCACTTACCTCCAGCAGTATCCAGCTATACATGTTGCATTTTTGCTGTTTTATTTGACAATTTTCATAAATTCATGTATTAAAATGATTTCTTCACTAGAATGTTGTATATGGATTATTCAGAGCACCACAAACAAAATACTATTCACAACAGACACCCCTACAGTTAAATGAAACAATATTTTTTTTGGAATTTAGGTGACCCAGCCCTTTAAATATCGCTATTCCTCTATTCATTAAATAAATCATCGTCATTGCGATTTATCCAAATATTTCCCTACATGAAGAAAAGGTCATCTTCATATCATTTCAGCATTAAAACATTGGCTGTTTAAAGGCGGGATGGAAAGCAGCTGCCTTTGAAGGAGAAGCCAAGTGCTGGAAAAGTTACATGACCTTAGAAAGCAGTGCCAGTGCCAACCGGTATCCAGCAGAGGTTATGATCCAGCACTTATGTTACGACACTGACAGACTGTGTTGTCACCTGGTGTTAAGTATATACTACCTACAATGCAATGGGGCAAGAGGCGATGAGAGCCTAATCAACTACGCAGATGGATGTGTACTGAACACACAGCGCAAAAGTTACAGACAAACACACACACATATATACTGTAGACAGAGACCAGTGTGTGAAGCACGATCGGATCCGTTATACTCACCCGCAAGCAACAGGAAACTGAGATTCACGGCTAATACGCTGTACGACACTGTGCGAGACAGGCATACACAGTTACTAATTGTGACTAATTGCTGGAACAAAACATGAGTTTGATGGTGACTCATTAGGGTGTGCGCGCACACGCCATAATTCAGAATGCCTCTTGTTCACAGCACATTTCTCTCCTCCCCTCTCCCAGGCATGTCCTCGCCTCCCCTTTCTCCTCTGCAGGGAAATGCCACTTTGGGAGCAGTGGGGTGCCCCTCACACTAATGACACTCACAACACACACATACACTTTCTTGTTTCTCACTCCCTGTTTCTCCTTTAATCTCCAGCACAGAGAACCAATGTTATGTAACACTCCCATTATTTTTTTTCCAGTCGCCCTCATGTATTTCAGTGTACCCATCCACCCCTTTTTAAACACGCCAACTAATTTCTTTAGGCAGAGCACGATGACGCTGGTTACACTCGCTCTCCTTGATGCTTCTTAGGAATGCCTTCACGTGTTGTTGATGAGGAACTGTTGCTTTAAATCAAGTGTGATGGCAGGAAATAGAGAGTTTACCATCTTCTTTGCATCCCCCTTCACTCCAGCTGCACAAGCCAGCGAGAGGGTAACCCAAGGTTCACTTCCATCTACAAACACCCTCCAGCTTTGCTCTCTGACATGTCTCATGGTGCATATAAATGCACATGTAGTGTATTGATATCTGTTCTACTGGTGTGTCCCTATTGTAGAAGCTGTAGTAGCTGTGTCCCACAGACATGATGCTTTCTTCATTTCATTTCTCTCCCATTTATACACACATAAATAGACAACCTCTGAGAGAGAGAGAGAGAGAGAGAGAGAGAGAGAGAGAGAGAGAGAGAGAGAGAGAGGTGAATGACACAAATGCTGCAGGGATGGAAAGAAAAATGCAGATACACACTTCCACGCCAAGCACACATTCACCAATCAACACCTTCAGGAGCTGTCTAACACACACATGCTGGCAAAAGCTGTCACACACACACACACACACACACACACACACTCATTGATTTGCCTTTGCTTTTTGCTTTCAAGCACTCCACACACAGTTATATGAGAGTTTCGAGAAACAGGCTTTGTACATGTGTATATTTAGATTTATGTGTGTGAGCATGTGTGTGTGTGTGTGTGTGTGTGTGTGTGCATGCTTGTGCGTCATCTCACCCACGGGCCGTCTGTGTTCTTGGACCCCTTCTGTCATCCAGACACTAGTCAATGTAAATGAGTGTTATTGTGTGTTTGTGTCTGAGTGCATGCACGTGTGTGTGTGTGTGTGTGTGTCTAGCAGTAAGTGTAATCTTGTCTTTTTGGAAATTTAATTTAGTTAGCTCTGTGCTGTTATTGCTTAATAGCCTTTTCTGCAGTGCATGCAAGCACACACACACACACACACACACACACACACACACACACACACACACACACACACACNCACACACACACACACACACACACACACACACACACACACACACACACTGCAGACTGGTTGCTGACTTTATTCTTCATGGCATGCAATAAGCAGCATGCTAGTTTCCAATCACTCTCATTGCCTTCTGACTCACCCTCTGCACCACTCTCCCCTTCCGTCCCTCCCCTCCCTGATCCAATCATCCCTCGCTCCCTCTCTCTTCCTTCTTCTTCTGCTGCTTTCTGCTAATCACATTCAACCTCTGACTTTGCCTCTCATCTTCTCCTCTCCCTCTCAGGCCTTATCAGCTGCCCTCCACTCCTCCTCTCCACACTTGTTTCTTTCTTTGCACTCTCACCTCTCTCTCCACTCTCTCTCTCTATTCTTTTCATTCTTGCTTGCCCACTTGCTCACTCTGCCCACACACCTGCTGAGACTAATTTAGGTTGCCTTGGATACTCGGCGCATCTAGTTCCTTGGCCTGGCATTAAGAAACAGTGTGTGTGTGTGTGTGTGTGTGTGTGTGTGTGCGCACGTGAGCTTGCGTCTATTTCGGTTTGCACAATAAAATTTTGAAGACCAAAACCACTGAAATCTGATATTTAATGCAAGTAAAAATGTACAGAGGTGCTCCAGGAAATTTAATATTGCACTTCTCTAAAGCTGGGTACTTGCAGGAGAAATCAAACACCTTTTTTAATCACGTAGCAGACATTTTTTCATCAAGACAGAATAGTTTTTGGTGATTTTGGAAATACCTTCAGGACAGTCATTAAATAAACTTCCAGGTTCTTCAAAGATAACTGGGTATATATTTTCCTGGCAAAAAAGGACGCTTATGGTAACACATGACAGGCACAAACTGGGGCTAGGCTCCATGGGGGTTTAGCAGATGTGATAACTGATAGCAGCAAAAGCTGGCTATTATCCCTGAAACGTCCAGTGGAGCATCACAGTTGTACTGTATACTAATCTGAGCGCAGGAGTGAATATAATTCTACTCCTGACACCTACTGGGCTCCTTCCAAATTATATTCCTAATATACTTGCCTGAAATTTGTAGTAAAACTACAGCTTTTTCATGGAAGACATTGTGACATGTCACAGTGGGAAAAGGGCCTCTTATAATGAGTCAAACTGCACCATATCAATCATCTCAGAGGAAGAGCGAACGCACCAATAAATCTTTTCTAATGAAAGAACAGGATGAGAAAACCAACCTATCGGTTTAACTCTTGTTTGATTATGCTCAAAATGAGGGCAGGAGATAGGCAGCGTGAACACACACACCAACACACACACCTTAGAGGAAAATCACTACCGGTGCAGATTCTCTGCTACCGCTCCCACATAAAACCCAATTATTCAAATCAGCCCCTCATTTGTTATGCAAGGTGACAGCAATATATGGGTGTAAAGGGTAAAAGAGCCCACCATTAATGCCTCAATTTTGCACAGTCATGCCAATGAGGCCTATCCCCGTTTTGTGTGTATGTGCTCCCACATTCATTATGTGGCTTCATGCGTTCGGGAGAGATTCAATTAGAAACGCCTGGCTGTGTTTGAAACCACCGTCTTAATTAGATTAGAACTCGTATAGATAGGCAAATCTGACCATTCAGCTCTTCTGCTTCTTCAATAGCAACTTTGAACGATGGAGAGATACAGTATGGGTCGTACAGCCTTCACCGTATGAACAGCACTGAACAAAGGGATGACTGAAAGCTTTTTAAAAGGTCAGTATCACAAATAGTGGATCTCAGATTTGGATGGCTGGTATGTGGTGTCACTACGCAGTTTTTAGACTTTGATTGCTTTCACTTCAAAAACAGTTAGCAGCTTCTGTGGAGCTGTTAACAATTTGGCATCAAAGGTTTACATACAGTATATACAGTGTGTGTGTGTGTGTGTGTGTGTGTGTGTGTGTGTGTGTGTGTGTGTGTGTGTTTTAGAAGATCTGGCTCTCAATTCCCTCAAAGTTCAGTACTTTCAAGATGGCCTGCAACTGGTCAAAGAAACAAGTGAGCACATTAAAGCTGACCAAACTCAGCTCAGATTTGAATGAATGAACTGATCGCTGCGATTCCACTGAAATGAACTGATTTTGGAAAAGAGACCACTGTGCAGCTCGCAGATAAATAGAAAAGAGAAGGCGTCACAGGAGAGAATGGGGTTAAGTAAAAGACAAAAATGGCAAAAACTAGCAAAACAAATTGGCCCTAAAGAGAGAAAAGAAATGTTGTTGGAGTAATAAAACCAACAATACGTCTGTAAATGCTTCCTCTGGTACTTAATATGGCCATCTCCACTCCCTCTGCACATTATAACGGTAGCATCTCCTTCTTGCTCTTGCCTCCCCTCCTCCCCACTCATCCATTCATTAATCTATCCATCTCTCCCTCCTCCGCTCCTTCCTTCATGTTGATGTGTTCTCTATGCTAATGCGATGTAAAAGGAGGTGGTGTTTATGTAAATGTGCTGTAACGGTGTCGGTCCCGGGCGAGCAGGCAAAGCGCCTCGTCTTGCACTCAATCACCGTGTTTGCTCGTCGAACAACGTCGGCTGCGACACTCGTCTTATGGCTGCGGTACAATGTCTGCCTAATGAGGTGTAATAATGTGTACGCACACGCTCGCACATCCACACAAACAGGGCAGCACAATCAGGAACATTACGGTGAAAAAACAGCTTCTGCATGGATGTTTAATTGCTTCCTGAGAGTGTGTGTGGTTTATGTTTAATGTTTTTTAAGGGACTAACCTGTGAATTTAAGAGCACTGCAGGGGAGAAAGAGGAAGAACGTCACCAAACATCATCAAATGGGATTGTTATGGACGCTGCTTGGCTATGATGAGGTTTTGCGTCTGAACTCTTGGCGAGCAGGGACATTAATGTGCTCTCAGGCTAACGTTTTGTCTCCATGTCTGGTGCTGTGTGCCAACATCTTTCACTGGAGATTCTGCTCGTGAAGTTTACGTGGACACTCTCCTCATCAGGTGCGTCAGGATAAACTTGTTGTGGAAATTTTTACATGGCAACTTGAAATGAGAATTGTGCTGTATGACATCCTGTAGACAGTGGATGGATGTTTGCTGTACATACAGAATGTCACAGATCACTTCTTTTAGTCTCAGAAATGCACTTGCCAGTTTACAATCCCACTTCTAAATACAAGCCACATCTGGAGCCTGCTGACAGCGGCATCGCAGGGTGGACTGTGAGTGTTCACTGATCCCACTTCAGCTTCCACCTGCATGAAACACCACACTAATAATATATCACCATATAAAAGACTTATTCTGTCCCTTGTCTGGAGCTGCATCTCACTTTTTAACTGAGCACTGAACACTTTTGAACTCTTCGATCAATACAAATGTTCACTTTCAACCAAACACACACACACACACACACACACACACACACACATTTAATCAATACTATGGCTACTATTTTTCTCCCCTCCATGCGGTCACTCCTCCCCTCAGTCTCATCACTGCTGTGGAACTGACAGAGTCAGCCAACCGTACGCTGGCTCCTGGTTTCTGGGGTGTGACCCCAAACTGTGTTTCTATACTTTATGTGCTGATTTGGAACTGGAAGGAATAAACTCCAGTAACTTAGCACTGCACGTCTTCTCACTCACTCCTACATCACCCCCCACTCAACTGCTGACAGTTGAGTCTGAGATTTGGGTGTTTTCTGCTAATAGTGGCTGATCTATCCTCAAGCCTCGAGCAGAGATGGGGAGTGGGCTGCAGAGCTCTGGAGCTCACTACTTTCTTTTTTGTCATTTTCTAACTTCAGACCTTCAGCCTTAACTGACGTCACTGGAGGACATTTATCAGACTTCAGACAGCTCCCTCTAGAGGCCACAAAAGGCTTTATACAACTTGTGACACGAGGACTCCCCAACACCTGGAAACAGAGCTGCCATGAAATGACGTCCTCCTTTCATTAATGTGAAACATCCCGGTTGAAACAGGATGTTGGAGAGGGATCATCCCAAACTGAAAACCAATTAAGGTGGGACAGATTTTATTTCTACTTGTGCAGGTTGAGGTCACAAAGGAAAATTCACTGCCTTCGAGGAAAGATCCTGTCCTCCACGAGGCTAAAGCCTTCATTTGATGGGGTCTTTACGGAAGAACCAGGTGATCAAAACTGCACTGTCGTCTCAAACCATGTTGGTAATGGAATTAGATAACAGGTCATAAGAAGCTGAAGGTTCTGGGGATTTTAGTACATTAAAGCCCCACGATTACTGCACTTTAACACCAACATCAATATTTGAGGGTTTAAAAATGCAATGATATATTGGTCAACATTCATTTTTTACATTAACAGAAAGATTTTTGATATCAATCCAATAATATTGTTTGTTTAGTGAATTGTGGCCAAAATATGCATTTGGTTAGTAAAGTACAACTAAAAGTACGATACATTCATGTGCTGACATGTTTCACTAAACAATACGTAAGTTAATATCAAAATCAGCAAGGCAACTTCTTCTGTAAAAAGAATAATGACTGTTATACAATTGTCAAGATTTTTCACATGTTTCATAGCTCAGATTTGAAAGAAGCTTCTATGAGCAAAGACGTGTGTTTACTTTAAAGGAAGGAATAAATGAATAAATAAATAAATAAACAACTTTTCAGCTTTACGATTCTCATTTCAGCAACTCTCAAACGGGTGATGATTACGATGATGAACAAAATTAGCTCTGCATCAACACTGAGGCTGGGACCATGTGACTGACAACAGCATGATTTCTCCAATATACACACACTTCTCACACGCACACACACACACACACACACACACACACACACAAGAAAGATGCATTCAAAAAATAAAATGTGTTGCATGGGGCAAATGTGTGTGTGTGTGTGTGTGTGTGTGTGTGTGTGTGTGTGTGTGTGTGTGTTTGTGTGTGTTTGTGTCAGCCTGATCACACAGGGGAGAGGTAAGTCATTTCATTTCCTGGATGAAAGCTTGGTGAGCCAAAAGCCAAGGGACCTGCTGCTACAGTTGCTCTCTGCACTGCCTCTCTTTCTCTCTCATCTGCCTCTCTCATTCCATCTCAATTGATTTTATCCGTCCAATCCCCAGACCTCTGCCATCCACTCCTCCTCTCTCTCCTCTTTCTTTCCCTCTCTCTTCAGTTTTTCCTCCTTCTGGCCTCTTCCCACGTTAGGTTTTCCACCTCCATCTCCTTCAAATCGTCCCTCCATTTCCGCTCTGCAGCCGATCATTTCTCTTTACTCTCTGTTTATTTCACCCACCCCCAAGCCCCCGCCCCTCCAACCACCCATCTCTGCTGTTGCAGAGTCAGCACTTCCGTTCTGCAGTCCTCTGCAGACACACAAGTGCGCTGATTTACACTTTTATATCCTGGCGGAACCAATTTCAGGGCATTTCCATTGCACACACATTTGCTATTCTTTAAACTGACAGCACCACACACACACATACCGTATATACATGTATACACTATACATACAAGGTTACTTACAGTATGTGTGTATGCATTCATACATATGGAAGCGGAGAAATGAAGTGAACACACCATCAATCTTAGGAACAAAAAGTATTAAAAGTTGCAGGGGAATACACAAAGGAGAAAAAACACACTGTACACAGCTGAAAAAAAAACCTACATGCAGTACATATAGTACGTGTGTGTGTGTGTGTGTGTGTGTGTGTGTGTGTGCATGCATGTGTGGCCAGGGCACATTCGTCTCTTCTTGAGCAGCAGAGAGAAGGGAGACATTGATCATCATGCTCGTCTGCAGCTTGCACCGCCTAATCAGAATCATTCATCTCCCCGATCTCACACACACACGCACACACACAAAACACACCACTAAACTAAGACGTTCAGAGCTCTTTATTACTTTCCATTAGGGCTGGAGGCTAGCTGTAATAAGGCCAGGCTGGGAGAGTTAGGCTTTTTTTTGGCACGGAGACACACAGCAGAATGGGAATAATAAGCACACACAGATAGTTTTCATGTTGGCTGTTGATTAATACAAAGCCACGAGGTAAGGGTGTGTGTGTGTGTGTGTGTGTGTGTGTGTGTGTGTGTGTGTGTGTGTGTGTGTGTGTGTGTGTTTGCGGGCGCCACTTTGCAAACTGCTGGATCATCAGACTTTGCTGTTATTTTTCCTCTTGCTTCGCCCTCAGACAGACAGACAGACAGACAGACAGACAGACAGACAGACAGACACTCTCACATGGGTGGAATCTGCACAGACCGACCATGGGATTTTTTTTAATTGATGCGGCATTAATATGAGGTTCTCAAGCGCCCCATAAAGTGGGAGCAACACCTACTGACCACTTATTAAAGATTAATGATGGCATAGCAATGCAGCAATATTAGCTGGAGCAGAGCTGAGTGTGAGGGTTGCGGGGTAGCTGGTAGTTGAAGGGGCAGACTGGGAATGATACAGACGCTTTATTACTTGATTGTTTACCGGAGATAAAGTCGTGGGCTGGAGCTTCCAGAACATACGGGTACCCTGACCCTGGAGGACAAATAGACCACATAACATAGTTAAACACAAGCAGTGTCCTTTCGTGCGTGTGCATGTGTGTTTTCATTTTATGGATACACAGTTTCCCCCCCACAACACACAATCCATCCTTCATTTTAAACAAGTTTTCCTTCCTTCACTGTGAAAGAAAGAGAATAATCCCTCTCTTTATCCATTTTTCTCCACAGCATTATTATTTTGTGATTGATGTCAGCCCTGTGCAAACTCAGCAGCACCACAAATGAATGAGCGGCAGATGAGGGAGGGGGGAAGAGGGACGAAGGAGTGACGGGCAAGAGCACACCCTCCGACGGAGAAGGATGGAGAAGTGGCGATGAGATGAAGAGAAGGAGGAGGAGTGGGAGGAGGAGGAGGAGAGGACAGAGTATGAGATGAGGACAGAGAGAATAAGACAAAAGGCTGGAAGTATAGAAGAAGAATAGGAACTAAAAAACAGGCAGGTTAATAATGTGTCGGTAATAAATAATTTAGCATTCCTGTGCTGGATGGCATGATCCCACTGAGTGGAACACACACAGATATTGTATTAATGGATGAGAGCTGCCTCTAGGTAATATTTATTTTGGAGATTGACTGTCTACTAAACCAAGTCCAAGAACAGTGATGGTCAAACCTAACTAGGCACAGCAGGCCTGTCACTAGGTAACGATACCATGTGGGGCTACAGGTGATGTGAGAAAAATACCTGCTCAGGACGAGGACATCCACCTAGCCACTCATATACGAGTTTAGGCTAACCGTAGCAGCTATGTCCTGCTCTTCACTTGGTTCAGGGAAGTTTGTACTCAAGCAACGCCACTCAAACTCCCACTCTTCTCTTGGAAAAGTGAAACATACTGTTGAGTGTTTACCACAGAATTACATGATTGCGTGCGCGGAAGAAGGCTCACCCCCACTTTCTTAAATGAATTATTAAATAATACCACAGGTGGTGGTGCTGCACTGCAAATATTTGAATTGTTAAGTAGTTTGTGGCAAACAAATGACTGAACAATACATACAGCTCCATTACTCTGTGTCAAATGACTAATACATAATAACTAAATAATAAGAGTTCTAATAAGAGTTCATGTGAATGCATCAGTTTTGGAAAAACTTGTGCAGACCTGTTCATGATGATAACTATTCATGAACTCAAATCTTAAAAAAATACATTTAAAAAGTCAATATGTAGCAGTCGATATTGATTTTGTGGCAATGATCAATGGTCCACTTTTACTGACTTCAGGGTTAAAAATGTCTATTAAAACAAGTTTTTTGTTATCACAAAAGTACATTTCTCCCCTGAAACTTCTAACAATAACACATGTCGTGACACTTTAGAATCTAATCAAAATTCAAATGAGAGGCCTTTCAGGCTCAGGTCTGTCAACGGCCTGCCAGTGCACTATTGATCAGTACATTAAATGTCATCAGTCAAACTGCATCACATCCATCATATCAGCCTACAAACAAAAGTAGACGACTTTCCATTTTTTAAAATAAAGGTCCACTAAGGACACAGTAATAAATCTGCATATCAAACACAGCAATAAAACCCAAAATTCAGAGGGATCATGTGCTTTTAAAACGCAGTCCCATTTGTATGTTTCTCCCATAGAGATCCCATTTTTATGAGGATGATGAATAGATAAAAAGTTTTCAACTCTCTTCCAAGTCTGGAAACACACCTGCAAAGTATGGAAAAATGTGTGCGTGTGTGTGTGAGTGAGTGTTGTGGGTTGGCTCAAGGCTCACTGATGATTAGAGAGTAATAACTCAGAACATGGGGCTCAGATGGATAAAGAAGAGAGAGATAGAGAGGGAGGGATACAATAACACACACAAGTACACACTAACACGCAATAACACAGACACATGCACACACACACAATTCAGATTTTGCCCAGTGGAAAAGAGAGGGTGGAGGAGGAGGTGATGGATTGCAGACGGAGAGGAAAGTGAAGAGAGCTGAGTGGTAAGAAAAGATGTGGAGGAAAAGGAAGAGAGGAGAGGTCACTGAAGGGGAGGAGGAAGGAGAGGAAAAGGATTGAGGAGACAGACATGCAGAGAGGGAAAAGGAGAAGAAAGTGGATGAAAACATAAAAATAAAGAGGAGATGGAGACGAGGAAGAGAAGAGATGTAGGATCAGAGGATAAAAGAAAAGGAAGAAATTACAAGAGGACAAGGAAAGCTAAGGAGGACATATCAGAATATAAGAGGAAGGAAGGAGGATACGGGAGGAGGAGGAGGAGGAGGAGGAGGAGGAGGAGGGAAGAAGAAAAAGCAGGAACTTGAAACCAGAGAGCAGAAAAGATCGAGCAAGATCAAAAAAGAGAACTAAAAAAGCTACAAAGAAAGGGAGAAAGTAGGACGCTGACTTCGCCGCAGCCTTTGGTGTTTAATAAGCATCGATTTAAAGCGAGAGGAGCTGGATATAAAGACCACGTGTCCGTACCACAGTCCAAACACATACAAATGAAGGGCGCCATTAAAACTTTGGCCTGCGTTGTTCCAGCTGCAGTGAAGACTGTTAACAAGTCACACAGCTCATCGATTTCTACATCTGCACCCGAAAGCAGCAGTACCTCTGGACTAATTTACGTAAAACTGCACTTAATTAGGAAATAAAACATTACTATTTAAACTAGAAACGTGAGAACACTACAGTTTGATCCGTGGACAGAGACCATAACAAAGCCGTTAATGAGGATCTGTTTTAGGGGCATGAATCAGTGTTTTCACTTTAAAACTGCATATGTTAATAGATTTGCATTATTTAAATAAAACATACCATGGCATCAGTATGTGAGGCAGATAAATAACTGCATTTTATTTCCTCCCCTGTCTTTAGCAGTTTATTATATTGTCGTAAGAATGACCCATCCTCTTCCTCCTCTCAACAATGTGGTCAACTCTAAACCCTAACCCTAACCCTTCAAACTTTACCATCTACTCTCCTGTAGGTAAAGAGAAACTCGACCTGGGTGCAGCATTACTCTTTCAAACTGCTCTCTGTAGGTTTAGAAACTTGATGACTTTGGCAGTCCTGTGAGATCCTCAGTGACAGTATCACTGCTGGAAAAGTCGGTTAGCCCCTCCTCTCCCTGCTATAGAGAGAAGACAAATGTGTCCACAGACAAGCTCACATGAAACTGTCATCAGGGAAACTCAATAACGCAGCCAGAAGAAAAAACATTATCTAAATAACAGCAAATAAGAATCAAACCAGAAATTCAGTGGCAGCGTTCAGTACTTTATAGTTACAGTGGCAAAGTACTGAGACTGGATATTCAGCCCATAATGTGAGAACAGGGCAAAAACTGGTTGAAGTTCATATTTTATGTGTAGGGACTTTAAAGCCCCTTAAACTTGAAGTATTTGTACATAAGATCACCTTTTTCCAACTAAGCTGCACCTGTTTCATCCCAGTGAGATGAGATTAAAAATATAACTTCCCCTGCTGCCTTAAAAATGTGAGTTCACTAAACTTAGGCGGATAATTAGTTCATAGTCATCTTATGAGTTGTGAGAATATAAAGCCCTCTGAGTTGAATTAAAAACCCTTCACATTAAAATCAGACTGTAGCACCGATCTGAGGCATAGTAAGATGTTCTTGAACCATTTGGAGTACATGCTTGGTTTTGTCTCTTTTGAAATGTAACACTCGGGAGTTTTATCCTCAGCAGGCAGAATCGTTGCGAGTGCTGCCAGCGTTGAGTAACAGAAGTTTCAACACATTTTTTGTTTCCGCCCAAATTTCTTTTGCAAATGGATGCCTGCAGATGACTGTATGTGGGCCTTATTAGTAAGAAACACAATGGGAGCCCAGCATGACGCCTTAGCCTCGTCCAAGTCCAATAAGAACTCATAACAATACCACAGAAAATGAATATTTTACATTTGTTTTTCTAATACTATGTCTAAAAACTGGCCATTTACAAGATTTTGTGACATAAACATCTATATTGATATTCAGGAAATCTATATTTAGGCCATCTGTGATGATATTTTGGGTATCTATTATATTGAAGCCATTTACTCATTTAGCTTTTCAACCAGCGCGTAATATGCTTATTTGCCCTGAATTTTCAGAATTTCATTGGCTATACGAAGTGCCAGAGATCTGCATAATCAGTCACAGAATCAGTGGCTCGATCTTTACACAAAAGAAAAGAACAAAACCCTTCCTTACACTGAGGACTCACACTGGCTATTGCAGGCTGTGGACAAGACATGGAAGATCATAACGGGTCACATGAGGTATCAATCCAAAGCTCAGAGTGCCGTCTTGAGATCAACATATCGCCTACTTGTCCATGCTTACTGGAGCTACGACAGAGAAAACATGCATGATTAGCGTGTCTGTGAGCTAATTTGAAATGATGTAACAGCTTTCAGTGGACTATTATCTTGTTTTGGACTAAACCTACTCAGAGGCAACATGCAAGACTGCTCTCAGTGACCTTGTTAAAGTATAAGTAAGCAGGTCAGGACTGAGTTCAATACTAACCTTCATTATGATTCACATTGCTCTCATTACCACGGAAGCAAAAGACACGGCCATTACTTGTATTAACATATTAAAACACACAGCAAGGTTAAATCAAGTTTTCTTTTCTTCAAACGACGAAAAAGAGAGCTCTCTGTAGATTTTTGACTCTCAAACAATGCATGCTGGGATGTCTGCAAATATGCTGATCATGTTTCTTTAAGAACTTGATCTAATGAGGTGAGTGAACGCTCAGCAGTACGGTCATTCAAAGGCATTAACCTGAAATGAATGAGGTTATAAATCACAGTGTCAAACCACACCGCTCGCAGGAAGAAAGACTGGCTAATTGAGGAAAAGGGGGCTTTTTGGGGAATTAAACATCACTAAATATGTCATCTTAAAAAGACAATCAATGTGTGTCTGTATTGATGGGCAGTGGCACTGAATACAACAGCATCCTTAAACTGCCCAAACTCCAGCCCACGCAGTGCAGCTGAGAGAATTGAACGTCTGCGTTTGGCAGCCTTTCCGCTCTCGCTGTACGTCGGAATTACCACAGAGGCCCTAATTTAGACATCTGGCTCCCTGGGACAGGTATATGGATATTAAATATGATGTCACCATCTTAATGCTCCTAGCTTGTGTTGTTATGGGTGCCATCTTGGCTCAACCTGCTGTCCCTGAGATGACAAAATCAATGTAAGTGAACACTGTGTCTAGTGACCATTCTCTGTGCAGACACTCACACTGGATGAGTGCCACAAGCTCCACGGTAAAAGCAATGGACATCAGACACACACACACACACACACACACACACACACACACACACACACACACACACACACACACACATGCATGCACGCACACGCACGCACACAATCTGCCCAAGTGGAACTGAATCAAATATTGATCAGTGGCCTAAGTCTCCTTGGTTACTTGATATATGAAAGTGAAAGTTCCCTTGCTTGCTCTCCCTCTCACACACACAAAAGAACGAGCAGCAGTTTAACACAGTGTGTGTGTGTGTGTGTGTGTGTGTGTGTGTGTGTGTGTGTGTGTGTGTGTGTTGGGGGGGGTCAGTTGTGTTACTTCCTGGACTTGGCTGGCAGCTGAATGTGAATGACGTCTGAACACCCCCACAGTGCGTCAGCGTGGTGCCCTACACACACACACACACACACACACACACACACACACACACACACACACACACACACACACACACACACACACACGCTCACATATATATTTAAAAAGCATGTGTGTGTTTGTTTCAGTGAGTGCATGTAAATGGTGGACCAGCATGTGTTTTTCAATCATTTCCCAGGTTAATGTTACCCATTCACTGCTGATCTAGTAAATGCAGTCCATGCTGAAGTGAAGTGTGTCATAACCCATCATCCAATCATGCTCTGGTCTCTGCTATATTACCTTGATCACAGCTATAATTTGAAAAGTTTTTTAAGTGTGAGGTCGCAATTGCATGGAATTATATTTTTGCGTAGGGGAGATTATAATGTCAGCGGGTGCATTAGAGTGTATTGTGTGTAGGTAGTTGATGTGAGAGGTCTTCACTGTGAAGCATGTGCGATGACGCATGATTTCTGCATACAGCAATCACAGACACACAGTCTGATGTACAGCCTTACAAAAGTTTTTATGAAACATTTAGTTCATCAATCACCAGAAAAGTGTCTCCAATTTTGATAATCAATTGATCCATTAAGTCATTTCTAAAACAAAAATGTCAACCATTAATTGGTTCAAGCTGCTCAAATGTGAAGATTTGCTCTTTGATTTCCTCATTAATTGAATACTTTTGGGTTTTGGACAGCTGTCTGATGTGAAGAACTCACATTTTGTAGAGCAGGGGTTTTAAAGCCTGGCATTGTGGGCCCTCTGTCAGGCTAAAGTCAGACAACTGTGCCTCTCCACATCCCCTGTTATCTTACTATGATTATCATTTTTTGTTGGGTCAATTTCACCTGGAGAACACCATTAATGGATCCAAAAGGGGAATACCATTTCACCTACAGTAACTATTTGCCAATTTTATGCCTTGTGAGAGAGGGAGAGAGACCTGAGACAAAGGTCTAAAGCCACAGGGGCAATCCAATGGACATGGAGAAGCACTGGCATGTAGACTTGCATTTTCGACAACATGAAGTCCAATATCCACTCTCCTTTTAACTCTGTTTCGGTTTCCACCAACTCCTGAGAAAATTATCTGTCTTCAGCTGCCTAATAAATGGTACAACTTTCTTTCACCTGCAGGGAGCAGTGATAATCCTCCATGGGTCTGTGTCCATAAGTGAGAGCCTTAACATTACACAAAGTCATTTCATCTGTCTTTAATATAAAAACATTGATGTGTGGAGCTGTACTGGTTCCAAAAGTCGTTTGGTTTCTGCCTTCAGTGGGCCTGAATGGAATCCAGTGAATATGCAAATGAGATGGAACATAATTATTGCTATATAAGTGACCCGACAATAAAATTCAGCCACTCACTTGTTCTTTAGAAACGCAGGAACCACTATGGTTTGATTTGTGTTTATTTAACTTGACGATGAAAAGTACAACCAGCAGAGCAGTGCTCTGTGTGTGTGTGTGTGTGTGTGTGTGTGTGTGAGACCAGTATGACTATTGATGAAGAGGCAGACAGCAAGGACAGGAGTGAATCTTTTAACTGTCGGCCTTCATGTGGAACACTACACCTGACAGCTGAAACTGACTGACTTCAAAAGGCAGCTAAATAGCATTAAGACAGAAGATAAGACATGTTTTTGGCATTTTTTATCCCCCTTAATCTCTTCATATAATCACTGGATTCTCCATTCTTGTCTACTGGCTAATTAATCACTGGTTGGTTTATTTTTCTTGTTTACTCAAAAGGTGGAAAGTAGTTGGATATTCATTTGGTAAAAAGTAAACATTTAAATTCCAAACGTGTTTTGGTAATCCCTGCTAAACCGCTCTGACAACATGTCAGAAGCAATTAGAAGGCTGGGGACACACACACGTGCATGCACACACACCTGCAGGTGCACTAATATGCACTTACGAGCTCACACCAAATGCATGAACCCTGACCTCGCGCAGGTCACAAAGGTCGCAAAATGGAAAGTGTCAATGGCTAACGAGTGCCAGAGTGTGTGTGTGTGTGTGTGTGTGTGTGTGCGTGACTGTGCATTTATGCACATGTGTGCACGTGTGTGTGTCCCGTGACAAATGTGTTCACTCCCCACCTGGACCTGCCATCAGCCTATTGGGTGCTTTTCCGCTCTGCCATTTCAATCCGGCTTTTACATCACCAATGGACGGGTGAGTGGAGGAATACAGACAGGAGGAAGATGGGACAAAAAAGGGAGGGAGAGGAAGAAAAGGGAAGAGACGAGGAAACGAGGAGAGAGAAGAGGAGAGGAGACAAGGGAAGCAGACAAAAGAGGGCAAGAAGAAAAAGAAAGGAAAGAAGATAAGAGCATGTGAGCAACTGTTGGTCGCTAGGCGCCTGCCGGTCACCATGGCAACATGCGGCGCCATGCTGAGCTCCTGCTGACATCACACCTGTTGAAGCAAAACGCTGCGTGTGTGTGTGTGTGTGTGTGTGTGTCTTGGAACCAATTAAATGACATAGCGGTGCAGGTGGACTGAGGGAGGGAGAGAGAGAGAGAGAGAGAGAGAGAGAGAGAGAGAGAGAGATGGGGAAAGAATAAAGGAAAACACAGCTGTGTGTATTTCATCACCTCTTGGACACAGCTGCTTACACTGTGTGAGTGTGTGTGTGAGTGTGAGTGTGTGTGTAGAAACAGTTAGGCTTCAGGGTGCTGTCATTCACTCTCACTGCTGATGTCATGGGCCCCCAGCATCCCAGAAGGGACACACACACACACACACACACACACACACACACACACACACACACACACACACGGTTACAAAAGAGGGCTAGAGGTGACCCCCCCTCCCCTCCACCGTCTTCCCACAGCAACAGAGACAAAGACAGAAAGAGATTGAGATGGAGAGATAAAAATAGATGTTTCATTATGTGAATGTTTCTCCTTGTTTGTCTTTTGTTACGAGACAGAGCACAATCTTTTACTTTCTTCTTTTTAGACAAATCAATGGCAAAAAATGTGGAATGAAACTGAGAAAAAGAGACGGAGGAAAAAGAGGCAATGGGGTTGACGTAAATGTGCTTTGGCATCTCCCATCAGATCACTAAGTCACATGTGTGGATAAATTAAGCTTGACTGGGATTTGAATTGCACATCACTGAGATACCCTCTACTGCTGCACTGTGTGTGTGTGTGTGTGCGTACGTGTGTGTGTGTGTGTGTGTGTATGTGTGTGTGTGTGTGTGTGTGTGTGTGTGTGTGTGTGTCAGGGCAAGTTCCTCTTGTCAGCTGAATATTTCATGTCCGTTCTCATGGCTGAGCTCTTTTAACAGAATTCGTTACGCTCCACACGCACAGGCGCACGCACACACACAGTAATGTAATCACACTGCCTGTGTAATCCCTGCCTTTTAACCCTGTCTGGTGCGGGGATTCAATTTAAAATGGTCAGTCTCAAATGAGACGCACTATCTTTGTGCCATCAACCTTTAGAGCACAATGAAACACAAGGGAAATTCAATTGTTTCACCTGTGATGACCAAACAGAATGAAATTACTTTGGTGGCTACAACAGGAAATGATATTGAGGTTAACCTCGCCAACATTTACATTGAATATGAGATGGTAAAAAAACACTAGATGGGCTCTGGAAGAATATACAAATATTTGTGTGTGTTTGACTGATGCGCCGTGAACAGGCAGGCTGTCGGAGGCTGAGAAGATGCTCCTTGACGTCCAGAGATTACACACCTGAGCACAAGCCCACACATGCACACATACGCACACACAACAATGGAGGACAAGAGGACGGCCAGGATCACACTCCCTCTCTGAGGTCCCTGCTTTATTGCTGCCCACACTCTTCTACCTTCAGCTTCCCACTAAATGTGCCGCTGTGAAGCTCAATGCTGCCTCCTGCTGGCCAGCTGACACAATGACAAGCTTTCCCAAAGGACGACACTGGCTGGTTGAACAGCCAACAGCCAGTGAAAACACCGTCTGTTCATCCTTGTGGCACTTGTTTTCCAGCTAATGGTCTCCAAATGGAGGTGTTATGGGTATGAAAACCCTTCCGGCTCTGCAGCTTTAAGTTTACAGTTTTCCTTATAAAGTCGTGATGGTTAACTCCGTGTATTTACGAGCAGCCATGTGAATTGTTCACCAACCCCCTTCTAAATGTCTCACATGGCTTGATTTCAACTTTAAACTGCTGCTTAAACATTGTTACATTGGTGTTAACAATCTAATAAAGTCACGCATGATAATATGACTCAACAGCCATCTTTCTGCAGAATGAATACTTCTGCTTTTAATACTGTAAGTACATTTAGCTCATAATATTTTTACTTCAGGAACAGATTTGAGCACTTCTTCCACCTTCAACCACTGAACACAGGTGACCCGAGCCGGCAGGTCCCAGCATGTCTGCCCATCTGATGTTTCGGGATCAAAGTGCCGCCCTCACAGACAACATATTTACTACTGAAAACAGTTGGCAACCCTTGTTAAATGTTGATATTTTTAGCAGCAGCACAGCTCCACAAATGCAATGTCAACTGGTAACTCGCTCTGTTCGTCTGTTCAAACCACTTTGTTGTTGCTGGGTGAAAGTAGCAACGTTGTAGATGCCAACGCAAATAAAATCCTTTCTCAACACGGCCAGTCATAGCAGGGAGTCCTGTATAAAAAGCAATGCACCACACATAAACGAAGTCAACAACAGCGACCGGAGCCCTCAGTTCCCTGTGGTATTTGTATCCTTAAGACTGCTCGCTATAGACAGCCATGAAGGCCGTGGGCTAATTAATCACCTCCATCCAATGATGTGAGAGCATGAACATGAACTTGTGATATGCACCTAGCAACCCAGGAAACTATGATCTGACATCACTTCACATCAGTCACAGTGGACCGAACATCATCTTGGACAACACTGAGCAACATCAACTCTTTTCTACTTAGCAATGTCAACAAAACTGGATAAAACTATAAGCGGTCATAAAATTAGAATAATCACTGAAGCATTGTGTGCTGGAGACACCTGAACAGCTCATCTTAGCTGCAAAGTGCACCAGCTGACACGTTAACTACAGGTGGAAAACTGCAGGAAAAGCAGTTTTATGAAGTGACCTCAAGGATTAGCAGACCTCCATGAACGCCTATTTTCTTAAATAGTGATTCAGAACTCTGTTTGAGCTTGAGCAAATGTACAGCTCCTTACAAAAAGATCCAGTCAGCTCTTCCACAGCCTTGGAAAGGGCAAAGGTGGCCTGGCTGATGGTGCACGGCTGGGCTCTGGCTCATGAGGAAATGATAGATATGCAGCCTAGCTGTAGGGTTGAACCAGTCAGGCCTTAAAAGTCACCATTTAAAAGCTGGAAATTGAATGTATAAATTCTCAAAGGGCTCCAGGTCCATGAGCAGCACTGCAGTGTTTAAGCTGCAGATATGTCTGAGGGACTTTTGAGGTAAAGTAAAAAGAAACTTTTACTTTTCCAAGTCGTACAGTTTACAAACAGGTGCGATCGCTATAAGTCCTGTTGGATTTTTGCTTTTTGGCAGACAACACTAAAATTCATCCACAGGACTGAAACTCTTAAAAAAGGATTTTCGCTGTTGATTCTAATTTGTGCTCCACTTGAGATTCATTGTAAGGCGTAGAAATGACAAGAATGACTGAACAGGCTCCTCTGACTGTGTTGAAGCTACTTCTTTTCCTCCACGACTGCATTCAGCTGCTGCCTCACGTTGAATAGTAAAATGACAAAGGTGTTAGTTAATCAAAATGAATGTTTTTTAATTACAGGAAACAAACGGTGGAAGTAGATTTGGCCATGTTCCACCAGCTCAAAGCTTTTCTTTTCTCAGCAAAATTGGCAAAAAAAATGCAAAGCTTCTGTGTTACAGAAACATGTCAAAATTTGATTAGAGTAGATTGTTCTCCACAATGGGGTTTACATTCACACCAAGCCCTAAAAACCAAGTATCTGACATGCATTAAAGCTGACATTACACACATGCTGACAGTGTCTACAGTGAACTGAACTGCCAGCAGCATCTTGTGACTGAAACATGTCTGTCTGCTGCACCACTGGTCATAATTACAGACGCGCTGTCATTACATTTCGCTGTGAACAATGCCTGCAGCTGCTGGGACAGCCTGCCTGTTGGAGGAGTCATATCAGCATATCAGACACACACACACACACACACACACACACACACACACACACACACTGTTACACCAGTTAAAATGATGACAGCTCCAACTGAGCTGGGCTGTGCAGGCGATAGGCTGGAGATTCTGCTGCTGGCTGCAACGCTCAGCATCATTAAACACCAGCAAATGAAAAGGCAGAAGTGTTTCTGTGAGTGTGCGTGTGCGTGTGTGTGTGTGTGTGTGTGTGTGTATAAAATATAAATAACAAAACAGTATGAGAGCAATAATAAACAGAGATTGTGCTGATCTAAGCAAGGGAATACTGTGTATTTATGTGTGTGTAAGTGAGAGTACCTCCCTGTCTCCCACAGCAGCTGCAGTCATAACCCACAGCAGCAATGAACAATGTGTGCGTGAGACTTTATATTTACATATATTTTCAGCTAGTCACCTCTTGTTTTATGCCTGTGCTTCACTCTGTGTGTTTATGTTTGCCTTTTTCTCATGCAGAGAGACAAATGTGTGTGGCTGCGGTGCAATCAAGATCAAATCTATTATGCTTGAAGCTTCACGTGGAGGGACAAATCAATTCAATTGCTGGCATTTTGGTGTCCTGGTCCTTACAAAGAGGATGAGAGGAGGAGGAGGAAGAAGAGTTAGATGGATAGCTGACTCATCAGCCGCCAGTGAAACAACAGCAAAACTCATCACCGAGATGAGAGCAGAGGACACACACACACGCGCGCGCGCGCACACGTACGCATGCTCACAGATCTGCAGTATTTAGGACAAAAGAGTGTCTATCAGATTAGTGCTGGCTGCATTGAGCCCTTCTGAACAGCAGAGGGCGCTCAATTTACACAGAACAGGCCGCCGCAAAGGGAGAAAACATGCTCACCAGCACTTCAGCAGCGACTTGATGCAGTCACTTTGATTTGTCATCATTTAGAAATGCATGGAAAACAGCAGGTGAGCAAGAATAAAATCACACAGGGTCAGAGGACATTGTGACGGGGGATAAGCTAACTCGTGCTGTCTGCTCCTCTGCTTCAAAGCTTTTAGGTGAACTTTTCAAAACATTTCTTCATGTCCTTAGCATCAATTTGCAGCCCCAAACTGCCATCGAGCAGACGTCACTGCCTCTTCATCACTCATCATCCCCTCCCCCTCCATCAGCTGGAGCCTGGCCACAGGAAGTCACGTTATTCATTAAAGCACAGGTTAAAGGTAGACTATGCAGGAATTGTTGGTTACTGATGTAAACAGCGCTGTGTCCACCACCTTCATCACTTCCTCATGGATGCGTGCTGCTTACAGTCTGGCACCTGGTCGCTACCTTTTTATCCCGACCTCACCTGCGCGCTCTTATTGGCTGGGGGCTACACACCTACTGCTCAAAGGTTGACAACCAGAAATTTCCCAACCACAGAAAAATAAGAAGAATGATAGAGAGGGATTATTTCTGTGTGAGTGTATGCATTGACATTTCCTGCATAGTATAACTTAAAGGCCTTTAGAAATCACACAGTTACTTGAATCTATCCCAAACTAATCTAAAACTTCCAGTGTGTGCTGCAGGCTGCTCTTGTTTTCCTTCCCTTTCTCTTTCAGTTAGTGTGCATGCGCAGTCTATGTACAGGAGCATCACTTATTGTGATTTATTGTCTCACACACACACCTAATTACTATTATCGCCAGTGACTATACAAAGAGAAAAGGTGTGGGAATGTTCACATGAATCCAGCCATGCCTTTAAATGCTGGGATTCATTCACATGCTGTCCACAGGTTCACAGCACGGGATTGTTGCAGTGACGATTGTTCAGCTCTGCAGCTTTTTTTTTTCTCCTTTCCTTTCTATCCCACTGTCCAACATGATCAATGCTCCCACAGCAAAAAGCAGTAAGGCAGGAAGTCCTTTTCAGACCAGCAAAGCACCTTCAGTATTATATTTCCACCACTAAGGTAATGTTCAAATGATGTCCCCCTTTGGACAGGGATGCTTCAGATGGTTCAGGCTGATATATGGAGCGTACACTGTTACTACTCCTTTTAATGTGGCTGACAAAATGTACAGCCTCATCCTAGAAGCTACCACTGTTGCTGTGATGTAGAACGACATACCTTTTCTAAACTGCAGTAGAGTCATCTAGTGTTTTAGTCCCATTAGAAGTGATCCAGAGCAGTTGACCAATCAGTGGACTAGAGTTAAATATGATGTTCAGTGACATTAAAACGCACACGTGAATGGCTCAGTGAAACACTGTTCCTGACATTTTTAGTACCGCGGTGCACTCTGTTCTGATGCACACCTCATCACTGACTGCTTTGATAAGTCAGGTGTATCATACAGTATATGAGGAGATGAGGAGAGCCGCGGGCCAACTGCATTAAAACAGGGTAAGAGAATTGCTGTGGGCTGATGGTATTTCACGGTCACGAGGATAGTGTGATGTTTCTCTGTTCTAAAGTGATATTCCTTGACTTTAAGAGCCAAGAAAGACTTGTAAATACAACACCTTCCTTCAAATTGAGGCCAATTTCAGCTGCTCCACTTGTGTTATTGCCACAAATAAAGTGGCGTGGTGACTACAATGGTCTCTAGTGTTAAGGGACTGAACTGATATAGTTGTGTAAGCACTGGTTACCTGGTAGTTATTTCATGAATTTGGAACACAATAGGAAAGTTCTTGAGAATGGAAGGCTTTTTGATTAGGCAGTGAAAAATGTCCTCAATGTCTTCACTTCTAAAAACATAAACTGGTTGGAAGAAGTTTAATCTTGCTGATTTGAAGCTTTTCTGAGCTTCTTTTTACAGTTATACAGAACTGTAGGGTTCATGCAGAAAAAGATTTTCTCTGAAGCACTAAAACAGGCTCTGCCCACCTGGGCTGAGCAATGATGGATTATTTCCTGAATCAATGATGTGACTGCCTTCTTTAGATCCCATCAATATTTATTCCACATGAAACTGCAACACATATTCTGAGAAACGGTGTCCTTAAATATCAAAACTAATGACATAATGTTCTCATTCCATCATGAAAAGCCACAAAACAGCAGGCTTCAGCCTGATGAACAACATGTTATCAATTCAGGACAATTATGTTGTACATGAATTTGTTGTTACTTGTGTTGAACCTGCGTATGAAACTTACTGCGACACTTGGCACAGCGTCCCTTGTCGTACTCCAGCAGGTCCAAGGTCCGGCTTCGGTCGCTGACCGATCGCCTCTGCCCGCTCTCCCTCAACCGAGCGGCCTCCTCTTTGGCGTACACCCCGAGCTCCTGGGTGTAGCGCCCATACATCTGGAAATGGACACAGACAGGCATTAGCTTTAGTATTCATTGTACACACACATTCAACCATATTGCTGGTTCTGCATCTTCTCCACTAATCACATATGTGAATGAAGTGACTTGGTTAAAAAAATAGGGGGATATCGAGACTGCTGTAGCAGAGGGAGAGACAAACACAGATAGAGTGCAATGCTGCTGACTGGCTGTGTTTACTTTTTTCAACCTTGTAATGACCTCTGGATCATCAGGAAACACACACACACACACACCCTCACATTCTCTGCAATGAACTCAATCACTTCTCACTGGCTCCAAACTGGTCAAGCCTCAACCTTAAAGTTACAATTGCAAAGAGTTTCATTTAAACAAATGTCTGGTCTATCGCTGGATGACCGCCATTGTTCACCAAAAATACATCGAGAATATAAGACAGCGGTCATCTTGTGCAGTTTTTGACAGCGGATCAGTTTGAAATATTGCCGGGAGTAACGGAATAAGACGGAACAGCCACAGTGAGCTGTTAGATGAAGAGTTGGATGCGACAGGCTGCACACCTTCAGCGTCTTAGCAGGGTAACAAACTCCTTTCAGTTTGACTGTGCTTGTGTTCATCATTAAATCAGATCATAGTTGGTCACAGAATGATAGAAAAAGACCAATTATTGCCAGATATTTTTATTAATACAAACTCAGAATCCAGTGACCTGTCGTATTAAAGCACACTTGTGGATACCACCGGTGTCGCCATGTCAACCGGGACTGAAATCTGAAGGATGGCAACTTTAACGGTGACTCCAGCATAACAACCCACCAACACAAAACATGCTCTTCCCGAAATGACATACAGTCTCTTAAACACACACAAATACACACATAAAAAAGAAGTCAAGTCAGCAGTACAAGAGACAGGAAGCGTCAGGTTTTGTACACCGCCCACACACCAGCCCCCCCTACCATAGCACCCCTGGGTGGTGCACAGGAACAGGGGCACTGATGATTTCCTCTTGGCCACCCAGCAATTCACAGCAGACTATTTTAATCCCGCATCAACAGGTCAATCAGGGTCATCAAGGCTGATTTCAGCAGTATGTGAGTTGCTGATGTGAGTTGGATTTTAGCAATAACAGTAATCAAACATCACCATGCAGGATCTTTTTAGTACAGATTGTTCTGCACTTCAGAGGGAGAAAGTCAAATCCTGGTTCCTCCTCAGATGACAAAAATTAGAGACTGACCAGATGCTCTCTCCATAGGTCCCTATGTGTCAGAATGTCTACAGACACACTTCCTGTCCTGGGATTACAAGAAAAAAGCATAGGAAGAAGAGAATATTGATTTGTGCCAGATTTGTCAGCCATTCTGAAATCATGCAAAACCTACTATTTTAATCAGTGCTACAAAACTTATCCAACTGTGGCAAAATTTTGCACACAGCATATCTGAACTTCATAGATTACAGGCATTACTCTTCAAAGTCCAAAGCCTGTGGTGTCCAGTTGAAGGCCACAGTGAAGCGGGAAAGAGGGAATGGAATACCATCCAGCTTCATAAGAGTCTACCTGCCTGTGAGAGAGCTCAAAGAGTGCGTCTGACTACATTTACTGAACAGGACCAACCCTGGAACAAATGGAATACAGAGTGTTGGGCACATTTTCAACTGTATTTGGAAAGCTTTACTAGAGCATATTCAATCGTGAAATCATCTGACGCACAAGCTTTGAATTCTGTTTTTTACTTGTTGGTGTTGCTGATGGAGGTGGTGGTGATGTTAATATTGTTGTTGTTGTTGTTGTGTTGGTATCCACATTAATGTGACCTAAATAGCAATGATGACAATTGTGTTAACAAATCTCAACAACATTTTTTCTACATGGAGACTAAATTACAGACTTTTTATTCAAACAACCATATTAATCCAAAACCTGTATTCTTGTACACATGGATCATCTTGCCAGTAGCACACCTTGAGTGCAGCATCAATGCTCCCAGCGCTGTGCTGGAGCCTGGAGCTAACCAAAAACCTCACAACCTTAAAAGTTATGCCAAGCAAGAAGGTGACAGAAAAATACATTATAGCTTTGCAGAAGACAAGACTTCTTGGCAGTCTTGGAAATTTGGACCTGGTGATGGCCTTCGAGGAGAAGTCAGAGGATTGCCAAAGTTCAGTGAAATCGTGAATGTTTGTACCAAATTGCATGGTAATTCATCCAACAGTTGTCAAAACACTTCTCTCTGAACCAAATGCCAACCTGCTGGTGGTGCAAAGCCAGTAGGAGAGTGCGAGAGTCTAGAAACCATAAACGTCTCTTCCAAATTTCATGGCAATCCATCCAACCGTTGTTGAGATATTTCAGTCTGGACCAAAGTGATGGACTAACCAACCAACCAACCAACCAACCAACTAACCAAAATTGCCATCCCTAGGGCCCTTAACAGCCAGGTGAGTCAACATTTTAAGATCCATAAAATGTTTCGTGCTTTGCTTTAGGCAATATTCGGTTGTGACTAAAATGTCAAGTGTTTTAAAAAGTAAAATTGGCAAAAACAAAGGATGACAAAATGCCCAAAAATGACTAAAACTCATATGAATTTCTGATTTCAGAACAAAGAGGAAGACTAAATCTAAAAATAGCTGACAAAATGCACACAAGTCTGCATAGTATAAACAATGAGAGACTTTCAACCTCTACAAGCTGCCTTTCTGCCTTTGGATAGAGGGCATGGAAACTGTCAATTATATAATATTTGTCAAATAACAACATTCACAATAAGCATAAACATTACATACTGGTATGACCTTGAAAAAGGCGTACTCTTTCCATGTCACAATAATGGTACTTCCATTTTTACTTTGAGGCTGACATGGTTGGTGTTTAAACAGCAAAGCAAAAGGTACATTGCTATTTCTGTTTCAATAATCAAATGTCCAGATTCCCAAAACTTCCAAGCATGTCAGGATAAAGCAGACACTGGAAGCAGGCCTACGTTTCTTGGAACGTGGCCCCTATGGTCTGATGGAAGAAAGTGTTTAGATATTATACACACGTGCACAAGCATGCCCACGCACCCACACAATGCTGAACTGTGAATGATGACAGAGATGCACTTGGCATCTTTTAAACACCGTCTGCCATGCACACAAACAGGAGGCCTGCTGGCTATTTTTAGCCACACACACACACACAAACACACACACACACACACACACACACACACACACACACACACACACACACACACACACACACACACGCACTTACTTACAAGTTTGTGTGAATGGTAAAGCTCACCAGTTGCTGTTTTATTGGGGTCAATGATCACAGCAGGTTGACTGACAGGAGTACAGGATGTTAAATTACAGGACTGTCAGTCAAACACAGAATTGAGGACATTTATCTAAATAAATGGCAGGCACCAATTCACAGAAAGGATGGGTTCAAGTCAAAGTGTCAGAATACCTGTTTGACAGGGCCTCATCAAAGCCATGCTGGCTACCTGCTGCTCTTTCCCAGCACTACAGCCCTGTGCTGTGCAGGTCCCATCCATAATCAAACATGCTTGGTATTTGTAAAGCTTTGCCAGTTGAGTCACTAGGGTCAATAAAACTCCAGCAGTCTCTGTCACTGGCACCAGGACAAGTGTCTGCACCAGTGTTGATTTTATTACATGGATAAGGGAATTGGCCAAACTTGCCATATACAATAAAAACTGCTTCTCAATGTCATTGGAAAATCATGTAGAACAATATACTTGAAAACTGCACAATGTGGAAAACAATATTGCTCTATAAATATCTCTCCTTAAGGTCTCAGCGTGCTCAAACAAAGAGGTTGTTGAATGGCCAAATCACACTTCTTTGGAACTTTCCAGAACAGACAGACACTTTGAGCACACTTTGAGCAGGCTTTGACCAGGTTTGTGGAGGTGTGGAAGTAGCCAGGGTTTGTTCATTCTTCACACTTCTTTAACTACTTGTGTCACTTTATCAGTATAATTGACTTGCCTGAAATTGTGCACCATACCCCAGCTTCAACAAATCATTCTCCATCCTCCAAACCTTTCCCTCTCTATGACAGCAGGCGTCTGGCCTCACCTTCACGTGTGCCCATTCACAACAAATATAAACCCTTGCCTTCAGACATGGTCAGACAACACTTTGTGCGACCTTGTTCGTTTCAAGCTTACTAAGGCCTTTATAGTTAACAAATGATGTGTCGTAGTCTTGTGTTACCTTACAAGAATTCTTCTGATCAACTGACAGTTGGGTAGAAAGGGAGTTGGGTTTACATTAGAAAGAGAGAATAAAATTGGAAATACAAAATTGAAACGTTGTGTGTTCATGCCAGAGCTAGATAAGTGACCATCTGTCTTTCATAAGTTGGCCATAAGAAGGCCTCCTCCACTGAGCCTGAAATGCATCGCCCATACCTCACTGCATAATTTAGCACTTCAGTTCATCTTCTGCTGAGAAGGTGTGTGCTTTTGTTGATTTATGCATTTGAGAAGCAAACAGCATTCTTCCAATGTTCTTATGTAAGCTCATTATTGAAAACTGTGTGTATTCATGCCAAAGCCACGAATTGCCTGTTCTAAGATGACCATTTGACCCGAGTGAAGTTCAGCTCTGCAGAACCACCACCACCACCACTGTAGATACAAACTGTTCCTTCAGTGGGGAGTACCCAAAACTTCTTGGCTCAGGCATATCGAAGGATCTGTGCTTGAAATAGGTGGATTAACTGAACCAGGAAAGAGATGATGGACTTTACTTGGGGGGCAAGAAAGCAAAGCAAGGAGGCGTGTCCCAGTGTCAGTCAGTGGGTTATGAGCTGGTACAAAGCTCAAAGTTGAGATCCCAAAACCAGCAGAGTCTATTCCTCAGGATATTACTTATATTATTGATCAAGATTGTGGATCAATTCAGTTCAGTTCTACCAAATCCTTTTTCCTATTTGTATCTTTATTAAAGTAAGAACAGACAGCAAGATATTTTGCAGGCAAAAACTTCATTTATTTTGAAATATATTCTCCCTCTCGCTATGCACAAGTTGGCTGCATGCTGTTTGTGCCTGGGCTGAAGATGCTACCACTGGATGATTCATGGACAGCAAAAATTCTATGACAATTTTGCAGAAAATCATTGAAGATTTGCAGCACGACCAATGCCTTTTGTTCAGCCACACAGAACCAGTGCACATGTGTCGGTGCTTTCGTAACCAGTGATATAGACCAAAACACAGTCTGACCAAACTGTGCTTTTATTAACTGATAAGCAAGATCAAAAAGCTTAGAAAAGAATCTAAACTTTTCTTGATGAGTCCCTGATCTTGAAAATGCGGCACTTGCTTCAATTCAAAACCAAACCATACTCAGCGCAAGGGATTAATCTACTGACAAACCTTAAAATACCTCACCGGATCCATGTAAAAGTCCAAAATGGGAGCAGGGAAGGAATGAACACAAACAGTGGGAAACAGAGGAAAAATCAAGAAGGGAAACATTTGGGGAGCGATTTGGGGTTTCTGACATCAAATGCCAACCGCTGTTCTACCCAAGATGCCATTCTGCATGGCATTCTGCACGGCCACATTCATGATCGCCAACCCTAAGTTTTAATTAAGTAAGGAGAGTTCAAACGCAACGGAAACTCAAAAGACCCGAAAACAAGAGGGCAGAAATAGACCTTCTCAGATGCACCCCCTTGAAACTTGCATCTGACTAGAGGAAGAAAACAAACAGACCCATCCAGAACAAAGGCATTACTGGTTGAAAGCCTATCATTATGTTGAGCATAGTCAGAAATGGGCGCTCGGCTGAGCCTGCCTGCCCGGGTTAATTGATCCCAGATGAACGGGCTGTCCTAGCCTCATTGTCCTGGCTGTTAGGGCAAGGGAGGGCAAGGGTGATGAATAATTCCAGTATTGATATAAAGGGTATTGATCACTGGAAGAACCAGGAGAGACTACAAAGCAGGACACACAAAAATGTTTCTTGCTGCACAACCATGAAACATTTCCAACCCAGAATTCCACTTCAAACATTTAACATGGAAGAAACAGCACAGTTAAAAGACTAACTGAGAAACCTGCAATTAACAAGTGACAGTTTGGCCAAAACGAAAACCATAAATCTTCCTCAAGGGTCAAGTCATCTTGGTTTATGACACTCAAAATAGGTGAGATAACAGGTGAGATAGAGATAGGAGATAAGACACACCACTTCCTTTGACCTGTTCTTTATGCAATAGCATCCTGAACTTTCACAAAGGGGGGGGGGGGTGATTCACCTGTTTGAGACAGCAGCTGAACATTCAAGGATTCAAGGTGTTTGCTTTACTTGAATGGGGTTGGGTAAATTCATCTAACTCCACTAGTCCTGTCTGTCTTTCAAATGTTTGATAGATGGACCCATAGATGACATAAGAGGTGAGAGCTGACTATGAAATTATACGGAAATGTGAACTTTTCAAGAACTTAAAGAGAAAGTCTTGTTTATTACCATGCATTTGTAAAGGTTTCACAAACTCATGGGTCATAGAATTTTCTTAGGGGATCATAAAATCTAGTGTGTATACTAGAATTGACAGACCACTGTTATTAAGCGATGCCCCATTCCTTTTAGTATTCTTTACACTTCTCTGTGTTGTGATTAAAATTACCAGGCAATGTATGGAGAGCTGAGGGAACAGTTGCTGTGAGTTTTGACAGGCGAGTCATTTGTCATCAGCATGTCTGAAACCACAAAAGAGAGAGAGCTAACACGAGCTAGACCCTCCGTTGTATAACGTGAGATGGAAGCAGCAATGAGTGTGCTGGAGCTGCAGATGACTCAGCAAGTGTTGAAATAACATGACCGAAAAGTAGTGTCTAGGATCATTGCTAACATAAATGACCTTGGCTAACTAGTTAGTTAGCTAGTTAGCCAAGCTTGCTAGCTTCTGCTTTCCCAGTGGAATACAAACTTAACAGCACCATGGGTCCTCTAAACTGTTTAATATTAATGTAAAGGGACCAACGTCTTAAATGTAACCAGTGTAATCTGGGCATCTTAAAAAGAGGAAAATAATGTCATTAATGCCAGCAGGCTACACAGAGCTATGACATGATCCCATCAGTGGTGCAGCCCATAGGATGAAAGCATGCCTCCGAGGAACGCCGGTTCTCAAATCGTTAGTCAGCTGCTGCCAGGGGAAGCACCCAACCAGAGGCTATTTCCACAAATATGTCCAAAAAATGTTTTTATTCTATTTTAATACGGCCAAATAACTATACTGACCAAACACACACACAAAAGTAGCACTGTTAAGAGAAGAAATAACTGAAGGGCAAGGTCTTTTTTTGCACAAAGGTAATGTGGGGCCACTGGGAAAAGACCGGAGCTTGTGTGTGTGTGTGCTTACTGTGGCATTGCGTGTGGTTCGATGCCAACTACACACAAGTCAGGCATAGCCATAGTGGGGACCCCAAATGAGGGAACAAGAGCCAAAAATATACAAGAACCCAACTTGACAGATACACACACACACACACAGAATGTTGGCTACAGTCCAAGTGGTTAACCCCAAATGACCAGGAGTTTCACTGGTTGAGCCCAGCATGCCACTCCTCACTTCAGCTAATGAGCTTCCTGACAGAGTGCGTGTGCATGTGTGAAGAAAATGTTAAAAGAACATTGATTTTGATCACTCAAAGATTCAGAGTGGTGCAGCGAACAGAGACAAAAAGCAGATAAGACGGCGTTCTCTCTCTCTCTCTCGTCTGTCGATTTCCTTTTAAAAACACTGGTCCATGCAATAACAGGTAGAGGAGGGAGTTCAGCACACACCTTTTCCTGCTGTTTTCTATGTGTGTGAGTGCAAGTGTGTCAGCACACTTGTGTGGGAAGGAAGGAAGAGGAGAATTTGAAAGAATCATTGTGCAATTAATCTAGAGGAGGGACTGTGTGAGGGACTGAAGGAAGAAAGGGTGAAGAGGGAGACTGTGTGGGACAGAGGAAGGAATTTGATGGTGTAAAGACTTTTTTTGCCCAAATGACGATAAAGCTGTGGGGGAAAACACTGCACCGTCTTTAGGCTCACTGAATGTTACTGAACACAGCAGCATCTTTGTCTTATTGTGAGGGCTGGATTTTCCATTTTAAACGTGGCATATTTTGGAGGAACTCCTAGTTCCACACGTCTGAACTTTAGCAGCACCAATAATTCCAAAGTCACCCTCACCTTACGTGCACCCTCATTTCAAACTCTGTCAGAAAAATAGAACCACAAAGGTCATATTTATTAAAATGTTAAAAGTGACAATTGGGGAAAGTAAAAATCCCTTTTACTCAAATTTGCAAACTTTCTTACGAGTTGTTTTTGAAAACTGTACACTCTTAAGAGAGTTCCCAGAGATTAATTCTGAAGTGACTGCACAAAATGTCATTGGTCATGAAGAATAATACATCAGTTGAAGAAACATGTCTAATTCAGAATAGGGTAGTTTTAGCCTATTTGCATTTGACAGTCATTGGATGTTACTCTGCTGTTACTGTTTTGTCAGGAGTGCAAACAATATTGATGCTGTTGTTTGTTTTGTTTGCAGTCATTTTCAATGCGCTTGTTATTGCGGTATTAAATTCTACTTCCAGCAGCAGCACTTCTTCTGCTCCAGTTTAGTTTTCTTTTCGCTTCTCTTTCAGTTGATTTCCTTTCATTTCATCCTGCGTCATTAATTCATTAATTCATTCATCTTCTATACCCCGACTATCCCTTTCGGGGTTGGGGGGCTGGAGCCTATCCCAGCTGTCAACGGGCGAGAGGCAGGGTACACCCTGAGCCGGTCGCCAGCCGACTGCAGGGCAACATACATACAACCATTCACACTCACACTCACACCTAGGGACAATTTTAAGTCACCAATGAGCATGTTTTTGGTCTGTGGGAGGAAGCCGGAGTGCACAGAGAGAACCCACGCATGCACGGGAAGAACATGCAAACTTCACACAGAAAGGCCCCGTCCGACCCGGGGATCGAACCGTGAGGCATGCGCACACTACCTGCTCCTCCACCGTGCCACCCCATGTCATTCAAAGTGAAACATATATTTGATTTTTGTCAGTCTCACATGTAACACTGACTACTGTAAATATCAAGAATCTCACATTTTTTCAAAATAGCATACCACTGAGTAAAATGTAGGGATGTATAAGGGCGTTAGCACCTTGGCAGATGTAGGAAAATTTTGCATTTGGAAACACCTTGAAAGTCCAGGGGAGAAGGTGTAAATGTCACTCCAGGCCTTCCCCGTATCTCCAGGTCTCCAGGTATCAGTAACTTCAGGTTAGAGTCAGACAGTATAACATGGTCAGACTAAGGATGGGCTGTTTTTCAAAAGGTATCAGAAGGTATTAGTTCTTTCTTATTTTTTTTTTTATCCTTGTCAAAATGTAGCACCTATATTACCCACAATGCAACTCAACTGCCAACAGTTTAGTCGGAGTTTCAGCTGTTACACTAGAGGCAGCTAGAACAGCCTCAAGCTGCTGGCCTCAAGCACAGATGAGGAGTGGGCTACAGAGGTGTGATCAGTTCATTTCTTTCTAATTCCACACCTTCAGACTTTTTCCATTTTCAAGCTTTTCAACCCAACAGATGCTGACTCAAGTGACATCACTCGAGGATATGCAGTAGTATTCACGAACACCTGGAAGCAGACTTTGATGTGTAAAATCAGCGGAGCTGTCATTTATAGGTTATTCTTACACGTCGCTGGAAGTAGGAGTAAATGCTTGATAAATGTCATATTTTCATACTCAGTCAACAACTTTTTAAACTCTTAAGCATTCTTAGGTGTCATTCTTAAAAGTTTGGTCCAAGTTTACCTCAAGAACAGCAAGACTGTAATTTTAAAAGAGCATCAAGGAGAGCTCAGAGGAGAAAGGCTCAACAGCCTCAGGAGTGAGATGTGGAAGGATGTACAGTACATAAAAGTTTCCCAGTCCTCCTGTGGGGCACCCCGGGGGGCTAATAGGGAGTCTTGTGTGCTTGTGCCAGGCTGCCATGCCAACCCTGTGGGCCTCTCTTCCACTGACCCAGAGCTGGACAAACAGACGGAAGAAAAGAAGGTAGGATGGATGGGCAGAATGACAGAAAAATAAGAGGCAGGAGAAACTGCAGGAGGTGTTTTGGTAAAGCAGGGGGGCAATGAGTGACAGATGGCAAAGAAAGGTAAAGAAAAAAAGACAGAAAAAGGGGGATGGATTCCTGTGTGTAGGAGGGGGCATTAGGAAGTTTGGCTCTATATGCAGAATCCACCCCACAATGTGAGCTGAATTTAGATTTTAACTGTGCGTTCAGGAGGCAGGAGGACTCGGGGGGGAGGGAGAAAAAAAGATGGCGGGAGGAGGGAGAGAGGAAGAATGAAAGAGTGCAGCTGTGAACGTCGCAGGAGCGGCTGGTGATTAATGATAGAGACTTCACACCTGTCCAGTGTGAGCACTACTGGGAGAGCAAAGAAACACACACACACAGACACACCATGTGCACACATTAAGTGCAAACACTACTCCCAACTTATACAGCATACATCTACAACTGTGCTCCACACTTCCACTTAAATTAATATGATTATTCAGTCCAGTGAGCTACAGTTGCTCTGATGACAAATTTAGCACACACACACACGCTCTTCACTTCCTCCTCTCCTCTCCACATCAGTTGTGCAGTGTGACAGAGCAGCACTGATGTCGTACTACAGTGATCTCTCTCTCTCTCTCTCTCTCTCTCTCTCTCTCTCTCTCTCTGTCTCTCTCTGTCTCTCTCTCTCTCTCTCTCTCTCTCTCGCTTCAGTAATCAGTTCCATTGGCAGGCTGGCAGCTGCACATTGGTATTACTGCCACGTCTTGACCACTGCCACAAGAAAAGCCACAGCCCCTGTGAAGCACTGATATTCACCTGTACACTGTGCGTGTGTGTGTGTATATATGTGTGTGTATGTGCGCGTGTGAGCAAGCAGCAGGTGCACTCTCCTGTTGCCTCATTAAGAAAACCCATATTTACTTGGGCACACTCAGTTCTGCTGGCAAACAGCACTCCTGCTCTTTCCAAATACTACTTCAGTTCCATCACTCTTTGTCCGTCCTTCCAAGGATTAAAGCCACATGCAGTTTTGAAGGCCAATACTGATATTGATTTGTTTTTCAGTCTGCCTTCAGCCAATTAACTGTACCAATACCGCATAACTTCAAGGCTGCTATTCTCCAAATCTTTATATTAAGGTGAAGAGTGTAGTGAAGATTTCTTATTACTACACTGGTTGGTGTATCTGTGGTCAGATACATGCCGATGTTAATTCACCTTGTAGCATCTGGGAATCAGATCTCACAGCAACTTCGAAACACCACTTACATGCCTAGTTACCCAACACTATGCAGGATTATGCATGCAAATGTTGTATTAATACTTACACCATACACTGTTTAGCTGCTTCTGGTTATCACATAATGTTAATTATTAGTTAGCAGATTAGTTAATGTTTACAGAGTGGGAGAAATCTCTATTGTTGATGTGTAGTGAGATGACAGAGACGCAGGGAAATGTGAGCTGTGTCACATGAAGTTCTGAGTGAGGAAAGGCCAGTTGTGGTGGAAGGGGCACTACAGCCCTGGCCGTTTGGCCGTGGTATAATTCCTGTCCTGGACTCAGATCTGTTACTAGAACCTGATGGGACCTCTAGAACAAGTGAAAGTGTAAGGTACATGTGATTGTTTCAAGTAGAATAAACAGAAGAGCTCATTAGTGATGAATAAAGAATAGTTTGCATGTTTTCAGAAGATACAGAACCTACTGAAACATGGCCGACGTGTAAAAAGAGACAGCATCGTAGTGGAAGCAATCTAAAACCGAGCACCATCCACAACAATGAGCGCCTAACACCACATATAGACTTGAAGAAGAATCTAATCTTGGCGTTAATCTTACTCAGCACTTTGACATAAAAACGGGACTGTTTTCATTTTGATCATCAAGAATTCAGAAATCCTGTCAGAGACAAGAAGCCTTTGAAATGGCGTTTAGATAAAGGAGCTGTGGAATAAAATAGCTAATTAAAAGTCTCATTATGAGATTGTTTCAGGTGATTTGGCAGCTTCTTAAAGCAGAATGATAAACGGCTTCACATACGGTTTTAAGACTGCTGAAAAAAAAACAAAACAGTCTCACACCACACTGGGATCTGTGGTCAGACACCTGCTTTGAAAAGAACAATGAAAGCATATTATTCCATAACTGTGGTGCAGCATTTTAGACACATTTCAAAGCATACATATTTTGCCATAATGCAGTTCCTACAGTATGTTTTCTTTCCTCCATCCCTCCCCTCCCTTCACCATCCATCCCACACTGTGCACACACATGCATGTCAGGATGAGGATACTGCAGCGGGCAGCGAGGGTGTCATGTCAGCAGAGAAGCAGTTCTGGTTGACAGACTCCCATTAGGGGAATTGTTCAGGTGACATGGCTGACAGCGGTGCACTGTGACTCAAACTGCACCGAGCTCAACATAGCATACGTTCAGAGCCACACATCATGACTTGCAGAGTAAAAATAAATGGGAGAGAAAATCATTTCCTCATGCACTGTAGCCCTGACGTGGCCCAGCTGAGTTTATATCAATTTGTGAGGTTCATGAAAAGTGGCACTGAGGGAAAAATGAATCGCACAGGTCATTTATCAAAATCTGCGTAATGTGTTAAAAATGTTCCAGCTATTACTGCCGGTACACATGCTCACAGAGGTCCGTGTCAGTCGGTGGTGATCACACTTTGCACTCTGTTTGACGCTGTCAGATTTCATAGTTTACAGCACTTAAGAGTTCAGGCTTACACAGCGGAGATTACAGCACGTCTGAGTCAACAGGCATCACATCAGAAAGTCTGACTGTTAGCTGTTTCAATAGATTTGCTATTAGGAGGTAAACCTGTCCAATACTAACACCGTAGAGAGATTTGGCTGTTGTGCCAAATGCTAAATTATATTGTGTCTACTTACTGTACGGCTAGCTCGGTCTTGCTCAAGAACACTTCAACAGCTGCTCTACAACTGACTCTGCCTCTATTAGAATATCTATTTTTGCACATTACATCCAGAAGAGGAAAAAAACAATAGATCAATTTTGAAGTTTCTTCAGTACTTCAGTAATGAGAGCGCTGCAGCTGGCAGCCATGAAACAGGTTGCACTGTAACCCCTTTGGACTGCACACTGTCAACGTATGTCCACTAAAAGTGTGTTTTTGCCACTGACTGGCTCACATTGCTATAATAAGTGTATGACAACATTATGGAAAGGATCCCTGCAGAAATAGACCTTTTTGTTAAAGAGTGAGGTCATTTTTATTTAACTAGAAATAGCCGTTACATCGCTCTCCCTAAAATCACCATAATCCATTCACAGAAAGAGTCATTTTAACTGAATTTGACCAGACAGTTGTTTTTTGTTTTTTACATATTTATGGGGTTTTCTTGTACAGGGAAATGTGTCCCTGATACCTCTCTACCCTCTCTGCCAGAATGTTATTGTAGATGTCTCATAGAGGTTAGTGGATTAGGAGGTCAGAGTTGAAAAACTTTATGTGCAAAACCTGCTGGAAAATGATGGTAGTGTGCACTAATGCTGCACAAATGATTAAACCCTATTATAGAGAAATCGAGTCATTTTTAGATGATCCATTAGTCATTTCATCAGGAATTTGTCAGAAGGTAATGAAAAACGCCTGTGAAAAAGCTTCCCAGAGCTCAAGCTGACATCACCTTGACATCACATGTTCATCACCTTGTACATTCAACCCATCCACATAGTTGCATTTCACTGTTTTTAGCTTGACTCAGCAAAACAGCGTGAGACTGATGAATCATAGCCAAAAGTGGTAAATGGTGCATAAGAAAAAGAAAAAAACAAGAAAAATCACTTGAATTATGTCCTTCCAAAGTCATCCATCACATCTCAGCTCCTCTGGTGACGGTCCAAAAGGAAAACATATTCTTGTGATCAGCGCATACCACAAGCAGCTAAAATTTCAGGTTTGCTGACCAAGTGCACAGCAGTGGGGACTTTTCCTTTATCATTATATTTTTCTTAGGATGGGAATGGAGGCCATTCATATAGAGAAAAACTAAATGACTCGTGTCGATAGGGGCCGACACCTCATTTTTTTCAGCGGGGTTAATCTGACCATGTGAACCATGGCTGATGTCACAAAACATTAGATTTTAATTGTTGGGTTTTCAACTGTGTAAATTAGCTCGTACTATAAGGAGGGTGGAAAGGGGGACGTCACTTTATCAAAGGGGATGTTCCAAGTGAGATGAAAACATCATCAGCCAGCCACGGAGCCAGAAAACATTCTTCTATATCGCTAAATAGTTACATTAGAACGTCAACGATGCAGCCTGGGAGATACAATATGTATGGTTCTTCCTCATTTTCAGATGATGCTGGATGAAGTGAGGCAACAGTAACAGAACAGACAATGGAGACAGTGAGAAAAGGGGTGAGACTGGGGGAGGAAAGGAGGGAGAAAAGACATTTGTGCACAATCACTCTCAGTGTTTCTCTCTCTCTCCTCGTTTTGTCTCTCACACGTGCTCTGTTGGGATGTGGGAAGGCAATGGCATGGCACTGCCCTGTACCAGTCCTGAAGCGCACACACACACACACACACACACACACACACACACACACACACACACACACACAGAAACACACACAGGCTGAGGACGCACTGTCCAGCAAACTCATCATTGACATCTGACTGTGAAAACACAGCTGTGACAATAACTGGCCTGAGAAAGTGAGGGCCCAAAGACTGTAAGACAGAAAAAAAGAAAGACAGGAAGAAGGACAAAAACATAGCAAAGTCAGAAAGAAAGAGAGACAAAGAAAGAAAGAGAAGTCAATCTAGTCAATCTAATAAAAGAAATGAGAGGATGTGAACCCACAACAGGTGGAGAGAGCATGAGAAAACATTATGCAGAGAGAGAGAGAGAGAGAGAGTGAGAGAGAGAGAGAGAGAGAGAGAGAGAGGGAAAGAGAGAGAGAGAGAGAGAGTGAGTGAGTGAGTGAGAGACAGAGGGAGAGAGGGAGAGAAACATGAGTCATAACATCAACAGAACTCCACAGTGTGAGAGAGAAAGAAAAAACCAGAGCGCACGTGAGAAAGTCAGGTATATATATGATAGAATAAGAACGTCTAAGTCTCTCTCTCTCTCCCACACACAACACACAACACACACACACACACACACACACACACACACACAAAACTTCAGAGACAGGAAGAGGATGCAGTGGAGGAGGAGGGACGCTTACTGCCAGACGGGCCAGTTTTGTGTCAATATCTGTAATGGAATAAAGGTTGCCTGAGACAGTTTCCAATCAACTAGTGTGTGTGTGTGTGTGTGTGTGTGTGTGTGTGTGTGTGTGTGTGTGCACGCCAATGTGAGAGAGAGACAAACCTGCAGCCATCAGCATACAGCTGCACTGCACACCGCCACCACCCATCCACTACACCTATCACTCTAACAATCTTAACAAGAGCCTACTCACTTTGCTTATTAAAGCTGTGTGTGTGTGTGTGTGTGTGTGTGTGTGTGGGTGTGTGTGTGTGTGTGTGTGTTTATGACCAAATCTGACACACATCAAATATTTTGCCAGAAATATAATGTTTAGTTTATTGTTTATATATGTTTATAATCTGGGATTAAAAAGCTTCTAAATTAACAACAGGAATGAAGGTGAAGAAAAAGCAGGAGGAAGAACAAGAAGAGGAAGAGAGGGAGGAAGAAGGAAAAGAGAGAAAAGGAAGAGAGACAGTGGGTAAAAGAAAAAGATCCAGAGGAAGAAGAAAAAGAGAAAAGGAGAGTGGGGAATAAAAGAAGAAGAAGACATGGCAAAAATGACCTTCTGTGCTATTCTGGGAGAAAACATTCCTGGAACAATAATTCTTATTCTGGACTAACACAAACATCCTGATGAATACAGGGATATAAATCTGGTTTGGATATAGTTCAGACTAAAAACGATATTTTGGGTAAACAGGAGTTTTTTTTGTTTTTTTTTGTTTTTTTTTAAAAAGAAGCGTCTCACAGGATTTACAGCATAAAAGACGTGTCGAATGAAATGAGAATGAAGATGGGAGTTCTGCTTCACAGCACCAGCAGGCACACTGTACACCAACACAGTGTTGTCTGCAGCACACACACTCACACACACACTCACACTCACACACACACACACGCACACACACACACACACACACACACACAAATGACTTTCACCCCATTTTAATGGATTAACTTACTCAGCTTTGTCACGTGAGGGGAGATTAGTTCAATCAAGTTTACACACACACAAATGTTGTGTTTTTATCACTTGTGAGGACATTACATAGACTTACAGTCATTTCCTGGAGTCTTACCCTAACCATAACCACTATCTGCCTATTCCTAACCCTATACCTAACCTAACCTTACCTAACCCATAACCCTATCCTCAGCCTGCACCCTAAAATTTCATGATTTACATGTGGGGACCTGTATTTTGTCCCCATAAGGCAGGCGAGTCCCCACAATGTGACTGTGTAATAAATACCTGGTCACACACACACACATACACACACACACATACATACACACACACACACAGCGAGGGAGAGAACAAACAATGTGTTTAGCAAAATAGCACTGAATTAAAAGCAATGGAGAAGAAGTGGAGAGAGACAAAGTGTGCAGGGGAGGAGAGGGGAAATGATTCAACGAGTAGATGTATTAGGTGCGTGTGTGTGTGTGTGTGTGTGTGTGTGTGTGTGTGTGTGTGTGTGTGTTCGTGCATCGTGAACAAATCTAACACTTGAGCAGGCAATAAGAGCAGCTTTTGTGGTGCAACATCCACTAAAGCCAGAAAAAGGCCAATATAATCCCTATTTCATCACCCAACCAATCATATATTGACGTGGCCTCAGCGTTGCATGGCCTTGTGAAACTAATTTTGGGAATGCCCCCACCCAGCCTTCAATCTCCCAAATATTCACTAAGCTGAAGCACTTGGACAGGTGACAGTGAAAACGCTCCACTCTGGTGCCTGGGTAAATCCACTTAGCCGACCGATTACGTCAGAGATGACTCGAGGATATTAAAGAAGAGAAAAAGTGCACGAGAGCATCTTCGTTATTACAGTATCGTGTGATGCAGGTCCGCTGTAAGAGAGAGGAAACCGCAGAGAGATCTGTGTTTGCTAAGTTTTCTGCCAACATCAGTCTGAACTGTGCCAACAGAAACAAGAGTTTGACTGATAGAAGCCATTCTAGTGCGATAGCCGAATGTTTGGTTTCCACTTGCCAGATGTTCTGAACGTAAGGAAGCTAAAGCTATTAGAGAACACTGGGTAATGATAAATGATAGAACAAATACCAGGTGACAGCATCCTTTCCTAAGTTTTATGCTGACAGTGCAAAAGACTTCGCCGTTAAGATGGAAATTCACTTGATTTTTTCACTTTTCCACTACAAAGCCAAAACGAAGTTCCTCATTTATTTGGTCCAAGTTGAATTAAAAGCAAAATATGACTTTCTGACACATTTTATCATCAAAAATATTAAAGAACTATGGAATGCATGTGGACACAGCACAGTTTTCCAACCAGCCTTAAAGCTTAAAACCATTTTTCTTCACAGACTTCAGTTTCTGTTGTGCTGCTCTCGTAATTCTAGCAGATTTGTTGCAGTTCCACATCTCATTTACTGACAAAGCTGCATGCAAACTGATTGATGCACTGTACGCACCGTAGGCTGATCCAGCAGCATGGAGGCATTATGGCTCTCTGCCTGGTTGCGAGTGTTTGCCGTTTAATTTGGTGGTGTTTAAAAGCTCTTTTTTAATGACTGTGCTAACATGGTCATCGTGACAATGCTGAGATGAATTCATCAGTGCTAAACACAGACTAGAGGTGAGGCTGGGACTATTGACCTGATAATGCTTCTGCTTCTGCTTCGACTCTTTCTGTGATGGGACTAATGCTGTCATGGAGCAACCTGAGGGAGTTTCATGGGTGGATGTTTACTCCTCACTCCAGGATCTGTCCAGACATGCTGTCCACACTCAGAAGAATGCAGGGAGCTGCTTCCACTCTGGGCACAGGATGAAGGATCTCATCTATAGAACATGTCATGTTTTCAGAGCGCAGTGAGATGACTGTCCATGCTCTTCTCTGTGGGACCCCAGGTACCTCCACCCCCGCTGCTGGTACTCGAACACACACACACAATTCTGCAAGCACACTGAGATCCCCATCAAAATCCCTAAAGCTTGTCCACTGATCCAAGTGAATAATACTTGTCCACAGTACATCACACACACACACCGACCCCCTACAGGCTGAGGATCAGTGCTTAATAAAAGTCTTGAGACAGAAAAGTTCTTTTGTTTTCTTCATTAGTGGATTTACTGTAAACTGAAGTTATGTTGAGACTCGTGAGTTTCCTGTGCCAGTCTGTGTTTCCATTAGTCTGTGCAGTTCAGCTATTAAGCATGAAGTGTACATACCATGATGCTATCTACATGGTTACGTAAGTTAGTTTATGTGCATGCATGTCCTTGAAGCATATGCAGGTAACAGGGAGCGGGGACTTTCAAGAGCTTTGTAAGGCTACCTGGGCCTCCACTGACCAAAGTCCAGACACAAAGAGCAGGAAGAAGCAGGCCGTCCTGAATACTTCTGATTGAAAACACGGTTCAAGAAAGTTCTGCCACGAAAAACAGACATAAAAACAGACACTGAAGTTGAGACATTAAGCCCATCTAGTACAAGTGGGGCATTCATGGCCCTGCTAACCATGATGTCGTGAAGGAAATTTGCACACATTTTTGCATTCAGTTCAACTTCAGTGAACTCTGACACACAAATTCAGTCCCAAATGGACGAAGCTAACATGGCTTTTTAGCTATGTTGTACCATCTTGTGACTTCTGTTTAATTATAAACTGTTTCAGAAAAGAGACACAGCCTTTATTCAAAGATGTACTTGTACCATCAACTCCCGTCTTAGGTGTCGAGAAAGTGTTTCCACTTTTTGTTCCGTGAACGACCGAGCGATCAGGCTTCCCATTAGCAAGCTGGCTAACGCTTTAACGAATGAGGTGAGGTTCAACCCTGAGAACAAAAAACCCAGAGGGAGTAAACAGCCCAGAATGTCGGACGACTACTAGCTCCTGACTGGCTAGTGGGTTATCGCTCAGTTTACAGATAACCTTGCTGATGAGGAAATGAAAACAGTAACAGAGATAAAGGAGACAACAAAGATATAGCCTGAATCTCTCTAAGGCCTGAGGATAAAAAGAGATCCAAGATAGTCTAAAGGGGCCATTTTTAAATGTTAAAATAAAAAAATTGCAGTCAAACTTTTGGCTGCATGGCCTTTATCCTTGCCTCAGTAAAGGCCATGAAGCTGAAGGGCATTTAAACTTTCATGATCTCCAAACACAATGCAGGCATTGTAAGTCATTTTTTCATGGAGTGCAAACTGTTTTTCTTTTATACAACACCCTAACTTACTATCTCTGCTATCAAGAGCTAAGAAGCTTTCCAGCCTGTTATCTATTCAGCCTTGGTCTGCTCTTTCCTGCTGTCTGAGCTGAGATGATTAACTTTTGGCTTAAAAACAACCTACTGTGACAGTTGGTACTCTTACTGTATTATACATGTCCACCTGCTCCACCCTCGTCTGTCACTGCACCACCTTCTTACTGCAGGGAGTGTGATTCCTTCTCAATACAGCTCAACCAGCCGAGAAAAGAGACGGAGAGGGAGTGAGAGGGAGGGAATGCAAGGTGTGTGTTATAATTAATTTAAGGTTAATGATGCCCATCAATCTTAAAGCAAGTAGGTGTCACTGGTAGAAGCGCACGCACACACACACACACACACACACACACTCACACACAGCCGATTTAATCAATCTCCTTTGATTTCGCCAGCCCCTCACACAGGCCATAGCTACTTGCACTACTGATTGTTGCTGATATACTCTGTGTGTGTGTGTGTGTGTGTGTGTGTGTGTGTGTGTGTGTGTGTGTGTGTGTGTGTGTGTGCCCTGCTGCATAACATGCATACATAATATTATGATTAGTAAAAGAAAAAATCATTGTCTGACAGTAACTGAATATATGATGAATTTACCTTCATTTGTGTGTGTGTGTGTGTGTGTGTGTGTGTGTGTGTGTGTGTGTGAGACTGTGTCGTCTGTGCAGCGGTGTGGTCAGTGGAAACCTTGTACACAAGCTTAGTGGAGTTGTCTTGTACTAACAGGTACAAGCGGTGATCAATGAAGTTCACAAACAACTGCCACCAACAACCTGACACACACACACACACATACACACACAGCAGTGGCACAGTGGGAACAATACTGCTGCTGTGGCAAGTACTGACTCTTAAAACAACAAGCAGAGAGGCACTGGGGACATGATATTTAAGCTTGTAGGGTCAAACTAACCACAAACAAACACACAGTCTTAGGATGTCGGCCAAGAAAGTGAACGGGTCGAGTTTTATTGGGTTCAAAGGGTGTGTGTGTGGAGGAAGTCAGTCGGCTGCAATGGCATCACAGTGGTGAACAGCAGTCATTATTGTCTTCCATCAATTGGCATCAGAACCAAGAAAGAAACAGGAACAGATATTAGATATTTGAGATATTAGTGAAAACTAAATTATTAATTCAAGGTTTTGCTGCTGAGGCTGAAAATAAATACGTAATTTCAATAAAGCCATTCTTCTGATCATCATGTCCTGATCCCCCCTATTACACACTGTTGATGCATTCTTGTTTTTTATAGCATCCTCAGTCTAACTAAACTAGACTAAAGCAGAGGGTTGGGTGGTGTAGAACTGCAGGAATTTGTTTTAAAATGCCTTTTTTTCTGTTGGAGGTCCTTAGAACCCCTGCTAATTGTGTACATTTCCAAGTTAGCTCCCCCATTAAAACATGGATAGAGAGGAAAATGTTGCTTCAGTCTGTATGAATGTGTGTGAATGCGGTTTTCTGTGTGTGTGTGTGTGTGTGTGTGTGTGCGCGCATGTGTGAAGATCCAGGCCACTCTTGAATCAACAAACTCGTGATTACATTGTTTTCCTCCATCTTATGGCAAACTTGTAAATCCAGTCCGTCTTTCCAGCCCTGCTCAGCTGAGTGTACTCACCATGTGTGAGACACAGAGTGATTAATGCTTCAGACGAGAAGTTAAAACTAAATATTTTGTATGTTTGGTGATTTAAATTAGCATGGAATTTGAGTGGAAAAGGTACAAAAACAAGTTGGGCAAAAAAAAAAAAATCACTTTACATGTAAATCAACTGGATATAGTTTGATTTCTTACATATTTCTCCTGTATTTCTGTGTAAAGTAGTAAAACTATTTTTAAAACCATGAACGGTTATGAATAATGAAATGTGAGTAACTACCAAAGATTTGCACAGGTTTATAGACGCCTGAAGCAATTCTCCTGTATTTTGGGTTCCTGGCAGGTTTGCACTTTGTTAAATGGCATTTTCAGAAATGATAATTCAATTTGAATAAATCCTCTTTTCTCCTTATTTGCAGTTATCATGAAAACCTCAAGGGCGGCACGGTGGCGCAGCAGGTAGTGCGCGTGCCTCACAGCAAGAAGGTTCCCGGTTCGATCCCGGGGTCAGGCGGGGGCCTTTCTGTGTGAAGTTTGCATGTTCTTCCCGTGCATGCGTGGGTTCTCTCCGGGCACTCCGGCTTCCTCCCACAGACCAAAAACATGCTCACTAGGTTAATTGGTGACTCTAAATTGCCCATAGGTGTGAATGTGAGAGTGAATGTGTGTATGTATGTTGCCCTGCAGTCGGCTGGCGACCGGCTCAGGGTGTACCCCGCCTCTCGCCCATTGACAGCTGGGATAGGCTCCAGCCTCCCCCAACCCCGAAAGGGATACAAGGGGTATAGAAGATGAATGAATGAATGAAAACCTCATAGGGCCCCTGTGTAGGTAGCCCTGAACATCTGGACAGCCTGACACTGATATTCAAATACATGAGTAAAATATAGGAGTGACTGCCGTGTATCACACTTTCTTCTTATCTTCAAAGTTTATATCTTGGTGAAAAGTTCAAAGCTGCAGCATGTTCGGCTGATTTGTAAAAAACACGCACGTCAATTCTGATGTCACCCCAGTTATTCAAGCAAGCCTCTGATTTCACACACTTCCCGCTGTCCTGCTAGCATGACTGACATGACCTGCAGATAACCTTCAAGTCAGGTGGGTTACAGCTTAACCTGCGAGGGTGTTAACCTCATTCTTTAACAGCTGTGAGTAATAAAAGACTGCCGCACAATTGACCAAAGATGGAGGAAAAACTGTGTATTCCACAGACTTAGATTGAGTGTCTACTTCTCTCAGCTGAAAGCCGAGTGTGTGTGACTGTAACATGGGTGTTGACAGGGCTGAGGCCGGGTCAGCGGGGTGATGAAGCTGTGAAGGTGCTGCTGCAGTGATACAACCGTGCAGGTTCAGTGCCTGGAAACAGATCTGTCTGTGTGCCACCTCCGCTCATTAATGATAAAGGTGAGTTCAGAAACTATTTATTTTCCCCCACTGAACCATTTAAAAAGAACTGTAATCAGATAAATAGTACAATACTACATGTTTCCCCATTTACACACTCAGCAGTAAAAGGCAAGAACTTCACCACAGAATGCAGAAGTGACATGGAAAAATATAGCCTACACTAACATTTCTCAGGTCAGGCATGTACTGCAGCACGCACACACACACACACACACACACACACACACACACACACACACACACACACACACACACACACACACACACACACACACACACACACACACAGCAGGGTGTGAGAGATCACATGACAGCAGCTCTGGGACACAATCTCTCTTCATTGCATAACTCTTAACGCTTTCTGCAGGCAGATAACAACACCCTGTGTTTGCTACTGCCGCCATGTCAAAACCTAACGATTACCTGGTACTACCTGGTGTTATCTGTGCATATGAATCCATCAGGTTTGGGGGATGAGGCCATTCTGGGCATTGATACAAATCAATGAGCAGAACTGCATTAGAGCAACACTGGATGCCCAGAATCTATGTTAGTTCCCACTGGAAAAACTCGAGTATTCATGGCTATCTAGTGAAAAGGATTCTGATCCGTGACATTTTGGACAAAAGCTTCAAGTAAATCACACTGAATGACCTGACCAGAGCAGGGCCATGAAGAGATCTACCACAGGGCTTTCACTTATCATCTTATGTCAAGTTTAGCAGTCATTTCACCTAAAATAACAGTGAAAAGACTTCTTCTTCGTCTACTATGAATGCACGCCTGATTGGGAACCTGCAGCTTTCACACAGCCAGATTTAAGGTTAATGACCCTTTAGAATGCCACCTGTAATGGAAAGCAGATTTAGAATACAATAAAGAACAAGACAAACACTCAACATCAGCCTATAAGCATTAACATGGCTAATGAAATGTGCTGAAAAAGTCGTGTTTGTCACGAGCCCTGCCCGACACAATTCCACACACTCTCACTTGGAAGCTGCTCATTACACACACACACACACACACACACACACACACACACACACACACACACACACACACACACACACACACACACACACAGAGATCAGATGTAGTCTGGGATTAAGGGCCATGCACAAGGGGACAAGGGCAGTGGTTGAAAATCAAACAGCAGACATCCAGTGTCAGGGTTCGGCAGCGTGTGTTAGGCGTTTGAGTCCATGTTTAAACACACTGTCAACTGGCAGGTTAACCTCTGTCTGCGTGTTGGACTGAAATTGTTCCACAGGAACAAACAGTGAGGTATTAACACTGGCTAATCTCTATCAGTGCTCCTCTAGTCGATGCACTGCCATGACAGGGTGTGATACGGTGACCAATGTCCACATTCATATCTGTGTGTGTGTGTGTGTGTGTGTGTTTCTCACATTGAACACAGAAGCACTGGATCATCAGCAAGGTGCTTCCAAGGTTGTGGGAGTTCAGATTTTATGTGTGTGTGTACATGTGTGTGATATTACACCTATTATCATGGGTTTGTTGTTGAAGCTGCAGCACAGTGAGGCCAAACACTGTATTGGATGGTTGCTGCATCTGAAAAATTATGCATGTATGTGTGTGAGAAAGAGTGTGTGTGTGTGTGTGTGTGTGTGTGTGTGTGTGTGTGTGTGTGTGAGAGAGAGAGAGAGCGAGAGAGAGTGTGTGAATCTCGTGCGGCTGTCTGTGTATATTGGTCACAGCTCTCACATGCTTGAGCCTAATGCACTGCACCATAGTATGGCCCTGCAGCACTTTGTGGGAGCTAAACCCCAACAGGTTTTCAGCCTCCCTCTCGCTCTACCTCCCAGGGAGGGGAGAGAGGTGAGGGAGAGAGGGGGAGGTGCAGAACTGCTGATGTTTGGGCCAACTTATTAGAAAGAGGTCGATGTGTGTGAGCTCTCAACACTGGCAGCGAGATGTGGGAGGACGAGCGTGGATAGGTGAGATGGAGGGATGAATGGAGGAGAGGGATGGAGAGATGCTAGAGGAGGTGAAATGGGGTGGGGGGGGTAAGGAAAACTAAAAATAACGGCTATTGATCCAGCTTTAACATGAATGCAGTGGAGCCAAGGAGAAAAAAACGCAGCAGCCGTCCCAAACTCAATCAAGCATCCCAAAGGCCCAGTCGGCATTTTATAAGTAATACATCACACACACATACACACCACAAATACTGAAGAATTCTACACACTATCTGGAGCTCGCACTCACACACACACACATGCGTACACACACGGCTAATTGCCACTGCATAACAACAGAGTCAAAACACAAAGGGAAGTTATTTCTATGCAGATGCACAAACTCTTTCTGTCTGCTCAGAGCGAGCTTTCAGCCCAACAAAAGATCTGTCTTCATACAAACAGTCCTCCTCTTCATCACTCACATTCACACACACATACACACACACGCGCAGAGGAACCAAGAGCTAAATGGAAAGCTTCATATCAGCTATTTGGACTCAGCGCGTCTCACCTGGACGGGGAGACAACAAAGATGGGAGGAAAGAACAAAGACGGAGGGAAGGCAATTTGAGATGCCTCCTACACACTCATATCTGTCCTGCCTCAGAGATTAGGAACTGAAGACACACACACGCACACAAATACACACGACACATGGAATAGGACTGGCTATGGGAGAGTGAGCACAGTCGTAGGTGCCATACACACTAAAAAAAACAAACACCCACCTGCAGTAAAAATAAAATGGAGTGATGTTTCTGCTACAGTGTGAGGAGAGAGTGGAACAAGGAGTACAGAGCAGAGTCGGGTGGACACGAGGACTCCTCTTCACAGTCACAGGCTTCCCACATTTCAACTGCTCTTGTATTGTATATAACAGCCGTACGTTGCTGTTGTCTACCTTTTCAAATGCAGTAAATGAACAGTGGTGCCAGTCCTTAAAACCTGCTGACTTTCAGAGAAAATGTCAAGTAGGAACATTTTGAGAAAAACAAATGAAACGTTAAAAGTTGTAGTTCAACAGTCGTCCTAATACTATAGAATAAAGTCAGTAAATACATGAAAAAGTTGCACATTTTGCAAAAACTGCATCTCAGTGAGTGAGAACAGTCTCTAAGTGTCAAAGAGGGACGTGGAGGATTTGGTATTATGTTTCGCCCCTAAGCACCTCATTTTCATTATTACTATTATTATTCATACAACTTTTTAGTTAAAACTGTGCCTTAACTCTGGCTTTTTTCTCCTCAAAATTTCAAAGAAACATTGAACTCATTAAAAGAGAAAAAAAAAAAGAGACAGTCTCACAATCCATGACAGTGTCAGGGCTGAGATTCTCTCATTCAGCTTGAAGACACCCAAGTTATCTAGCAATAAGTGTCATCTGATATGGGCTGAGCACAGAGGTATCGTCTGTATACGTGTTGGCAGATATGGAAATAGAGATGTTTTTGTCTTAAGAATGAGTTCGACTTGATTATTAGTTATCATTGTTAACAGCTGAAAGAGTGTTTCATCTGATAGTGTTAAACCAGCATCAGTGAGCTGCCACCTGTGTCACTCACTCTCACCTTTTCAACCACTATCTTTTGTTAAATGTCTGAGCCGGGTCGCCCTAGGGTGGCATCAGGTGGCACTGCTTTCCAACTGGCACAATGGTCTTCATTCTCCCATCATGCACCCTCTCCCGTGTGAAACTGAGAACAGAGCGCATTACACCAACATGACTGTGGCCGTGCGAGTGTCAGCGCAGCACCGATGGGTGCCGGCCGACCGGCCCTTCAAGCTGTGTTCTCTGCTCCCTCTTTCCCTGGAGAACAGGGCAGGAGAGTGGGATGAATGGATGAATGACTTCACTGTCAGGTGTTGAGGGAAGAGGTGAGGCTGACAGTTCACACCAGCATCAAACAGACATGCACTGAAAAAAATGACGACTTCAGCATCACAAAATGACAAAGTTCTGCTAGCTTGTGTTCTTTGCTGGTGGAATACAGGAAAACCAAATGTAGCTCCTCTTGTTTGTCATTCCAGAAAGTCTCCTCATCAGTTACACCCATCATGAGAGAGATTTATTTATCAGCAGTGATGTATAACAGTGTTGGAGGGCACAGTCATATGATGTCCTCCTGCTGATCGGGACGTCATATCAGAAAATGCTTCCAAGTGTCCTTCTAGAGGACAGTTACATAATGCGGGTTCTGCGGGTTCATTTTTCATTTTCAGATGTAATTCCTCCAAGAAACAAACCTCATCTTGTGAGGTATCATCGATCCAGGACTGACTATGGCTACACGCTGTAAATTCTATGAACCTGAACTCATGAATGATGAAACAAAGAGATCTCGAACCCAAGCCCCTCTGCAACTGTCATAGTCAATGAATCTGACAACCTTTTCTTGAATAATCAATTAGGAGTTTAGTGAACAGTGAACAATGTCCATTACTGTATCCTCGGGCACAAGGTGATTCTATCGGAAGCTTTAAGAACAAACTCAAAAATCTACTGAAAGACACTCAACTCTGTAATCACTGATTTTTTAAATATGACTGTATGACCGTGTTTGTGTATGTGAGTGTATCTGTGTATATATGAGTGGGTGGCTTAACTGTACAGTTTTGTGTCATTGTCTTATTGCTATTTCTCTGTGATGTCTTTTTAACAAATGTCTGACCTGCCAAGGGACTGCAGATGTAAATTAGCTCTGAGCTAACTCTGGTACAATGCATCAAATGGGAACATTTATGTTTTTTATTGAACATGGTCCCTTTACAAATAAACTTACTAATAATAATGATAATAATAATAATAATGAGAAACATCCAAATGTTAAGTTCATTATAATGTAAGACTAAGAAAAAAAAGCAGGAAATTCTCACACTGGAGAACAAACCACTATCGAATGTTCGCTGTTTTTGCTTGAAAAAATTAGCCCATGTCCAGATTAGAGTTCCATTTAACTTTATGTAAATTCATTCAAGTAAGTTAACAGAAGCAAAAATTCAATTTCCACTTTTCTCAACTCTTTCCTTGTTTTTTTTACAGTGTGCACATGAACAGAACACATCATTGAACACGCAGTTATTTCTACTGAAAAACAATAAATGTCTATTATCATTTGAGCGAGATGCTTCTTTTCTCGAAAGCAGCTTAGAGGAGAAAACACCGACCTTTGAATTCACAAAGATTTTTTTGTCGTCTTGGGATCTCTGTTGCCTAAAAAGTGATTTAGGGCAGTGGGGGATTTGGGGCGAGAGGATGTCGGAGGGGAGAAGATGCAGCGGTTGATATTCTGCGAGAGGTTTCACACTTATTGAGTATGCCTTCCACAGGGCCGGGCGGTGTGAAGTGCTTCCCATCAGATGAAATAAATAGGATGGAGGCTCCGGCTATCAGNGCTTGAGCCAGACAGGTCAGAGATGGGTCCATGATAACACTATGCAGTAACAGTAGCACCAAGCATCAGGAGACTCAGTGCTGACAGCGTCTCCTCCTGTGGCGGCTACACGTCTCAGTATGCTGATTCTAGACTTTTAATACAAGCCAGACATCATGGCCGTGTAACATCTAACTCCAGTATTTCTCCCTGAACACATACTCCCAATCAATATGCTGGTCTGACCTGATTTAATGTGGCTTTTTGATCAGCTTCAGCATATTCACAAAACACTTCAGGTGCCAAGAACAGATCTATGAGGAAATCAATGCATTTTCGTACATGACAAGCACAAGGTGCATCCAAATGAATATATTACCATCAGAGATGCTCCACAGGTGATTTGCATACGCTGAGAAATTGATTCTTACAAGGAAAAAGAGGACTATATCTTATGAGAGATCAACAAAACACCTGTATATTGGCTAACTGCACCTTGCAGCTTAGCAAACCTTTCCCCCTCTTCACAAAGGTTCCTGCTGGTGGATCAGAGCTCTCTAAAGGGTGAGCAGGCTACAGAAAACTACAGAGGCCTTTCTAAAGTGCCAAAACTACACTGAAACAAAGACTGTGAGTGTTTGTGAGGAAATGTTAATGGTCAACTCGGCTTGTTGATGCTAGCAAGTAAACAAAAAGGGTCTACTGTCTGCGTTGGGTGATGTAGCTTTTTTTGGTGCCGCCTGCCGTTCAATGCCAGGTAGTGTGCAGGGGGTTTTTAGAGCTTTCACTAAGAACAGCTGTGGAAAGCAACACTATTGAGAGCTGTGAGAGTGAACTGAAACGGTACAGTTGTGCGCCAGACAGCTAAACAATGAGCCGAAACTCACTAGAATTCCTGATCAACAGAAATTGTCCAAAAATTTTAATTATGGATCAAATGTTTATAGCCATACGATCTCTGAATGATAACCACATGTTTATCTGAGATTTTAAAAGGTCTGGTGTTGAACTAAATCAGAGCTTCGTAGCTGGGATTAAGATGACACTGATCTTCCTCAGCCAGAGACTGAAAAATGGCTCCAGTATATACATGAAAAACTGTTACAAAAAACGGCAACAAAAACAGTGAAAATTACAGATTAGATTGACACAGCTTGCCACAGCTAACTGCTTTTACAGCAGATGGTTGATGTAAAACTAGCCTGCTTCCATAACAGAAAACAGCTAACGTGAACACATTATTAGAGCATCACACAAAAACAAAATGACCATTCAGTCTGATCCTTTATCATTCAAGTAACTTTGCAAGATCATAAAAATTGGATGTGATTTGCTTCTGTTTAATATCTTTGTCAATCAAACATGCTTGGGTTCTGGACAAAAACTTTTAAAGATGCCACCTTTGTCACAGCAGATATCTGATGACAGAAAGTTATAAGAAATAATGATAAGAACTGTGAGAGTGGGACATGGGGTTCACAGTTTGGTGGCGGAGTGGCCGACATGAGTGACACTCCACACAGAAAGATATAATTACTGAAAAGAGGAGAAAAGGAAGAAGTGGGTGAGGAGAGCGGAAAAGAAGGCGGGAGGAGGAGATTGATGGGTGAAAGGTGGCTCAACTCCAGGACAAACCAGTTAACAATCCAGTCACACACTCGCACTGCAACTGGGACCCAGTGGGCAGACCTTCAAACAAAGTGTGGGAGTGTGTGTGCTCAATGTGTGTCTTTGATGCTGCATGTTGCTCTGTTTGTGCATGTGTGTGTCTGCATGCCTTCGGGTGCAGCGACTGTGCCCGTGCCCTCCCATGTTTTGTGTGTGTAGGAGGACTAATCGTATGTTGTGGTGAGAGTGCAGAGGGGCGTTCAAAGGCACGCAGTCGTTCTCCAGGGGGGAAAGAATGTTGCGGAATCTGTTTGCAGAAACAAAAAAAAGACGGAGTGAGGAAGAAAATGCAAAAACAAAAAAAGAGGAGGAGGAAAAAAAAGACAGAAAATTACAATTAGAACAATTACAATTAGAAAAGGTAGAGAGAGGAGGTCACATCCGGGAACGGTGTCAGTAGATGCCGGAGCGAGTTATGAGTGATACACCAATGTAAAGTGATGCTCAGTCACACAGGAGCATCACAGGGAAATAAAGAAAATCCATTTGGCAACTTATATTCATGCTGTTATACCTAAATACACATTACCTACAGGTGTTGGCACACAGTCACGACATCTTGGCACCACCACCATCTATTAGCATGACTACATAACATAAACACTGTATGTTTGGATCCAAGGCTTGTTCAGTGAATACAGACAGAGAGCAGGTGCGGGATCTTTTCTATTGTTCCTTGATGTGTCTACAGGGTCTTTCAAGAGCTGAGCTATTAAAGTGAGCAGGCCACCACTTGGACTTAATTTCTCCTTTTCCTCCCTGCTGTCACATCAAATTACACCATCAATCCATTCAACACACACACACACACACACACATACACACACACACACAGAGTGAGATGAGGGTTTCATGGGTCCCCAGTTGAAGTAGTAGTGCTGAATTGAAAAACACTGATATTTAATACTTTTTGTATCAAATGTCTCTCATCTAAATCAGTAAACTGGATTACAGTTATCAAGTGCTGACGTGTGCCACATCCATCAAAGAAAGATCCTTAGATCTCTTTCCACGAGTCTCCAGAGGAGTGCATGTGGAGTATAAGCATACGTTGCACTGATTCAACTTAATATGTCGGCGTAATCGAGTGTGTGAACAGCAAACAGCATGCTGTTGCACAAAGGTTGATAAAACACCAACATCGCAAAATGTATATCTCCTTCTTCGTTCTCAAATATTTGCATCTCGCTTCGAATCTAGAACTAACAGGAGCTGCTGCACATAGTGCTGTGAGACTTGGAATACTGTAAACTACATAATCTGTGGAGTTTATGGATCTGTGTACAACACAAAGGCATCAAACACAGCACAAAACATCTACTCTATTGAGCTTACACTGGAAATGCCAATAACATGATATATTTGCAGTGGAAATGTCATTGTGTAATCAAGCTTTTCGGTCATAATCAGCTGTACACTGCTGTTAATCTGTAACAAAGGTTCACATACTGTGCACGGCTTTATGTGCCACCTCAGACCAAAGTATGAGTGCTCAACATGGAGCTTTTCCAAATACGGGTCCATGTTCTGCTGATGATGGAGCATAAGAGTTTCCGGATTGATTCCAAGTATCTTAGTGTGCCTCAGTAAAGGAGTACGTTTCAGTATCTGCTGTTTACATGCTCAACAAGGTGCGACCAGACACACATAGTGATCTTGTAAGAGAAACCCCACATCAGCATCCTCTTATCAGCCAGTCCAGCCAAGTCACACTCAGGCCCAAATAATCCAGGAGGAGAGAGTGAAGGTGAATTTGCCTGGACTGTGTTGGAGAGCACAAGGTCAGCTAATCTATGAGACGCAGTGTGTGAGCATGTGTGTGGTCAGGGTATGGGAAAAGAAAAATCAGCAAGAGGTGAGGAGTTCAGAAAAGAGGACACGCACACACAGAAAACTGCAGATTTGACATTTGCAAAATTGCGTCAAACTTCCTATTTACATAAAATCCAGAGAAACAGAGAGAGAGATGTAAATGGAGGAAAGCAGTGGAGAGAATATTTGCAAAGAATCTGCCACGCTCTGATTGGTAGCCCAGGGCCAGGCTTCATTAGCACCAGTTCAACCCTCGTCATCACAGCCACATGATGAGCAGCATGAGTCACTATGGCAGAGCTCAGCGAGGGCAGAGAGAAACAGATGGGATCTGCTCTGTGTGCGAGGGTCGATGTGTTAAATGTGTTCTGAATGTACCTCACACCTGCCTGCGCGTGCTCACTCAAGAACCGCATGTAAGAAAAAGGTCAAGTGACTATTAGTGAAAAGCGTGTGTGCAGTATGCAGGGGCGTGTGTGTGCTCGCTTGCATAGTGACAGAGTGCTGTAATGCCTGCTGATAACCAGTGTTTGGTGCTTCAAAGCACCTTCCATCTTGCCTTCCAATCTGTCAGCACGGGGACTGCTGCGCCCCGGCTGCCAAGAGCAGCGGTGATCAACTCTATCAGCGGCTGAACACTGCCAAGCTTCTGTTTAATTACACTCCATCAACAGTAAACTAACAGCAATTAGAAGGCAGACAGGCGAGGGAAAGAGCTACTGTACCTCTGGACTGATGAACTGAGGACAAAACCTGAGATGAATCTTGTCCAGTACGATGATTCCACAAGAAAGGGCGGAGGAACGGCATGTTTGAAACACGTTCATGATATCAATAATGAATTTTCAACAGAACTTGAGGTGAATTTCCAGGCAAACATAATGGTTATTGTGGTAATCCACTGTGATGTGGGACTATTACCAGCACATCAGAGGCTCAGGGATAGACTGGTCTGCCTAAACAATAGTGATACAAAGCAGCTACTTTTGGTTTGAGCAGGATTATTCATGTTCATCAGCAAAGGTGGTTGTTGACAATACAATACCCATGATCCCACGCTACTTCATAATATCATCAAACTCCATTTAATGTTGTTTTGATTGAGATGCCCTTAGCGACAGAAAATACATACAGTGTGTTGTGATTGTTGCTGTGACCTCCCTGCACCTTAATTGGCTCAACTGCGAGCAGGATCAATGCTGTCAGCAGGCTTCTCATTTTCAGCCACGTTAGCAGCATGGCAATGCTGGTCTGTCCACCGCTGTGATCTGGATGCAAATATCTCAACGGCTGCACGATGGACTGCCACGAACTTTGGCACAGACGTTCCCCAGAGGAAGAATCCTAATGACCTGGGTGATCCCCTGAATTTACCTCGTGTCATTTTGATTTCTGATCAAATATACCTGCAAAACTACTTCCACTCCCATCAACCTGACCTGTAACTTTGTATTGATTGTTTTCTCATTTGGGTTTCTTTAACTACACACTCTCCATCATGCCTCATGCATTTCTTCAGAAACGAGCTGAACCGGACTAATCCATTGCGATAGCCTTGGAGGGCGAGACTTATATGAAACAGAACATTAGTTATGTACCATTACTCCACATTCTATGAGTACAGGAGCAGCCCTCTAACCTGTGGGCCCCAAAGCTGGTTAGGAGCCAACTGTCCAGTCTCAGCTCAGCTTGTACACAAGGTGAGACGGAGGTGGGGTTTAACCTGAGGTCTTCAATGCTGTGTGAGCAAGGGATGAACTCACTAGCAACAGCCCTCTACTCATAAGATCTGGAGTTACAGTAGGTCACTAATGTTGGTGTCTCTTCATTTGTTTTAAGAGCAATGGCCGATGACAATCTCCAATACTTGATGGTGTGACTTCATCTCTCAGTCACTCAATAAGTCACAGACTTTTGCATTTATAGGACTGACCCCCTGTGGGTCAGCCAAAAATAAATGCATGCATGTCTGATAGTGTCATAATGTCTGAACAGAAGGCTGCTGGTGACTAATCATCATGGATATTCAACAGTGGAAAATGTGCTGATGACTCAGTATGGATGCACAAACACTGAAGCAGTCAGCCACAATGTGGAAGATCAGTAGTGACAGCAGACAAGGACAGACCACACCAGAGATCATCCTGTCAGACCACAAATTGATGATGATACAGAAAGCTGTACTGCTCCTGGGTGAGGAGGTCTGAGGAGGAAGAGATCAGCATCACACAATATCCCCTTTTTGTTGTGACCAACATCTGCATGAGCAACACTCAGATAGTTTATTCCTGCAACCCACAACAGACACTAAACGAGAAGTACTGTACACATATAAATGCACAACCATGCACGAAGTCATTGACAGACACTGTCTCCATCACACTGTCTGTCAAACAGAGACAATGGACAAGTTGATTTTTCTACTGTACAACTTTCACTTCAAAATATACTGTTTCTGTCCATCAACTAACTGATTACTTGACGAACTGCTTCAGTGCTCATCATGATCAGCTGACCATGACCACATCTGCACCACAAAAATCCCAAGAATTCATTGAGTGTTCCAGATATTTGTATTTCTCAGGATGGAAGCAAATTAATCAAATTGTTTTAAGGCCGTGAACAGACTGGTTTTATGCTAAAATCCATTAGGATCAATATTCAGAGCTTCAGACCAAAATTCAATACTACTTAAAGTGGAAGAATGCACTCAGTGGAGTTAAGAGCTAAATGTCATTCAATTGTCCCTCCCGGTTCTAGTCAAGATTGGTGGTGAAGATAACACAAACTGAGATTTATTCATCTCATATTATGCCTAACTTCAGTGGATCATAACACATTGGGTGTAGAATTAATCTGCAGATGCTCCAGTTCAAGATGAGACCACACTTTTCTCTGGATGCCAGTTCTTGAGCCACGCCAAAGGCCAAAGTGTGGCCTGCAACAGAGCAGCTAAGCCTCGCTTTTAGCCTTGCCGACTGCTGGAAATGCCTTTTGCTATGATGTAACACATTCCGTAAAATGGTGAGTACTGCTGAAATGATGCAATAAAACATAACAGCAGGATTTTGTGAATCACCGCAGCCAGGACAGGTCCTTGAGCATACAGTCATTAGCTAACAGATTAGACTGATGGGTGCATATGTACACACACGCTTTACGCGTGAGCTTTTAACTTATTAAAGGAAGAGGAGAACACACACACACACACACACACACACACACACACACACACACACACACACACACACACACACACACACACACACACAGCCTTGAAACAATTAGGCAGAGACACTTGAGCAGCTCTTTAAACATCGCCTGCACAGTGCAGACGCATCATTCAGACAAGGTGAAGGGCATTTAAAGAGAGGATGGCTGCACAGTGGAACTATTACCGCAGTCGAGGTAAATGTGACTGAGCATTTATTCATGCGTCTGGATCATTTGCATGACCTGCAGTTGATACATCAACAAGATCACCTTTATCAAATAGGTGTTTCAGGTAAAAACAGTTCTGAACATCTCAGAGCAGACACACACACACACACACACACACACACACACACACACACACACACACACACACANCTTGAAGACCAGCAGAGACGACGGCAGAGTGACAGCTGAGAGAAATAATACTGGTAGTCTAAAAAAAGAATGCTGTTTTGTTAATACATTATCCCTTATAACCATTTCCATTAGACCGGATAGTGTAAAAAAATGTTTGACAAAAAAATCTAACTAAACTACAATTTCCAGTGTCAACAACAAGCAGTGAACACATGAGCACTGCCCTCCTGCGTCATCCCTGATTGAGTTCTGGTGTCTTGTTCGGAGAATTTTCTGGAAATAAACACAGATTACATGATGGCTTCACCCAGAAATTCGGAGGAGGTTTTGGGACTTTTTTCAAGCCTGCAGTCTTTCTCTGTCATACAGTGCCAAAAAAACCCACCCAGAGGATAAGACTGCCTGTAAGTGGCCTGTAAGTGGCTGAAAGGCGAAACCCAGGCCGAAAACAGGACAGGCCTGGCTGGGCAGGGTTCAGCTTCAATCAGATGAGTGGTGACTGTGTATAGTGATTGAAACTAGAGGGGCAGACACATTCAGCTTATGTCAAGGCTGTACAGTGCGACAATTTCCGTCGCATTTGCTACTAAAAATCATTCTGTGCAAAGAGAAATATGTATCCACTAGCACAAGTGCGAAGGTGTTGCATTGGTATCATGTCTAAAAAAATGGCGGGGAAAACTAGGCTATATTACTGTCTCTTGTCCTGTTCGTCAGTTGTTGGAACAATGCTTCATGGGAGTTGTAGTTCTAAGTGTGTACTGTCCTTCTCAATCTGAATACAAAAGAGTCTGACGCTGAATCTTCGTCACTCGTTGCTTCTTCATCGGACCGGCCTGTCTCCTCAGATACAAAAATGAATTCAACCCTCAGTGGTTAAAAGATTTCACCTGGCTTGTATACGACCAGACCAAAAAGGCAGTGTTTTGTAAGTATTGTATGGTGGCAGGCGAACGGATGGCAAGGAATACGCCACACATTACAAGGAGTACCATATTTAAACATGATTTCTAAACACAGTACTACAAAGCAACACATCATCTGTAGAGATGCAGTATAAGAGCCATATCTAATTCAGACCAGCAGACAGTTCACTGATGCGCATTGAAAGTATTACTGTTGATTTTTCATGTTTAAAAATGTTTAAATTCATCCTGTTGTGTTCAGGTGGAGGAAAAATGAAGGTTAAAGAATCAGTTTAATTGTTGTTCAACATTGTTAGAATTTCTTATCAGTATCAAATTAATTTAGCCAATAAACACATTAACTAACTGTCCAACTGTGTGTGCCACTAAATTTTTCTTTGTTCTACTAACATTTTTAACTTGCTAGCACCAGTGCTACCACCTAAAAAAGTAAGCGTACAGTCCTGTGCATGTATTACCTCCTTCGGACATGGCTAATTAAGTTCAAGCTTTCAATTCTTGTTGCCATCATTTATGCAAAGGTGTACAAGTAGTGAAGTGATCACTTCACTGTGATAAAGCCTCACATTCTGCTGCGTGGGCGTCTTCACATTGTCAATGACTGTTCAGGGTTTGACGGCATGTCATGCATTGGTGCATGCTTCTGAAAAGAACGAAATGCTGGCAAACACATGCAGCTGTTGATGCAACTTTTGCATCAGTGTAAAAAAAGTGTCTGTGGGGGAGTGTCAGTATATAGCCATAGCCCTGCTGTTTATCATAATTAACATTACAGCACCAAATACCTTGTTCAGCCCTGAACACGGCACAGTTATCAGCGGGTACCACTGCAGAGGAATAAATCTCATTCATGTACGGCATCATTTTTCATCATATGACAACAATGAATCTATGTGATAATGTGCACAGTGGGTAACATTATTTAGAGTGGAGTTCCTCTTGTGTGTGCATCTTAATGGAGGGAGAACTTTCATTCTCCAATGGAAAGAGTTATGAGAGGATCATTTCTCTGAGGCACAGCACTACAGTAACACTAGACTCATGTCTGCAGGTGAATTACTCCATCATTATCTTGCTTATGAGTTAAGTAGTGATTGAAAACAAGCTAGGAGGCTCCCTCGTTGCAGACAAAATTCAAACATGGAAAATAAAAGCAGCTGCTATAAAGCTCCAGTGTCTTCTGGGGAACAAATTAACAATCAAATGTTTTACAGCAAAACGCAGTGAAATGGCCTCATCCTTTCTGCCTCATTTATGCTGGCTTGTATTTCAACAGCTCAGTATGGAAATGTGATGCTGTTTTCAGCTGATTTGAAGTGAGAGCAGCCAGACAGCAGCATGTGCATCAGAAACACACACAGAATGTTTTAAATTAGGCGGAGCATTGACTTTCTATCACCATTATTTAATTCCAAAAGCAAATGTGGCAAAGGTAAGCCTGAATGAATGTCCACTGAGGCAGATTCAGAGCTGCAGCGATCGGTCAGTTCACTGATCACTGAAGGCATCCTTCTCCAACGTGAGGATTTCATGCTTTTCTCTGCTTTTCTTACGTAGTAATATCTTCTCAGAACGTATGGTACGCTTAAAACAATGGCTGACAGTAAGCAGTAGCACATTTGTAGAGCTGATTTGTCACATCATGACAGAGTCTCTTCACGTCTCTCAGCCCTGTGGATATCTCAGTTTGACTCGAACAGCATAAGATTAACCTGCAGACTTCTCATTTCTCCTCTGCTCCATGCTTGGAGTCCTGTGCACGGCTGATCAGCACGATTGAGGGTTATCACTGAACCAACGTCTACTCGCCTCAGATCTCTGTTTTCTTTCTGTTCTCTAATCCATATTTGTTAAGGACACAAGAGGGGCAAGAAATACTTGTATGGCACTAATCAAGAGACACGCCTCAACACTTGAAAATGGCTCATCTGTTAATCTATTGACCCATCCAGTTTAATCCCTTGCTGCCTCTCTCCATCTCTCAGCGGTTAATCATCAAACACGACGCCGGCCTGTGTGATCAATGCATCTCAGAACAAAGAGCCAGTCACGCAAACACATTCCTCCTTTGGTTTTACCGAATGACATGGTCAACACTTCTTCTGTCTTGTGGAGTGTTTGCCAAATTCAAAGTTATTGTGAGTAGGTCCTCATTTAGAGGCTTAATTCTTTTGCTTTTGTGCAAATATTTGTGTCTTAGACCTCAAGGTCTGTCCATACAGCAAAATCCATCATGGCTGTTTGTCCAGAAAGTAAATAGAGGTGATTAGGTCATTTTGGAAAAGAGAAAAACAAAAAAAGCAAAGGCTGATCTTTTGTAACGGACAGAGAAAAACCGTTAGAGGGTTGTACTGCTTATCTGCAGCAAAGGCCGGCCTATTCACAACTTCAGCTTTGAACAAATGTTATGCAAGCTCCCCTTTCTCCGCACACTAAATGCAGGAGTCAAGGAGCTGTTGACCTGTCTTGCAAAAATAAAAAAGACTTTACCCACAAGGCGTGATGGAGTGATAGGAAATAAAGAAGAGAGGGAAACGAAAGGGAAATTTCCACGATGACTGCAAGCGAGTGGACATCAAACAGACACGGCCGTGGCTACACAAAGTCTAATTACCACAGCACGGCGAATAACACAGAGTTACAAATTACCCTCACAGCAAGACAGATGGCCACCACACACACACACACACGCGCGCGCACACACACACACACACACACACACACACACACACACGGCCAAATATGCACTCACAAATCATTAAGTTTCCATGCTTTTCTACCCAACACTTTCACTTCCCTGTTGTTTTGTTCAAAAAGCGACATGGCTGAGCATAACACAGAAAAATATGGCTGACTAGTACTTGTACATGAAACAGCCTAACAGTAAAAAAGTAGAATCAAATGTTTTTACAGCTTCTTTGTGTCATGGACCAAACTACTGGATAAACACATTTTGGTTGGACCCAGTGTTTGCTGATCAACTTATCTCTCATCCAACAACTCTTATCTGAGCTGCTGCACATGATCCACACACTAAACACATAAAGCATCCAAGGGGGACACAAGCAATGCTGATCACAAGTGCTGGGATAGCTGGTCATAGGCCTCCAGACAGACCATGTCACCTTATACACACACACACACACACACACACACACACACACACACGCACACACACACACACACACACACACACACACACACACACACACACACACACACACACACACAATTACCCAGCACAATCGTATGGCCTGGTATTAACAATAACAAGCCATCAAAGGCAGCGAGTGAGACGGAGAGGGGAGGCGTGACGATCTGCTGCCTGCCCACCTGGGATGGGATGGAGAGGGGGAACATAAAACGCAGCGAATCAAGCAGCGCAGGAATGAGGGGGCATCACGGGCGCAATGACACGAGCAGAACAATGCCCCTGGCTCCCACACACACGCATACTGTACATCCACAACCACCACTTTGCAAAATGTCACATAATCTCAGATGATTAGCTCAATCTGACGTTGGAGTGTTATGAGGCTACATAAATCAGGGAAATGGACCATCCTGGACTACATGTGACCTCTGGGTTCAGCATTATTGCCAGTGCAGCCCATCAAATGATGAACAGTATGAAATCCTCTCAAACACTTTGGTACAGGACATTTACTTTTATATGCAGCTAGTATTGCTTTGGTACAACTAATATGCCTCCAATAGTGCCCAATTACACCCTACATCCTAGCGCACACACACACAAACGCACACACACACCTAAGTTTTTTGAAGTTATTGTCGGCTAAATCAACAATAAATAACACAAATGAGAAGCCAAAGCTTTACAAGGGGCACTTAGTGATTAAGTATAGCACTTCCATAATGCTGGGGGTTTGCACAAAGTGGTATCAAGAGAAGAATGGTCAAAATGGATCAAGCAGAAGTTTAATCCTGAGTGGGTCACTGGTCGATCCACAGACAAATTAATCAGCAACAATTCTGATAACTGATTCATCACTTTAAGGGATTTTATAAAGCAAACATGTCACAAATTCACTGCTTCCACCCTCTCAAATGTAAATATCTGCTGGTCAGAAAAAACGAGCCGTTTGAATATATCACCTTGAGACATTTTATCAATCAATCAAGAGAACAATCAACAGCTTAAAAGATGATGAAAATAATTGTTAGTCGCAGCCCTACTCCAAAAAACAATGGATCCTACAATTCCCATACTGACAGCATCATTTGCCAGCGCCTCCCTGCCTGGAAAATGCCTCTGTCTTTTAAACTGCTGCCACCAGTTTGTAATTTCTGGTACTGTTCATTTGTTGTTTCTCCTCGCCCAATCTAAAACTCTCCTGGTGTCATAAGAGTTATTTTTCAGCCTTTGGAAAGCTCCTTCCAGAACCACAGAGGACATTATCAGCTGTTTTCACACGCTGAATGGTACCCACCATGCTCTTGATTGGTAGCGTGCCCCTTTAGGTGCCATAGCTGGCATCATTATCATTATCCTGTTAATTATTACAAGCAGTAATAATTTGTAGCGGTGGATTGTCTGGTTAGCGCTACATCAAACGTGCTAACTTTGGAATGGAGACACGTGACTGTGATAAGTCTCCATTGATGCAGATTCAAACTGGGACAAAGCAACAAGAAAGACAGTTTGTAGCTGCAGAGAACACGAGTTTCAAGCTTATGTTCTAAATGCACCTTGTTTTGCAATGAAATTGAATGCACTGTGACAAGAAATGTCAGAAATATTAGGCTCTCACTCTCAATTGTGATCGCATAACAACTGCAAACACCTAATAAAACTCAACCTTTGATCACAGGACAGTCAATTTATCATTCAATGGCACAAGAACACCGTGTTCCACAAACAAACACGCCTATGTCCACACCACAGTGATTTAAGCTGACCTTGAATCACCACAAACTGACACCTTCTTTTGATAAACTGAATATGAATAGTATTGAATTTCAGTGTCTTGGGAAATGTTCTTTTAGCAGTTATACACAGCAGTAAGTGACGAATGGTTCAAAGATAAATGATCTGCAAAGGACTGTGGTTTGTGGTGATCTCCTAACATTGAGCAGTGTTTTTGGGTCTGAATGGCGCCTGTTAAGCAGTGCCAAGCCTCTTCAGGCTCATTACTGAAACGCACAGGTTGCCACTAACATTCAGGCTGAAGGCTGAGACTAATGTTTTGATTGCAGCTGCTGGTTCCAAATATTTGGGGCTCTTTAAGTGATTTGTTTTAATGGCAAAAATTCTGATTACAGAATTCTTTCATCTTGTAATCTTGAAAAAGCCCCTGAAACTGTATTTAGATGATCATGGGGCACTGAAACCCCACGTGTGTGCTAATTAAAGTTTGAAGTTTAGACAATATATCGGTACATATATATTATGGGATTTTGCATAAAGACTTGAACAGCATTATGCCCATCATATCCTACGCAAACACACATAATCTGACCTAAAGTTCGAGCAGAAATCAATGAAATCAGCTTTATACAAATACCAACAGATGCATCGGTCCAGTGTAAACTGACAATATGTTGAGGCTGGTTTTATTTTGCAAGTGCTCCGTACTCCTGACCCTGCCAACATTTCTGTAGCCAGCCTTTCAGCCTCTCTCACAGCCAAACTACACTGGCCTCTTTGAGCATCCACTGCCCACAACAAACCCACACAACCACCATGACTGCCAATATCACACAAAGACACCATGTTACTACAACCCACGGTAAGGAGATGGGGGGGCAGGGAGAGCTCATTTATGTTAAAAGAGGTTATTCTCACACTGTAGCTATTTTTATGTGACTATTTCGACGCTTTCACAATTTTTTGTTCATGTAACAATCATGCGAGCGCAGCAGGGAGAGCTGAGATTAACTGAAAGGTGGTGGTTTTGTTGCAGAGAGAGCTGCTTGCACGTTCCTTTCAGAGAGCCGAGGGCCGAGCACGAGACCCCGCCAGGGTGACAGAGCGTCCAGCGCTGAATCAGCGGGTCGCACGTTGTGTAATCTCTCATACAAACACACACACACAGATTAACAGCACACAGAGAGGCGGGGTAGGGATGGCGAGGGGTGGGGGGGTGGTGGTGGGGGGACTCTTTACAGAGGGACTTTTTCAAGAAAAGGAAACAGAGGCCCAAAGAAGTGTTACAGTTGTGGCTCCTCTTAATTTAAAGCCTCGCTGCCACTGAATGGGACCAGTTGGCCTATAAAACTGGTCTCTTCAAATAGCAGATTCTTTAGGCTTGACAGAAGTTTGTCAGGAAAAGTTCAACTAGATTCTTAGACAAACACACACAGTACTTGGACTCTCAGCCCAAACTTGATCATCCTGACGGGCTCACTGCAAATCTGTGCAGCTCAAAGTGGGATCTACAGCAGCAGCCACAGGGGGTCCTTTAGGGGGGGCAAAATGATGAACAGTGTACTTTCTTTAAATTATAATTCACTAGGAATATAGAAGAATACAATTATTTGTTTCTCCTTCATCACTTTTATCTCCCAAGTTATACAATTCATTGCCAAATATCAGCCTTTATGGAGATCCCAATGACCAACTTGTTAGGTGGGTGTCCACGGCCTCTGATCTGTGTCTGTTTGACGGCCTGTGACATGCAAATGTTTGAGAGCCCCCTGCTGTAGAAAACAGGTCTAATATCAAACCATCCACTTAACTGATTCATCTTCTTAACTGTGTGCAGACCACCGCAGAATCCCAACAACTACCTGCTTGTTATGTAAGGCAAAAAGACAACTGCCTTATGTAATAGTTATGGGGCGTACAGTAAGCTCAAATTTAATCGCTTACTTGGGGACCCTGCGCAAAGATTAGCAGTGAACACCTGTTAGATGCATCTCATCTTACAACACATTACATGCACACATTAGTGTTTCTCAGCAGCCAGGCTACTGAACAACAATGAATTAATCTATTGTTGGATGGTGGTGGCTTAAATCAATGCAGCCTACACACTGAGCTCCTGACACATACAGTAACCCCAGTGACTGCTGCCCTGTTAGTGTGACCATGACATCTTCCTCTTGCATGTAGTGGCAGACAGATAATTTCCCTGATCATGGTTCTGAATGCACAGATTATTAAGCAAATTCCCCTCGCGAAAAAGCTGGAAAAGCTGAAATTTTTGACACTTAAATAAATGCTACATGAAATCATTTTTATGCCGAATTTTTCAGCATATTTTTAGAATTCAAAACAGGCATTAAGCAATGTTCTTATACGCATTTACAACAACTTATACACGACTTTCTTAAAGCGCATGGAATTTTAATAGTGGGGTTTCGGCAAAATCTCTCCAAACAAGAGACAGCACTACCTGTGCCGGGACAGTCAAATCCAGATGTTATGACAGTCTGGCCCTTTACTACCTGCTGTAAAGCTAGCGGCTAAAGGCATTCAGCGTTTGGAGTTAGACAAGTAATAAACATGTTCTTTGTAACTTGTGTCACCTCACAATACCCGAGAGGGTTATCAAGGACTTAAAAACACACAAGCCATGCACAGCGGCTCCCGACACCACAAGCCTGGTTTCTTTGACGGGAGGGTGCAGGAGGTGGAACTTCGTTTAAAATCTAACAACTTCTAGTTGAACCTTGGTTGTCGACAAATACACACACTCCAGTAGAAACTTCCCGAATCACAGAGACACACTCCTTGATTCGGCACACACATTTCACACCAACATGCATTTATTTCACTTAAATTATAACTTTTGACCACAGCTCGCTCTCACAGCTTGCTATCATGTAGCCGGTACCATATGTGTATAAATAGAGCCAGAGAGCCAGGCAGCGTTAAATTCAAAGATTTCTCAATGCAGTCTGGCTTCCCTGTTTATACCAGAGGACTGCACGGACTGTGTCGCCAGTGAACAAAGTTCAGAGCAGCAACAAGTCAAACTTACCAGAGTTTGTTCATACTGCAGCGCCCGCTGGTCTGAGCCGTCCCCTGCCATGGCTCTGCTCTGTCTCTGCCCGGCGACTTGATCAAGTCTTTCAGCTTGGAAGTGAGACGAAAGCGACCTCGATATCTCTCTGAGTGCGCACTGATTAGAGCATTAGCATGACTTTAGTTTCTGTAAAGGAGTTCACAAAGGGAACTCCAAGTACAGAATGCGTCCCGGTTACAGTAAGTTCCTTCATTTTATAGCTTCTGGTCCCCAGCAAGATACACACTGCGAGGCGGGACTTCGGTGGTTTGAAGTGGATCGACCCTCCCATCTGGAACCGCTGTCAATCAAGGCAGAAGCCTTCGTCCTCTCTGCTTGTTTCACAGTGTGGAAGATGCTTCTCACAGTTTAGCGTTGATTCATTGATTTGACAGTTCGTGCACACAGATTGAAGGTGAGAGAACTCTGCATTATCAGCAGTATTTGTACTGTATGGTACATCTTCTACCTTTACTCTTCACATTTACATTACCGTTGGCACATGCTCATTTTACTATCATTATTATGCCATTGTTATCTTGACAGTAGTTCGTAACGTTGTTGTTTTTTACCCTTTTAAGTAGTTTAGCCCTCTTTCTAACTGTTGAGCAAGTTGCATTTGTGCAATAAAGTAACTTCTCTGTGGGGATCAATCAAGTTTTTCTGAATCTCAATCTGAAAAGTCAAAAGAAACTGAAATTTGTGGTGCTGCCAGGGTCCAGATAGACTGATCCTCCACTGCACCCCCTGAATGCTGATGATTAACTATTTACAGCCTTTTCTATTAGAGTAAAAATAATATAAAATAAAATAAAAATATTTTAAAATTCCTGGTTAATAAATCAAGTTTTGATGTCAATATTATTTGATTTGGAAACACACACGCGCACACACACACACACACACACACACACACAAACACACACACTTATATACATATGTATAATGAATGTCTCAGTAACTATTGAATGGATTGCTATTAAATTTGGTACATGCACTGCCTGACCGAAAAAAAAGTTGCCACCTGGATTTAACTAAGCAAATAGGTAAGAGCCTCCTACTGGATAATTACTGCATTTGCAATTATCTTTAGCTGGCAACAAGTTATTTATCCCAAACTGATGCAATGAGTAGCTTCTCATTTCTTAAACAACCATGTCAAAAGACAAATCCCATGGTCGTGGAAAAGATGTTAGTCTGTTTGAGAAGGGTCAAATCATTGGCACGCATCAAGCAGAGAAAACATCTTAGGAGATTGCAGAAACTACAAAGATAGAGTTAAGAACTGTCCAATACATTATTAAAAACTGGAAGGAGAGTGAGGAATAATCGTCTTCAAGGAAGAAATGTGATCGGAAAAAAATCCTGATTGATCGTGATCAGCGATCACTTAAACGTTTGGTGAAATCAAATCGTAGAAAAACAACAGAAGAACTCAGGGCTATGTTTAATAGTGAAAGTAAGAGCATTTCCACATGCACATTGCAAAGGTAACTCAAGGGATTGGGCCTGAACAGCTGTGAAGCCTTTAGGAAACCACTACTCAATGAGGCATGTGCCCAAAGAATGAGGTCAGCTGACTACCTGAATACACTGAATGACCAGGTTATTCCATCAATGGATTTTTTCTTCCGTGATGGCACAGGCATATTCCAAGATGACAATGCCAGGATTCATCGGGCTCACATTGTGAAAGAGTGGTTCAGGGAGCATGAGACATCATTTTCACACATGGATTGGCCACCACTGAGTCCAGACCTTAACCCCACTGAGAATCTTTGAGATGTGCTGGAGGCTTTGCGCAGTGGTTCAACTCTCCCATCATCAATACAAGATCTTAGTGAAAATTAATGCAATGCTGGACAGAAATAAATCTTATGACATTGCAAAAACTTATTGAAACAATGCCACAGCGAGTGCATACCGTAATCAAAGCTAAAGGCGGTCCAACGAAATATTAGAGTGTGTGACCTTTTTTTTTTGGTGGCCTTGAGATGAAAGTCAGAAAAACAACCTTGACCTGAGGTGAAACCACAGTGCATCACTGGGCAGAAATCATCCGCTGCGCTGCTCTTAACAGCTGGGGCCTTTCAAATTTTGAGATATTTCTAATTAACTGCTGGCCCCGAGCAAAGATCATATCATCCTGAGGTTGAACACATGCTTGATTTAATCCATCTTTTGAAACTTAACACTGAGAAGTGTTTGATGTTCTTTTGCAGTGATGTGAAACAAATACAGGGAACCTATACATAGCTGTCAGCAGGGAGTTCAACCCCAGATGGAGCTCTGCAAAAATACACACTTGAGCCCAGAAAGGTATTTTCCACTTCAACTGAATATATGTGCACTGGGCAGAGTAGGTTAATCATTAGAATAGCTCTGCTTTGTGTGAATCTTATTTGAAAGTGGCAGCCTTTGTAGTCTAACTCCACGTCTTGTGGAACTGCTCTCTTCAAGGTTATGCAAGGGCTCGCATTCTTGAAGCTCATGATAGCTTTGCTTTGCCTCAGTGGAAAATGACTGGAGGAACACGATAAGCACAATCACTAATGATCAACACTTCCATCCATTTTCCCCGGATCTGGGTTGTGATGGCAGCAGGCAAAAACTCTCTCTTTTTTTTTTTTTTTTTTTTTACAAAGAATCTCTCTGCTCAGGGTTATCCTGAGGCATTCCCAGACCAGGTGGGAAATATAATACCTCCAGTGTTCTGGGTCTGCCTTGGTGTCTCCGCCTATTTGAACATGCCCAAAAATCTTCTGCAGAAAGGTGGCCTTGGGCTCTCCTGATCACATGCCCAAACCACCTCAACCGGCTACTTTTAATGCAGAGGAACAGCATTCACATCACTGGGCAACTCAACATGTTCGTATGTTTATAGAGTTGTAAAAAATGAATCATGCAAAAGAAAATTGACCACTTGTACCTGCCATTAAAACTTTTCAGTCACTACTGCACAGAACATATTGGTACTGAGCAACTTTGATAATGGTGAGGTGCTTGCACAGAGCCCAAACGATACTACAAGACAATACCCAACCCAACCACAGCTTGTTCACTTGGCTGCCGTCTGGCAAGCGTTACGAAGGATCTGCTCTGTACCACCAGAATACAGAGCAGGTCCTCTCTTCAGGCTGTGAGACTTCTCAGTACATCCTCTGCACTCCACCTTAAATAGTAGGTTATTTTTGTGACTTATTCTTTCATCCATTTATATATTTTTGGTTTTGTGTGTAACATAAAGGAACTATAACTGGCATTTTGTTCCTTCCTGTGTTGTGGACTGATAAAAAATACATTTTGTAGCTTGTGTAGGCCGCCTGACATGTTCGAAATTAGTTGGCCTCTATGTGCCGCTAAAGGCTTAAATAGTCATAGTTCTTTCCTGGCTTACTGAGTTAGTGATGGAGCTACATCATTGGTCAGATGAGTTTAGCTCTTTCCAAATTCATTGGCAGGCAGTCCTCAGTTCCATCCTCATGTTGTTTTTATTATGTTATTGTTATTTTTCCAGAACTGCAGTGATTTTGTGTTTCCCCAGGTAGTGTTTCCTTGCTGAGACTTGGTGGATGGACAAAACACCAGCCAAAACCTAAACACAACTACCAGGACAAAGATGACAACTCATTTCAGATAACTCAGACCCCAGATGCCTCATATTAGCTTGAATGGAGATGGATTTTGAATATGGATTTCAGAATGTAGAATATGTATATCTCTATATTTTTACAGTTTAGGTGCTACTCAAAGCCAGTACAGAATATACATCAGCAGATATAAAACATGTTATCACTGTCTCTATCACGTACTAAAGAATTGTCTGGTGTCAGGTTTCCATCCAAATGTAAAGCAAATTTGAAATGAATTTCAAGAAAATGGGCACAAGAAATTGCGAATGAATGCTTATTTTCATCCACAAGGAGTTGGTTCATCAAAATAAGCAGTAGGTGGTAGTAATTCTCCAGTCGGAAAACCATTATGATATTGCAGAAAAAGCAGTGACGTAATTAAAAGTCTTTTTCTAAAAAGGCAATCAGTTTTAACTCTTTTCAAATTTTGCCATTTCCATCATCCTTTTCTCATTTGATACTTCAAAATGTGCATAAAAATATGTTGATGGTAACATGCTCATAGACTAAATGAATGAATAGACATGCTTTTGCTCCTAATATTTTCTTCTACTCCACCCTCCACCCCAACAGCTACCCCTGCAGCATTTGCTTATTTGCATGAAACAATACTCAAACTTTGTTATTACTCCATATAAAATTATGACAATTTGACTTCACCTCTTCCATGAACACGCGTCGTTCTTCTCTCTTATTTCCAAAGTGGTGCTCATCGTTTATTCACGGAAATCTGAAAACAAACCTGGTGTGTCTTGTGTTGTTGGTAGTTGCTGGGCTTTGAGGAAAATAGAAAGTGATCCGGTTGTGTTTGAGACAGCAGTGCGAACAATAACATCACTTGGAAACACTAGGAAGGGGCTGGGGGGATGGGGAGCTGAAAATGTATCCGTCTTAATCTAAACTTTTGAATGTATTTTTGCAGAAAACATGGACTGTGGAGTTTGTCGACCATCAGTTCCTCTGAAAAGTGCATGAAGAAGGGATATCTTTAGGTCCAGAACAGGTGGAATGCAAAAATTGTTTCATTGTTCATATGAGAGCCTCTATTGTTAAAACTAGAACAATTCTGAACCTATCCTTTAATACAGCACTAACTATTCTATCAAAAAGTGAAACTAGTGCTTGAGGAAACAGATAAATGCTTGCAGAGACACTGACCTTTAGCCTTTAGTTAATCAGTGTTTGAGGGCTGCTCTACACAGATCTAATCCCTGGAAGTGTATGAGGTATGAAGGTATGGAGAGAAGAATGACTGTGGGGTTTTCTTAATATATAGTATATCTGGAGGAAAAAGTCAACATCCAACAGCAACTAAGACCAGGATGAGTCAACATAAAAGAGACAGAAAAATACTTGTTAGACACACTCGACTCAAGTACTACAGCCCCAAGACACACAAACATGAACCTCATATTGCTCTGCTTCCACTCGCTTGTTCTCTTCTGTTTTAATACATAAAACTGTGTTTGTCACATCTATATTAAGGCTAATGCAATCTATCAGCAGCCTTAATACAAAAGCTAATGGTTTTTGTTTGACTGTGTGACAGCTTGTTTGCTGGAGTCCTCCAAGTGTGACAGATAGGGCCACCATGCAGGGGAAAACACACCTACAGAATGGCAAATGAGACAGCTGACAACAAAGCAGGGGGCTGGATTGATGATCATTTCTCTTTTCGAAGCTGTTTATCTGTGTGTTATGTATATGTGTCATGTCTGTGTGTTTCCAGCATAAGTTTTTTAATAGTAAATTCTTATTCAGAGCCACTTGCACTAAGCAAACAGACCATAATATGATATGGGACGCTCAGCCTTCCAGTCAATAAACTATTAGCCTATTCAAACACGAAGCAATGGAGTGTGTTGCACAACAGAATTGGCACATTCCTGAAGTGGTTATGGGAGAATGGAGGTCAATGAGAGGGAGAGGCCGGAGCAGTGACGCTGCTGAAATCCATTCAGCTTTACATCTGTGTGTGTGGGTGTTTGTGTGTGTGACACTCAGGTAAGCCGGCACCTTTTGTGACAGGAGCCGCTCAGCTGTGACTGTCCAGCTCTGGGCCCAGATTGCTCCTTTTCACATGGTCTGTGTTGACAAGCTGGATCAGTCTGGCTGGATGAAAAGCCCCCCACAGTTCACCATTTCTAATCCTCTTTTGATTTCTGTGGAAGAGCCACCTGACATCCTCCAGCAGGTCTGTCTGCTCTCCAGCAGTCAATGACAGCTTCTTTTTCCCTTTTTTACCCTGCTGGCTCACAGTGGTGGAAAGTAACTAGATTTGCTCAAGCTAGTTTCTAGTTACTATGCACATTATGAACGACAGTTTGTTTTTTAATCATGAACCTCTACTGAACAGTTTTGATATCCATTTACAATAAAAGTGCACTTTAAACAACATTATCCATCTGTTTTTATCTATGTAAGACATGTGTAAAACCAGAGAAATAAAAACATTTGCATAAAACATTTTTTAAAGCAAATAAGTTAAATGATCATAGTGACGTGTTCAATGATCACATGTTACTGCACTTAGACTTCACTTTGTTGAATGACTAGTGTGAGCAGCATCACCCTAGACTGACCTGATACGTCACCATATTGTCACTGAAAACATCTAAAACAAATGTCTGAAAATAAGACATCACTTAAAAAAAAAATAAAATGGCATTAAATTTATAATACAAGTCAGAAACATTGTATTCCATTGCACTATTCAGCTTTTGTAGAAATTTGTTTCTTTTGTTTAAAAAAGTATTAAAAAGACATCAACATTATGCATCTGTTTCAAAATCATGTAAAAGTACATACCAACCACTATTTAACTTTTAATACTTCTAATATTTTTCTGATAATACTTCTATTCTTTCACTTAAGTAAGGGCTGCTCACTTTACTTTTGCTGCATTTAGGTAAAATAATCAGAGAGAGGCACAACACATAAAGAAACTGTCCTCACTTATCTCTTGATCTGGAACACTTAAAACATGCAAAGCATCTGATTTCTACTGTACTGATGCTGGTTTCCTTTAAACACTCCACCAGTCTTTCCTGAACCTTAACCGTGTAGTTTTAGTTGTCTAAGCTCAAACAGATAACAGAAAATCTTTGCATTAATCTATTTTTGTACGAATTCTTTAGTAAGAATAAACCTTTATGCTAAAGAATCTGCTCATTTCAACCAGATTTTCAAAACTGCTTATCTTAACTTTAACCAACTGATAAACTTGATTGAGTCAGTGTTATCAGGGGCACAAGAAACTGACCTATTTTATTTTTAAGTAATTAGCTGATTTTATTCTCTGTACTTGAAAGGACCTTTCACTGCTGGACGAGTGCAGAACATCGAGACTACTTCACCCTGTGCTCATGACATGTGCCATTTTATCAAAGGAGGAGTTCCTCCAACACACACCCCAGTCATTAGTCTAATAATGGACAGAACAAACGTCTTGGAGAGGTTGAAAACAACACAGATCTTCAATGAACAAAGATGGCACAGACTGACAGTGCTTCTACACACTGTAATGGCAGTGGTAAAACTCTAATATTTAAGCTTGTCATTTCCACTGTGCTGTGAAATGGTCTTCATAATCACATATACCAGACCTGTCAAACTTTGGCTTTTCATTCCACGAGGACAAACGGATCATAACACTGCACTTACCAGGAATTATCTCAGTAAGCTTTTTTTTTTTTCTTTTACTGTCACACCAATTGGGCAGTAGATTATGTTTGCCGCAGTGGAGGATGGACATTATTCTCACTATAGCCATCATGGACATATAGAAGAGGTAAAGGCCCATTATCTCAGCTGAATCCCTCCCCCAAACAGCGACCAATCATAGCTTAGTAGCCATAACTAGACACAGCAAGCCTGTGATTCTCCGCATCTAAAGAGTTTGGATGGTCACATCTTTTTATAGCCTTTCCAAAACCAAAAATTCAAGAAAAAATGTATGAAGAATTGATCAAACAGTGTGTCGGTTGCTTTAAAAGCTTCAGAGCATTTGCGCATATCCTTGGATGATTCACGAGTCCACTGGAATCAATATTGCAGCGAGATGTCGCTGTTTTAAATCCAGGTTCGTCCAGGCCTTCAAACGTTTGTCACCGATGGGCCAAGTGCAACACTTTGTATGTCCAAATGACTAAGCAAGATAGCCAAACAAGGTTAGAATGACATAAGACCATCACACCAGATCAAACTTTCATCATAGTTTTAAGGACGACACACAACGTAGCAATACACCAATGATGCTGTGTCTCTATTTTCATGTCTTACATACTCCATACTCATGAGGATGCTGATGTTTCGCTTGGGACATGCAGCTTCAGACTCAGTCTTTTAGCATGATGATGGGCCTCAAGTGAATATTTATGATCCTTCCACACCAGCTGGAAACATTAAAACCTCAGGTGGAAACAGTGTTTTCAACCAGCAACAATCTGCATTTCCCCAAGCAAAATTGATGCTCTCCAGCTTGCAATGAGAAGTTGCATTTGTCTGCCTCTGACCGATTCAGGGAGCCAAGTTCAAGTGGTAAATCTGCCTCTGTTATCATAGTAAAGTGCACATGTGTCATGTGAGAACAGAGAAGTTCACAGGAATGGCAGCAGTAGCTAATGTGCTGCGTCTCTGCAGATGGTTGATTGAGGTGCGTTAGTTTTGGGCATCCCAAAGGAGGAAAAGGGGCACCACATAATAAATAAACATAAAGAGGAAATCATTAATCTCTTTTCATAGTGCAAACAAACACTTATTTACATGTCTATGAAAAGTCTATTGACTTTAAAGCCTAATCTTTCTTACCAGCTGTGTAAATTCATCAACCTTTGACAAGGTCAGATCTTTTTTCGGGGTGCTATTATCCCTTCAGGCCTTTTTCCTGTCTCACTCATGAGTGGCTCATGTGTGGTAAACCAATTAAAAAGCAATTTCACAAATAGACTAGAAAGAATCACTAAGACTTTTAATCTAATGACAGGGCTGTCAGATCACAATATAATTCTCTTTGCCAGGAAGCTAAAAAAACATTGTTTTCATTCCTCACCCACACCCATATGTAAATATGAATCAGTCCCAACTAGTCAACAGGAAAACCTGGGAGTAGCATTGAGAAGGACTGAATGGGACAGGGTCCTCTCCAAAGGCGACCTGGAGAGTGACTGTGACCAATTCACCTAAACAATAAAGCCATTGGGGCCCTATCTTAGAAAGCGGTGCCAAAATAAAAGCAGGGACACACTGCCCTGGCTTAATGAAGAGTGTAGGAAACTTATGAAGGAAAGAGATCAATTATTGAAACAATCTTTAAAATCAGGTCATACAACATATCGGCAAAAATTTACCTCATTAAGAAACAAAGTAATAAAAAGTTCAAGGCAAGCCAAAGCCAAAAAGTTGAAAATAAATACTGAACTAGTTACAGACCCAACTATCATATCCACAGAACTAAACACCTTCTTCTCGACTGTTAATGAAATAACCAAACTTTTTAATTCACCTAGCTACTCTATTTCCATTATTTATGCACAGCCAATTTTCCACCTACAACAAATAACTGAAACAGAAGTAGCAAATACCATCAGTGGCTTAAGAATTTCTAAGGCCATGGATATCTATGGCCTTGATACTAATTTCTTAAAAAGGTACAAAGAGACCCTTTTACAGCCTATTATATATCTGATAAATCAGTCCTTAAGACAATCCACTGTGCCATCAGCATGGAAGATGGCCCTGGTCACACCCATTTTTAAAACAGGTGAAAGATCAGATATGGCTAATTATAGGCCAATCAGTATTTTGCCTGTTATTTCCAAAATAGTCAAAAAATGGGTGGCTAAATTACTGATTCAACATCTCAATAAAAGCAAAAACTCACTCCACCCAATGCACCCATCACTCAACAGAAACAGCCAATTGCTTGTTTTTGGAAAAGGTCAAAAGCTCTCAACTGGATAAAATCATACTTATCCAGTAGAAAACAACGTGTTTGTATCATTGATTCTAAGTCCCCTTTCTGCGAATGCCCAGCAGGGGTCCCCCAAGGCTCCATACTTGGACCAATCCTGTTTACACTGTATAAAAATGATCTGCGAGAGGCATGTAAAAATGTGGATGTTCAGATGTATGCAGATGATGCTGTAATCTTTACACGTGAAGAACTACCAAGAGATAGCACTCACACTTACATCTGCAATGGCCCACATTGATGACTGGCTCACTAAATCATGTCTCTACCTAAACACCAAAAAAACAGTCTGTATGGCTTTTACCAAACAAAATATGAAAGTGACACATTCTAATGTGTTCTTTAGAGGACAGGAGCTTGACCTTGTGGATGGATTCAAGTATCTGGGAGTCATATATGACTCTGCCCTAACTTTCAAAAGTCATATAAAAACAGTGGCAAATAAAGTTAGTGGTACATAATCTTTCTTTCTTTTAACTCTAACCACACATCTTACAGCTGCGCATGCTGCTATTTTTAGCCATGTTTAATTATATCATTATGTTTCCTTCTCCACAATGGTCTTGTTTTCATATTTCTCCTGCTGATGTGATATCCCACGATACGCCTACACACGCAGAAACACACAACCAGTAATATTTGCTTCATGTAAAATGATCATGTGTCTCTGCTGCTCTTTTCAGTATATTTATGACCTTTAAATGGTAGTAATCCCTCCTCCCTCACTTAATTTGTTTATTCTTGGTTTTTCTGAGCGTGTTTGTGTGTACCCGTATTGTGTGAGTGTATGTGTGCTCTTTGTGCTTATTCCATGGGAAGCTGCCCTCTGTGAAAGCATGTGATGTTGTTTGTTTCAGCCATGGCACTTTCATTTGTCTGTCTGCATGTTGGCAGTAAAATCAAATTTGCGATATCTACAGCTTCCACCTCGCCCTCCCTGCACCGTGTGGAGAAGTTACAAATATCCTCGAAGAACATGTGTGTGTTTTTTGATGTGCACCAAAGTTCATAAAGTTGTTCAAGTGTCAGACAAAAGATATCATTTACAATAGTGGAGGACCACCAGTGATTGTAACAATCAGGCTCATTCATACAGTGACAACTCCACTTGTGAAGCACTGCAACACTGATCTCTTTTGTTGGATATGCACAGATACTGCCAGATACAGTACGCATGCACGCACACACACACACACACACACACACACACACACACACACACACACACACACACACACACACACACACACACACACACACACAAATTTGACTGCATTATTTTTCTTTTTGAAATACCAAGAGATGTGGTGTGTATATAGTCAGTCCACATCATTTTATTGCTGTTATACATCTCTTCAAAAAGAAACCACATACTGTGTGTTGCACACTGTATGGATGCACACATCACCCAGAAGCTGGTGTCTTTAGCCAAGGACAAATTAAACCTCTGGAGCAAACTGCACAACGACATCCTTTATGAGACTCTGCTGTTGTCCTCCACAATAAAATTAGGAGCTGAACTTAATGTTCCAAAGTGGTCTGTCCACCTGTACGCTCAGTTCCTCGGATCCCACTGAGCAAATCCTGATAAAACGTTAGAGTGACAGTTATTTCACCTGTCTTCACTTTTAAGGTTACATTACTAAGTGAGGCTCTACAGCCCAAAATCAGACCGCAACGTTTGATGGCTGTTGCATAATTACTATTGACTTGTTTGAATTATTTTTTCATAATTTGACTAATCAACCTGCCTTTCATTGAGATGTTTTAAGGGTTTTACAAGGCTTCATTTTTTCCCCCCAGGAAGAACTCACCATCAATGAAAATGATGTTTGGACATTTTATTACATATCAGCATTTTGTTCAGTGCACTCAGTGACAAATCTGTTTAGAAACAAGGTAGCAACAGCTAAGCAGTCGCTGAATGCAAATGAGTACAAAAGGGAGCACACAGACAGACAGAACCCAGAGACAGGCTGGGATCATAAGAGGACAGACAGACTGACAAAACCCATGGACTGGGCTTGGACTGTGACCGACATCACTCCACATACCATATAGTGCGTTACAGCTGTCAGTGATGACTCAAAATGATGGTGATAAACAAGTGTCTGGAACCCTAATTTGCTGTACACTATTGGGTAAACTTTTAAGTGAGAGTAGTAAATTAATGTTTTGGGACACAGCCATATGTTCATGGCATGCAAGCCACTTCCTGCTGACAATCCCACAATGCAATACATCACATTTTGTAGATCCAAAAAAAAACCTGTCAGTGATGAAAAAAATGAAGATGATTAGTGAGTGTCTGAATATTTACTTCTGCCATCAGAATGTCATCAGAATCATTTCAAAGATTCTACACTCATATCAATCTACGTGTAAATGTGTGGATACAAGAAAAGTGAATGGAGAGAGTCAACAGTGCTATGGAATGTGTGTGTGTGGATGACGAATGTGTATTGGCAGTTTCCGTGGTAAATTCAGCCGCTGTAGACATACTCTGAGGCCGCTATCCATGAACAGCCTTATCATCAGTTATAGATTACACCATGCAAAGTCTCACATATCTCACCTGCGCTGCCTGTGTGTCGATATGTCTGTTGTAATATAGATTTGTTTCTATCAGTGTGCTGTATAGATTTTTTATACTCATTCTGTTGTGTAATTTCACAATATGTGTGTATCTTGTTTCTGTGCGTATATCAGGATGTATGCACACACATATACACGTGCATGCCAGTGTGTGTGTGCGTTTGTGTGTGCCAGTGTGTGCATAGATTCCATTTCTATCTATACAGTGATGGAAGTTGAAATATAGTATAAAAGAAGCTTTCTCAGAGGGGTTTCAGTATCTGATAGGTGAATCCAACCTGACATCTGGCTACGGCTTTGAGGTATGTGAGGAAAGAGAGATGAATGACCATGATACACACACACATACACACACACACACACACACACACAGACGCACACTCTGTTGTGTCCTGTATTTGTTAGCTGTTTTAAAATAGTGATCTGCTGCTGCTGAGAACATTTATTTAGGTTCTGTTCTGTTCTGAGAGAGAAGGTGATAACACAGACATCAGAAACATTCACGAGTCACCAGTAGATTTTTGGCTCCAGTGCACCATACAGCACTTTAAAAACCTTTTCCAATGAAAATGAATGTTTTAATCTTGTTAACGTGTCCATTTTTAAAGGACATGACATACTAGAGGACATATCATGAGCGAAACAGTCTGAGTCAGTGGCATGTCTGAATATTTCCACCATGGATCTGCTGTGGACCAATGACAGTCTCACAAACATGGATTCAGACAGACAGGGTTTCATGCGTCAGGTACCAAAGGAACCAATCTGGTATATTTGTGGGGTGGGACTACGATGAAATAATGAGTATCAGCGGAGAAGCCAGGTGAAGCTACGAATCGGTATTTTGCAAAGTCCGAGAGCCAAACCTCCAGAGACAACGGCAGTGGCCATTTTCCAGAGTGCTGTTTCAAAACAGATGGATTTTACCAGAAAACTTCTGTTGAAGATAATGTGAGCCAACATCAGCCTGCCAAGTTACACGATGATTCATGTGAAATGCTGACATGACATGTTTGAGGGTACTGATGAAGAAAGCTACAGGAAATGTTACTCAGACCAGTTTGTCAGACAGCTGCTGAATTAGATGACGGCTTTATTCATGATGATAATTCTGACAGAAAACTTCACCTGACTTTGGGGTTGTCCTTCCTTGGATTCTGTTTCTGTTTGGAAACTGTATGGCTGAATTACTCCTACAGCTAGCAAAGCAGAAAACAAGTTTATGTGTTTGATGAGCAGAGTATGCTAGAGCTGCATCTTAAATGAAGGCAAAGGTGTAGAGTTACCTCTAAGCTATCTAAAGGCATGAAGGATTTTTTTCATAGAAAAGCTCCTAGATAAGTAGGTTTTTCGGGGTTTAATCAATGCTAGGAGAGGAACAAGATAACACAGTGTTGCGTGATGGCATATGATACATCAAACACTGGAGTGAAATGAGAACTTGTCACAGCTCCTACATTAAACTGCTAAGCCTGGCCACTTAGATTTAATCAATCCTATCAACAAATATGGATTGTTTGAGCTTGAAGGGACAACACAAAGTTTCCTATTTGCACAGGAGGTGAAAGTGGTGGGAAATTGGAGACATCTATAAGTTGCTACATTCGTTTAAGTCATTTAAAACACCTTAATGAGCAGCAGCCTGAACAGGGGCTGGGAGGGATGCTCCCTAACTCAACATATGGGACGGGATACAATTGAATCCTCACTGAACCTTAGCAAAGTATATATTGTCTGAAACCACAATTTTCACAATTCAATTTGTGTAAACCATTTTAAGATGCCAATATCACGCAAAGATACTGGTTTTGTGTTGGGGGCACATTCAAAATACAACAGGAAAATTGACTGGGGATCATGACTGCAACCAAAATGGTTCAACAAGTGTGACCATTGTATTGAGGGTATGTCATTTTCTGGCTTGTGCAAAAAAGATGAGGTGATTAATATAGTTTTAAATCACAGCATATCCTACAAAAGAGCACTAGGGGACTTTTAACTTTCGTCAAGTTATTTTTAAGACTTTTTGTGTAACAGGACCCGTGGGAACCACAGCACTCCCTCCATACTGAAGAAAATTAATTATTCAGACTGTGATGTGGCAGCAGCAGACTGTCCATCTGGACACTCTACAGAACTGCAGGCTGGCTACCAAAGCCAGGAAGTCTTGGCTCATTCAGCAGTACACATTGCAAGAATTTACCAGAATCAGTGTTATTTGTATGTGATTTTCTATTTTGTGCAACTCAAAGTCAAATATGTGACAAGTATAGAATTTTTGGAAATATCAATATTACATTGACGAAGCTTCATTCAATTTGAGTCAGTTCATAAGTCCTGAGAGCAATAAAAGCAAATATTATACTAAGCAGGTGGACAAGAGTGCAAACAATGCATTTTAAAGGCCTGTGTGCATGTAAAATATGACCATTTTGACTGAATTTATAATTTCTATAATAATAATTTTACACTGAATGAGTGATTATTGAAGTGAAAGGAGAAGAAAAAGACAACCAGTCTTCAAAGAGAGGCTCACAACGTTTCAAGTCTGTCACAAAACAACAGTGAGGTACACTCATGAACATGGAAACAGTTACCATGTGGTGTAATAATTCCTCCTGTTCACACTGGCCAGTAATAGATCCCTTCCTAATGTGCTTTCAGTGTAGGTGATCCACAGTCACAACACTTGTTTGACACATGAAGTCAGAATCTTCCAAAGTCTCAGTCTTTATAGTGCAATACTCCCTCTTTCTAGCCATTCAGGTGGCATGGCTCCATGGCACTGTCGATCCACAGGTCTGTCACTTTGGTACCAACTCAAAGACCTCAACATCTCTTTGATGGATTGCCATGGAACTTTGCACAGACATCCATGGTCCCTAGAGGATCAATCCTACTGCCTTTGGGGATCCCCTGGCTTTTCCTGTAGTTCCACCATGAGGTTGACATTTGCGATTTTAAGTGATGTTTGTTACTTCCACTCAAGACCAATGGTAATAAGTGACTTTTCATCTTGCTCAATCAAACTTTTAACTTATTCTGCTTCCTAGCTAATGTAAGCATGACTTAGCACTTATCTCAAAGCACCACTGTACAGTTTCACAGAGCCACAAGCATGGCTGGGGACTCGTTTTGTTACTATCCTTCCACTGCAGTTTAACAAGGGAACAAAAAGAGAGATTTTGGAGCTAAAAAACTAAACTTTGAAAATTATTCACTCAATCTAATTGACTCAGAGTGCTGAAGTCGGATTTTGTCCTCCATCCCTTACACTGAAAGTGCATTAAGTAGGGATCTTTTAATTGTCAGCATACATGATGCAGCATAAACAGTTTTATTGTTCAAACGGGCAGCTGCCTATTGTTAAGACAGACTTAACAAAATATCAACCAATCCTTTAAGGTAGGATATATAACAAGTCCAACTGCTGCAGCTCCACCTGGTAAAATACTGCTATAAAATGACTCATGAATTTGTATTAAAAGGCAGAGAGTCTGACTCACAAAGTATGCAATAGAGAAAGACACCTAAAAATAAGATTCCAATACAATGTAGCTTCTGTTTCAGCATTTTGGTACTGCCGTTATCATGAAGTGTCCATAGGAAAGTGTTTCTAAACCAACAGAGTCAGATCATGTGTCTTCATGTGTGAGATACCAATCTTTGTCCTGTTATAATAATGTGACCGCCACCACCATCAAAATCAGGCTTTTTTTGAACCTGAGCTTTGGTCTCACAGCATACCCAGTAGCTGATTTGAAGATTTGCCAGTCGTGGTAATGGTTATGTTTTGTGTGTGTGTGTGTGTGTGTGTGTGTGTGTGTGTGTGTGTGTGTGTGTGTGTGTGTGTGTGTGGCAGGGTACAGGGGTTGCTTCCACTGTGCTGCCCCTCTTCTTACAAATGGTCAAATAACCAGCTGAGCAGACCTACAAGAGAATGTAAACACGAGTGCTCAGGTGGAGCCAGATTTACAACCGCATACAATGAGGCCAGAAGAGATGAGCCTCAGACAGCATTGAAACTATTTCAGTCTTCACCCAAACATCCAAATGATCTGAACAATTATTGCCCAGATAATCCATGAAGATCATCCTGATTCAAAACAGGGCGTTCATCCAAGGACAATGGCCCTCTCTGATCAAGGCATTGTAGAGAAAGGGCCAAAGTACTTAGGGCATAATCCCAAAATGTTGCCACTTCAGATTAATGGAACATTCAAAACAAACTAAAAATCAGAGGTGACTGTGGTTTAACAGCTCATCATTTACATATGATAAACACTAATTCTGTGAGCACTGGCCTCTTTAAAGAAAGCCTTGGCACAGTAAAATATGCAGACTGATAAATATGGCCATAAATACTGTCACAAAGCATGGAAGTAATCTCATTATACAATTCCAATAGTCTTCCATGAACAGTGAAAACAGTGTTTGAAATGGCAGAGAGATGCTCTTAGCAGATATGAGTCAGATCTTTGTTTATGGCTCCAAGAGAGATTGAATTGATAAATATAGAGTTTGGCTGAGGAACAAGCAGAGTCCGATAGTTTGATGAATGAGGATCACTGTCTTTCCAAGAACCTTGAAAATCAACTGCTGAACGCTTTGAGATAAATCAGTGGAAATGCTGTCTCTGTCATCTGTGTCTCTGTTTCCTTATTTTATCACCATATTTGCCTCTACATCTCTTCATTAACCTTTTCTTCAGTTGCTTTTAATTCTGTTTCTCTGTCGTACATGCACTGACTTGGAATCATGGGGACCCACACTAACTTTAACTATACAGCAGCACCCAAAAAACATCTTGTAATCACTACACCTCGTCTGTGATCAGCTCTGTAGGTTTTGCACCCCAATGTAAACATGACTGCGAGAAAGTTCATGGTTCTATTAGCTTTGAAATGAAGAAGGGAAATGCTGGAAGACACCTTATCCTGATAAAAGGTGTCTTTTCTCATTCAGTTGTTCTCCAAGAAAATGGCTCATTTCAATGTTCCATGTGCATCTTCTATACTTTCAAAATCTGCTGATCTTTCTAATCAAACTATGGCAGAGCTTCCAGTAAAGAGGATAATAAAAAACGAAATGAAACCAAATTTCTGTATCATCCAGGCAAGAAATTGGACAAGTCTGCCATTTTTCTTCAACACTGCCATGATGTCCAGTTTGAACATGAGGTGTTAAAAGAGCAGATCTCAACTGGGCACACACAGATCTTTGCTTCTTCGATAAATCATACATCAATACATCATCATTCTCAGTACTATATTCATATCTTATCATGATAAATGTGTGCACTTTTGGTACGGTGTTGATCACACTAAAGATGCTATTTTTGACATGTCATTTTTAGACCGCTGGGCTGAACATTCAGGGATAAAAAGTTTCAGAGAACCCAAAATCCAAAGAACCCATCTGTGTGCTTCCAAATGGGTGCGGGTCTGTGAACAGATTTTTGTACCCACACTGTGATTAATCCTAGTACACACACAAACACCATCACAGTGCAGGTAGCTGTGCCTCTGCAGTAATATATGATACACATTGCCAATTGATCTGTGTCTCATTCTGCCAGTCGTGCACAACAGCCTGAGGACATAAATACATGCAGGCACACACACACACACACACACACACACACACACACACACACACACACACACACACACACACACACACACACACACACACACACACACTAGCAGAAGCAGCACTAAGCAATAGCTTGAGGTGAATATTTGCTGTTTGATGGTGTTTTCTTTGGTGGGACTGAGGACAGCTTTCACTACAAACTCCACATCATTCCCCGTGTGACTTGAGCTTTCGCTCGGTGACACAAACCTTCGGGTGCAGTCGGGTTTTCAGCCCACATCCTTCTCCATGTTCAACTATCCATCATAATGCTACATTATTCCCTATTTTATTCCATTTGTCAGTACTGCAGTGCTGTTAAGCCAACTTTTGAAACCAAATGTAAATGAGTTGTGTTTCCATCAGCTGATTTGTACTGAATAAGTCACTGTACATAATCCCCTGGGCCAGACAGGCGCACTGCCGAGGTTCACAGAGCTCTCTCTACCCTCCTGGCACAGACCTCGCAGGACATGTACAGTGGTACATCCAGAGGAGAGGTAGTCTTAAGCGTACTGTATATAGTTTGGGAAGCCTGGTTAGTTTGACATTCTAAACAAAGCTCTTTGGGGCCCAGCTACCAAACAGCTCCTACACTGTGCATTGTGTCTCACAGCTGTGGACATAGTTTAGTGGATGAAGAATGTCCATCAGCAGAAACATCATCCTATAATAGCGCACCTGATCTACACGTTGTCAGGCCTTTGTTATTAACTGGAATCTAACAGATGTAATGATTTTTTTTTTCTAATTTAAATTGATCTCCCATTCTCCTTGATCTCTTCCAGTGGACGCAAGTTAAGCAAGTGGACCTCACAGTCCGCTTGGAGATGTGGAATGCTGGCTGAGGATTTGATGTTGACTGTAAACATACTTCCCTCTGGCACAAATTGTTACAAGACAGGCTCTGTTGTTGTACCACATGAGCACAAAGTGTGCCACACACAACAACCTTTGTGACTGAAAACAACTTTATACTGCATAGAAATATCAAGCCTGTTCACTCAAAATAGTTGTTTCAGGTGGTCATTGAATTCAACCATGGTTACATTATCATCTTCACTTCACAGGCTACGACTGCTGAGGTTTCACCTGAGTCTGAACTCACATTAGTGACCGGCTCAAGAGGGTTTAAGCCTAATCTGAAGATGTCATTTTGCCAGTCATCTGTGTCATACGAGGAACTACAATATGTTCCTGTGATTCTTTCTTTATTTCTCCTGTTTATGTTGGAGTCAGTGTCTCCATATTAACTGTGAATGTGTTCTAATATCCTGCATATGTTGGGTTTTCATAACCTGACGCACCAGATGGTTTGTTACACAGAACCATCTGAGAAGTCATCCACGGAGAGTGTTTGGAAAAGGGCAGGCACTTTGAGAAAATACTTGGCGAGTGATTGGATGAACCACTTATTACTGTGTATCATGGGCAAAAAATATGAATTAGTAGGGGAGCAAAACTCTTGCTGGAGCCAGACAAGAGAAGAGCAATGACATCTTGTTCATGGAGAAAGTTAGCGTTCTTCTTTCAGTGAAGAAATACTCTCCAGTTCTGATAGAACTGATGTTACAGCAGCATCTGCACCAACCTCTTTAGGAGCAGCCATTTTTGTTTTCAAACGAACAGTCGCGATTCGGTCACACCTAAACCACTCGAGGCTGTAGCTGCGAGTAGTTCCTCAAAGGACGCAGATTGGTCCAATCCACTCAGCTTCTGCACACAAGTGCCTGGCAGATGGATTCTCAGCCTGTGTGATCTCATGAATCCATCTTATTCTCAAGGTTATGGTTTTCATGGAAAAGCAGATTTGAAATTTGGACTTGATGCTCGCTAAATATCTGATTGTCTGGACTATGTGCAATTATGTTTACCTTAAATGTGTCATTTCATCCGCACTGCAGAGTTGTGGATGTGATGAGGGTCAGGTCTCCTGTCCTCATTCAACATGCCCATTTAAAGCAAATGTAAAAACAAACTGCACTGGCAAAAACTGCACCTGCATTTTCCATTTCAATTTCTCCTCCCTGTGATGTCACTGGCATCCAAATGGGGAATGTAAAACTTGTGCTTTCAGTGTAGGCAGCAGGCTGTCCTCTCTCTCCAAAGCATTTCTGTTTGTGTTTAGAGTGAATCTCCTTAAGCCATTTAATCAGTTAAACAGCTGAAAATGTGTGTCAGCAAAATCTGGGTCTAAATCATTTGCAAAGACAAAGACTGGATCAAAGACTTCAATCTGCTCTGACTTGCTGCTACTTAGTGCAAAGAATATGTCTTGTCATTGTCAGCACCTGTTTCAGGGTGTGTGTGTGTGTGTGTGTGTGTGTGTGTGTGTATGTGTGTGTGTGTGAGCAGCACTGACAAGGTAAACAGGTGACTACTGAGCATCTGAACGTGCTTCCAGAAGACTGTATGCATTCATTGTATCTTTGAGCATCTGTGTGTGTGTGTGTGTGTGTGTGTGTGTGTGTGTGTGTGTGTGTGTGTGTGTGTGTGTGTGTGCATCTGATGGTGACCTTGGGTGTACGTGCTGACTGATCTCTGCTGGGATTAAAAACCTTGAGATGATTCAATTACAAGAAATGAAAGATTCTCTGATCTATCAGAAAGTTTATGTACAGTATGTGTGTCTAGGTGTGTGTATATGCAAGACTGAGCCAATTCAGCAGAGAAGCAACCTCCCATTGTGTTCAGGTATGACTGCCATGTGTGTGTAATATCTGAATTGTGTGCACGTCTACTTGCAAATCCTCTGCTCATGAAAAGGTTTCTCTCCAGACCGAGAAAGCTTCATATCTCTGCAGCACCTGCACTGATGTTTACAAAAAGAGTCATTCACATGCCAGGAGGTGAATTCTTGGTTTTACACATAAATTTTTGCACTTGCCCCCGAAACCCCATCTGAGTAATGACTGTTGCACCTGAGGACTCTCTACTTTCCAGTGCGGAATGGATGAAGCACCCAGGAAAACAAGCTGCTGCAAACGTTGATCACCACGCCGCACACCATGGACCTAATTAAAACTATTCACAGCGAGCAGGTTCGACTGAAATCGGGGTGTTTCAGGAGTCAGCAGTGTTTAAAAATTTAACATGCTCCGTAAAATGTGGCAGCTCACAATATTTTACCAAGTCTCACTTCTATTTTTTCCTCTGCCTCTCATTCTTTCTTTTTTTCCGCCCACCGTCTCAGTGCGGAGTCGGAGGAGGCGCCTCTTTGCGATTTTTGTCTGGAGGCAAAAAGAGAATGAGAAAAAGAAGGAAGCCAGTGCCATGGGCAGTGGCTCATTTTTTAAACAACAGATGGGTTTGGGCTGCCAGTGATGGGAAGCCACAGGTCTGAACATGCCGAAGGTGATGGGGAACAGATTCTGGCACAATAAATGTCGCCATAACTCTGTTCTTGTCTGTCGTACTGCTTTTCAGATTGTCTGCTTTCTCCTTCCTGGTTCAATTTGGCTAGTCCGTCTTAAGACTCCCTGATGTGGACTTTTAAAGGCTGGGACTATTCTGGGAATAAAGAAGCCAGTATCTTAGATGGAAACCTCTGCGTTCATTATCACTTTATTGGTGGTGGGATGCAGAATACATCTGCACACTGAACTTTTCCTGAGGGACTTTGCACATTCAACTTTAATTTGCACTGTGAGAGCTCTATCGTATCTTAATTCAAATGTATTTTTTTCAATCTAGTACAGTAGTTAGGGGATCAATAAATTATCTACAGACTATGGACCAAGGATCAACGGGCTTAATCAGGATGTGCTACTGGACTGGGGGCACTTAAGGCAGCAAAACCTTTATTTTCTTTGCAGCTTTAAATGTAATATCATATCATATGGGGTGAGAGAGCTGCTGTCTGATTCACATTATGTTGCTTATACACACATTATAACGCAAGACCCAGATTAATTTCACTGTCTGTGTGTTGGTGGCCTGCATATGTTTCTGTTGTGTTATGAATACTAGAACCACAAAGGCTGAAAAGAATTGGAAATCAAATAATTTTCAGACTGTATCAAACTGTAAACAACACTGACATGTTAGCACCTTCTGAAGCTGTAATGGCTAATGTGTGAACCACAAGTTACCTATTTACTCAGGCTGCCTCTTAAACATGGATGATTTGAATCAAATGAGAATCCCCTGATTTTGTCATTTGAATCACTGCAATGTAGACTCGACCCTGGAAATCATGATTTTGATATGGCTCTGCTGTTCATACATTCAGGAACAATATTGACATTCATTTGCAGTTTCTGAGCACTTTGAGAAAGTAAGTCCAATATTCACTGTCCTTTTAGCTCTGTTTTGGTCTCTACAACAGGGAAACGTGGCCCTTTTCCTGCTCAGTGCTCCACTGTGTCCACCAGCCAGTGGCTAACTTTGCTGTTCGGTGCTGGGCTGGTGGTGTACCTTTGTATTTAGAAATCTTTTTTTGTGCTGACATCAGCTGCTGCTATGACTGGAAAGAAAGTTGTGAGAACTTTATGGAACTAAAAACAGGAAAGTTGTGTGCTGTCAAACCAAAACACCAAGCTAAAAGCCTCCCCAGAGCTGAGGGGAGCCAGGTGATAATTCTCTGTGGGTTCATCACTATGAGCGACCCCCTTTCACTTTACACACACTACAGTCACCTTCTTAACAGAAGATCAAGATTAGAATTCTTATCCGTCCTGTTCTTCACTTTGTGGCGTACCTTCACATTGTGAGCAGCCGCCTCCTTCAGTTTTAGCACACATTGTAATTTCATTATTGTTGCCCACCTTGTCTGGTGGAGGAATGAAGCTGGTCTGTTATTTTGACACTTATCACATTTTAACATTTTAAGTGCCATTATGTCATACTTTTTGCAGTAACAATGTCATCCTTGGCCAATTTACAAGCAAGGACTTCTTGTAGTGTCCTTCCTCTGTGGCCAGACTGTGGACACTCTGTCTGGATGTGTTCAGGATCTGTCTGGATCTCTTACACTAAAGAGATACTCTGCTTATTTGCTTTGGCAATGCAATGTTGATAAAGCTGCCTGAATTCAGTCTAATGTCTGCTCTACAATTTAGCTGTCATGTCTTCAGTTTAAGTCTGTCTCCATTTGGTCTTGTTTTAACATGACTCTGTTGGTCCAGTAAGTCCTTGGGGTTTTTTCATCAATTATTTACAGAAGCTGTGTGCCATCTTCAGGATTTATATGAATCATTCAGGTTACTGGACTCATGCAGGCTGGTCTTTTTGTCAGAACATCATCATCGTCCAGGTGTGTTTTCTTCCTCTATGACTGATTATATGACATAAAATGACCAATTGTTGCATTTCATGGTAGTTTCCCAGTATTGTACATCTGTTGTTGGGCCATTGTTGGGCTGATACAGTGTGCTCAGTGGCACTGTGCTGGTGCTTAGAGAGTTTTAGGTGGTGTAACATGCAATACAGCACAACCACAACAGAAACAAAGTTGAAATGGCTGGTATAGTCATTCATACCTGTAGCATTTTGTGAAAGCTGGACACAAATATCTTTTAGGGATCAGTCAACAGTCGAAACGACTTCCAAAACAGTTTAAAGAGGAATTTCCTCCACTCTTCACCACATGCCGCATGTAAAAGTGCTTACCATGATGTACCACACTCAGTCACTGCTCTTTTTGTGTCTCTCTGCTGCATGTCATTACTTTACCATCAACAGAAAAACTGTAATTTGCTCAACATTGCACCCCATCCAAGTTGAGCCCCAGTGAGTGTACAATCAAGGAAAATGATTATCCAGCACAAATTGAACAAGAATGTTAGTAGCATTGCACAACACACACAGACACACACAGACACACACAGACACACACACACACACACACACACACACACACACACACACACTTTGCACAGACACATACATGAACACACAGACACACACACATAAACTCGGCTGACTGAGCTCCTTCCAGAGCAACATGGAATGAAGGCAATCTCAATTAAGTCCTTATTTCTAAAGCTCCACCCACAGACTGAAATGGATGAACTTCATTAAAATTGCTCTCCGTTAGCAAACATAGGCTCATTTGAACAAGATCTGACGACAAAACAGGCTATTTCATCTGCCCCTCACTTCACGTCTTCCAACACCTCATCTGACAACACTCCGGCTCACTCTCAGACCATCAAAGTGGAAGCAAGATGCTGAGATCAATATTAAATACTGGGAGCAATCCAACTGCTCTCTGGTACTCCATCTCCCACCTGCCTCCGTTTGCCTCCACCCCTACCTCACCCCTACCTAAGTCTGAGACTGTCCCTCGAGTAGTGAACTTTGAAGAAAAATCCATCACATGCCTTGGGCAGCACGTCCGCTGATACACTTGCCGTTTATTTGGTGCAAGACAACTCTATTAGTCTGCTGGATATGTTGGACTGATTCATGCTTTAAAAACCCCTCTGGCCTGTAGACCTGCAGCTCTTTGTCAACCCGGTTGCAGCCTCACCTAATTGTTTCACACTTAACCGTCAACTACAGCACTAATGGAATGTGTCTAAAGAGCCCAAGAGAGGAGATAACTAACGTAGCAGTTTTACATTGGAGTCCAGAAAACCTCTCGTAGAGTAATATATTCCCAATATGAAGGTAGTCTCAGTAACTGAAGCACAAGACAGAACAAAGTCATGATCCCTCAACAGGCTCCTCAGGTGAAAAGGCTGTTAAGAGCCTTTAAGCACCTATTGCATACAGTAGGAGAATACAAGTGTCCCTGTAGGTATATGAGAATAAAACTGGATAAAGTTTCATGAAAGAACGTGTGACAGCGAAGAAAACAAAAGTCATCTACCCAGTTCACTGTCTTGTTTTAGCACCAGGATGAATTTTGAAACATGCTTCTGGATTTTTATTGAAAGAGACTTGCTGCCTGTCTTAACTCTCTTTGTTCTCTCTCTGATGTAATCCCCTCCCCATCAAGGACGCTTCAGGCATGTTTCTGTGTAACCCACCCTCACAGAGCCCCCAGTCTGCTCTAAACACTGAGGTCCCAAATATGTACTGACAAAAATGAAAGAGAGAAAAATCAAGAGAATCAATGCAAAAGATTAATCACACCAGCGGCTTCTCAAAGTGCCCTGGAATAATCCAGACTGCAGAGATAATATTTAAATCTCGATCAGTGGATTTATTAATTACTCGATCCACAGTAAAAGAATCTGGTACAAATCTGTTAATCACTCATTTATGCAATTCCTCAAGACAACACATTCCAAATGTTCCCTAGTTGTAGCCCCTTGAGTGTAAGGACATGCCGTCCTTCCCTGTCACATATTTTTAAAGCATTTTCTTCCATATTATTTTTTTCATTTTTGGAATTGCTCAGTTTTGATAATCGGGACTGTTGTTCCTGCCGATCACATAAACAGAATTTACGTTAGTTAAAATGTCACAATAGTCATTCACAAATCAGTTGATGACATGATGACCATGAGACTCAGTAAAACAGCATGGTCTATATTTAGTGTGTGCCATGTGAAAAGAACTAAGGAGCATATTTTTATCACTTTAACTTTTGAAAAAGACAAGTTTAAGATAATAAAAGCTGTTTACAGCCATGGGAACTAAAAACATCATAAAAATCATGGTGGCTGGGACCATCAGTGCCAGAATTCATCTTTATCATTTTTGGTTTTGCAAAATCTTTGTGTCGCATCTGAGCCTGCGATACCTCCAACTGCCATGTGCAGCATCCAGACGTGAGCTTAACTTGTCAGCTGCTGACTTATCAAACCATTAATTGTGTTAAACTGATCGTCTCCAAGCTTATCAAGACAAACTGAAATCACATTTACATACATGTCTAGAACGTACAGTGGGGGTTTGACAGTAGAAAGTGTTTCACTGTCATCAGATTTTGTTCCTTGAAATGAAAGAAAAGAGGCTTTGCCACAGAATTAACAGGTGCACTGACTCCACATGGGATTCAGCCACAGCACCTGTTGAGAGGAGCGACATGACGCTCCCTGTCTGACGAGAATCTCACCCTCGTACCGCTGCAGCCGCTGTCACACACCACACCAAGCCTGTCAAACTGAGCTGCTGAGCTCACTAAAAGGCCCGCTGAGGGAAATACAGTAGAGGGAACGAAGCACTGAAGAGCAAAATGGTAACTTGGACCACCTAATTCAACAAACACTACAGGAATGCACAGATGGATGGTTCTCAGCAGTGGATCTTGACTGTATGTCAGTACTTTCAGATTTTCCTTTTGTAACACAGGGTTCAATCTGGGAGAGCAGGCAACATGGTGTCTCTGGGCCCTCTAGTGGGACAGTGCAGACATAGTCATGGTTCTCATGTGGACACTGAACATACAAAGTGTCTACTAAGGACCAGACCTGTGGAGTGCCTCTGCTTTCTGCTGCAGGCCACTGCTTTAACTTTAATTCTGCCAAATCAAAGGCAACTGGTGGCTCCTGGCCTATTTAGTCTTGTGCCAACTCTGTCTGTGTGTTTGAGTGTGGGTATGTTGGAGTGTGGAGGCATGACCCTCAAGACGCCTCACAAATTAGAAGAGTCTTGGCATTTCCTGAAAGAAATAAGCACATGATCAGCCGCCCATTAAAACGCAGCTAATGTGTGTGATGCGCTGAGCCACTGAAAGAGCCCGTCTTGTGATTTGAGAGCCCGCAGCTGATGTGCAGATATCCCATCTATCTTGTGACAACACAACCGTGACCACCGCGACAAAAGCGGGACACATTGGAACGTATGCGGGACTGAGTGGGTGCGCGTGGCCGGCGGAGGTGAGGTTGGGGTGAGGAAGTTGACCGAGAGGTGACGTGAGGCCGTTAAGGACAGATGAAAGGCAGCTGATGCTGTTATTGTTTTACACACACACACACACACACACACACACACACACACACACACACACACACACACACACACACACACACACTAGGCATGCAGACGCGCAGTGCGCAGCCTACCCACCATCCTGCCCGGGGCACCTGGGTATTCCCAGTATGTCCAGTAAGTCCCCAGTAGGCGTCCTGACGCGGCGGTGAGCGGTCAGTCACCTGCAGCTCTCCATGGTTCACCCTCCGGGCGCTGAGGGCGGAGGAGGGAGCGTCGGACAGGTCAGAATCCCGCAAGTTCAAAGACAAAGTTTGATTCAAGGCAACAGTTTATCCTCCACAGGAACTTGACTGCTGCAAAGATCTCTGTTTGCTGCCAAGATCCCAGTCCGGATCCTGTTGTTTCAGGCTGCCACTGATGCTGGGCTGGAGAGAAATCCTATTGGTTGCAACAGCCCAACTTCCAAGGCGCATTTAAAATCCAGAAAACACACCCTCTCTGTAATCCTAGAAATTTTAAAAATGACACCAGTGGATGCTCTCACAGCGCACGACCACTGTTTATCTGTCTATTCACAGCTGCTTGTGACAAACAAATAGAACAATGAAAAGAGGCGATAAATGCTCCTCAGACATTCAACAGCCTGTCCTCGGCATCGCTCCTGTGTTGCAATGCGGGTACGACCGCGGCAAAAACCGCCTGATCCTGTCTCATCCCCCGGTTCCCCGTCGCTGCTCCAGATGTGCAGAGCTGAGCCGGGCTTCCACCGCTTGGAGCGGACTGGACAGACTGGGATGCGGTGGGGAGGGAGTGGAGTGCGCACTGCTGGGGGGAGGCAGGCGACGCAGGGAGCTGGATGGGAGAGAGAGGAAGCCACCTGTGGGAGGCTTATGTGAATTCAGTTCAGATGCCGACACCGACAGGAAAACACAAAGCTCGCAGGTGTGACCAACATCTGTTTCACACACGCGTCAAGGTGCGACACCGGTTGTTTTTGTGGAATTGTAAAGAGTAAATCCAAGAAACATCAGAATTTGAATCTAGTTTAGTTTAATTTACGCCATTAGTCATCACACCAGCTTGTCAGCAATAGTTAAGTCATTAAGCTTAATACCTCCCGATGTACAAGTCATTTTACACTCATTTGAACTGGGAGCTGGATGGAAGTGAGCACTGCTGCACCACTCAGTTCTCCCAGTTTCCACTGCAGATAACAACAAAAGGAAATTCTCACATTTATGAACAACAAATTAAGCCTCAAGAAAAGACACTGCATTCATTTGCCTGTAAAAAGCATTCACCTCCATGAAGTTTTCATGTTTTAAACATGGAATCAATCTGGAGCTTTTGGACATGGAGTAACAGGAAAAGCTGATTTCTACAGTGCAAATTAATTTTCCATTTAAAATGCATAATGCATGTTTACATAAGTATTATTCCCTCCAAGTTAATAGATTAATTTTTTGCACTAATTTGTACTTGAAGTCACTTTAGGTTTTTTTTTAATTCTTCCTTACAAAACAGTTGCATGGGGATCATGAGTGAACAGCCTGAAGTGGACGGCCACTCCAGGACATTCACATGTTGCTTGGAGGCTATTGCTGTGAAGCTTTGGCTTTTCCCTCATTATCTTGGTGGAAAACAAATCTTCTCCAGGTGGCAGGTTTCTTGCAGAGTGCATCAGGTTTCCTCCAGGATTCCTCTACATTTTGCTGCATTCATTTTACCCTCTAGCCTTTTGGGCCTGCTGCAGAAATGCATCCCGACAGTGTGATGCTGCCATCACCATTATTCATGCTGGGAATGATGTGTTTATGGTGGTATGCAGTGTGACATGGTGTTTAGTCTAATGGTTAAAAAAAGCCTCATCACACTAAAGAAGCTGTCATATGAGTGTCTTTCTCTTTCTTGCTTTTTTATTAAGATTTTATTAACATTTGCACTTGTAGACTGGATGGATTACAAGCCCTTTATAAAGTACTTTAGATTTGATACTAGAAACTAAACACCTGTGCACATTAATAGATGACCAATATTTCTCATTTTTGAGGGGGCATTTTTGGCTTTGTTTGATAGATGCACACTTTAGAAATACACAAGAACTGAGTGGTAGAGAGAGAAGGTGACATGCACCTGCTAGAGCACATATCACCTATCAAGGCTGAGTCTTGTGTAACCTGGCAACACAAAAGTTCTTATTAATGGCTTCTGTGTGATCCATACAGCATTAGATAATTTCCTAATTTTAATAAAAGAGTGACTTTTTAGAAAATGGCTCAGAAACTACAGATAACACAAAAATAGCTCTGATTTTGTTTGGAGCATTTTGGGATCCTTAAGCAGTTCACTACAGGAGCATATCAGGTCTGTGTCAAACTGTTTGAACCTGGTGCTGGAGAACCTCTGAGCCTATTAAAGGGATTCTGTCACATTAAAATGCTCAAAGGATCAATAAAGGTTTTTGCAAGGTTGTTTCTGATTAGAAGTTTTCCAGAAAAAATCTGCTTTTCTCATATAAAGCCTTTATCTAAAGCTGTCTGCTTTGGGACATATCAGCAGTATGCGGGGACATTAAAAAGCGTATGATAGCCTAGTTTAAAATCAGTACACTATAGTGGTTTTATATTTCTAAATTGACACTCTGCTACAGGCGGTCTGGTCAAAAGTAACACCTCAGCAGAGCGTTTGGAACCCCGAAAAAAAAAAAAGAAGATGAATGTGACGGTTGCCTAAAGGGGATACAATAGCCAGCGAGCTGCAGTCAGGGATGCTGCTTCTTTTCCGATAAAGAGAGAAAGCTCAAAATGCAGAGGGCTGACTTTTTATTTTGAAAACAAATCTCATGGAATTCATGTTTGGTTTTTTTAAATTAATTTAATTACTCTCCAATGAAAGCATTAGGTTTTATTTCAACAGATGATGTCATCCATTAAATACTGTGTTATGCTCTGACCCTGCCCCATGCAATGACTGTCCATTTAAAGCTTAGCCAATGGTGTGCATGCCTTAGATACTCAGTATGCAGCCTAAAGAGTTTGGGGGGTGCACAGTACCTTTTTATCACCCTTCAAAAAGCAGAAACATCAGCAAAAATGTAAATACTGGATTAAATTGCGTCTCTGCCCTAATGTAAACTGCAAAAGTTAGCAGCTAGTGGATGAGTGACAGTGCTGACTTTCAGCTTGGAACATCCAGCTTTAGTAGCCATGTAGCGTCTGTAGCAATCAGCTTCATGTTTCAGACCTTTACAGGAATCTCCTCATAAAATGAATCACCTGGAAACATAAAGTCAGCCTGAGAGTTTTCGGCAAACTCAGAGTTTTTGCATTCCCATTAGCTTACATTAGGTAGCTACAGTACAGCCAAAGATGCTCTAGAACAAGATTAACAATTTAACATTTTAACACTAACTCATTACTGATGGACTGTTGCTTGTCCATGTCAAAATACAGTATAAATTTCATGTTTGCATCTAGTTTACCACACATTTTTATCTGCTATGATAACATGCTCACTCCAGATCTCCATATCTAGCAAGAACGTGTTGCTGAGACAGACAATTGCCAAACAAAGTTCATTTTCACCTTCACAGGCCTTACTGTATGTGCCATGCCTGAATGAAAATTTGACAGGCTGAGTAAAAGTAGCCTCGCTGTGGGCCTGGAAATAACAAACAGGCAGCATGGACACCTCTAGTGTCAACATCTAACAAGTAGATAGACTGAATAAATTTCCATAAGCATATGAGGCTGAGGCGTTCATTTTTCTGGATGCTTTACATTGAGATACAGACTCTTCTTCCACAGCCATTCTTCAGACATGAAGCACAGAGCGTGAAGAAGCCAATAAAGCAATCTGTGAAACCCCTGTGTTGCCCCTTCGCAATCTCACTCAATTAGCACATGGATTAGTGAGCCAGCTGCCACGATCCCAAAGCAGATTCATCTGTGCATGGGAAACGCTGCGTTGCAAAATTTATCAGGATGCAGGGGTACATTGGAATCTATATGCACTAATTAGAGGCAGGGTATCCCTGATGGGTCTGAGGTTAAAAGGTTAAAAAAATGTAGGAAGCCTCCCTGTTGTGCTTCTCGCAGCTGCTCATCTCTCGTTTATAGCACCTGAGTCTGCTTGAGAATATCTTCAGCTTTGGCTTTTCTTCAGCTTGTTGACTTTATGCTCAGCTCACTGCATGTGCGTTATATCTTTATTGGCTTATTTGCATTAATTTATGGCTTTGATGAGCAATATTAACATATACAGCAGCAGTGGGGGTGATGATTGCACCCTTGGCTCTAAGACTGAAGAAATATAAGTAATGCATATTAGACGTATTAGTCTACTTTACAGGCACCTTCTGCCACCTCTCACAACAACAAACTTAGCTCTCCACCTCCTACTTTCAGACCGTTAACTATATCTATACAACCCTGCATTGATAATATGTATAGAAAGTTGAAACATATTTTAGCTCTTTGCTACTTTTCTCCTCTGCCAGAGGGAGATACGACCTAATTTTCTCTGTCTGCACGGTTCGATAAGCACAGTGGAAATGACAGAGTCCCTCCACAATAATAGAGTGCAACACTTTTGGACTTTTGGATTTGAACAGCTTGAATTGTAAGTGGTCTGCTATAGGGTATTAGCGTGGCTGGAAATGAATATGTGTCTCGGGAAAGGTCACTGGGTCTTTTGGACGAATGCTTCAGGTGAAGACTCTTTCATACATGATGAAGATGGATGGCTAAGGATAACAGAATGGTAGGAATAATGCAGCAGCAACGAAAAGCATTTCATTTAATTAAGTAGTGTTTAAATACGTAACATGTTATTGCTCACATTGGCCACAGCTGTCAGTCTTAATAGAGTCTGTGATGCCAGTGATGCTTACTGTACATCTGGTTCCTCTTCTTTTACTACAGTGCAACTTCATTTTTAGAGAAAAGGATTGGGCTAGAGGACATCGATGGGTAAATAAGGAAGTAATATTGATGCCTAATACAGGCGGTTGGTGATGGAATGCTGCAGGAAATGAGTGAGCATTGTTGCACTTCTAGTTCCCTCGTCTTGAAGTCAGTAAGGTTTTTTTTTAATTGGTTTGTGGTTAGATGCATGAAATAAAGTCTGTGGTTGACCCAAGCTTGGTAGATTTTCATGTTTTGTTCTACGGCAGAGAATACCCCACTCATGATTCTGAAGCTTTTAAGTGTCTTAAAAAAGTGGCTAAATGAGACTACAGTGGTTGTCAAGGACATTAAACGTCATTGTGCTGAGCACAGAAACTCATCTGCTCATTAGTCCACCTAGACAGGCTTGCTGTGTTCATACTCACACACTTGCAGAATATTCTAACTCAGACTCTACAACTGTGGATTATAGATTCTTCATTCTTTAATGTAAACTGTGTATTGTGTAGTGTATCAGGAAGCTTCTGTTGATCGCATTTACGCTTCAAAAATCCTAATAGTAGTGTTCATTTGTGAAGATCTTGCTGAACAAAATGTGTAAGTATCCTAAACTTTGCAAAAATCCCATTGATGCAGGGAACCAGGGCACTAAAAATATGTCATCCCTTCACCACTGTATGAACAGGCCCTTTCTGCAAAGTTTTGGTGGCTGTCCAAGGTAGGGCACTTGTCCCTCCAAACTGACCAGCCCATCCAAGGGTCTGGGCATGGCCAACTGTAAAAACGTTCATGCCTGTATCCTCTTGAAGAGTAGAGGGAGAGAAAAAAAGAAGTGAAAAGAGGAGAAAAAAATGATGATATATAGAGCTCTTGTGTTCAGGCCATCCATCATCCTCTTTGGGTTCACTTTTGTGCCTGTTGTCACTGATGCTGTCAGGAAGCTGTGAGACCAAGTGGCAACCCCTTCCTAAATCATTAATTTCCACACGTCATTAATCAATCACAGCACTATCAAAAGAGACATCAGGAGTAAAAAGAAGTCAAGAAAAAAGCTGCTTCCAAAAGTGAATATGAAAAAAAAATGCTTAGAGACAACTATAAAAAGACAGTTAAGACTAGAAAGAAAAATATAATATTAAATTACTAAATTAATCTTAAAATTGTTTTGATTGTGTCATTTCAATGTTACTTTTGCACAAATGTTAAAGTTTCATCTTAAACTGAATTTGCTTAAATAAAAAAGAATCACGTCATACCTACACGGCCACTCAGCTACAAGGCTTGTCTCAAAGGGTATGAAGAAATCATTTTTTTAACAAACATTTCAGTTCCATCACGAGGTGATCCTTTCAAATAAAAGGTGCAGTATTCTGATTTGGCAGCTTAATGTCCATCCTGTTATTTATTCATTTTTGTGAGCCGGCTCCTCTGGAAACCATAGTTCAGTACATATAATAGACTGTATGCTACACCTGATACAGTATCAAATCATGGGCTCTTCTCAGAATAGAAACAGTTTTTTCACAGCTTGAAAGTCATTCATTCCATCAGAAAACAGTAGAGAGAAACAGATGACGGATAAGGAAACATTTAGAACTGTGAAAAAGCAAATGCATCTCTAATCTCCTCGTCGTCATCGTTCTAGCCATGGAAAATTCTCTCCTTCTGCTTCAGCAGATGTCAGCTGTGTGTTGGCAAGGTGACAGGAAAAAGACAAGCTAGCTGCCCAGCCTCTGGCCTTCTCAACCTCTGCAGATAATGACCATGTCAGTAATAGTCGTGGAAGGAGTAATGATGGTCTGACATTACATATCTGGCCCTGTTGTCGCTGATGAGGGTGCGGCACAGTTATGAGCTGCAATAAACCCTGCAGGAAAAGATGAATGATGCCATATCCAGCTGGCAGAGGAAACATGTTGGGAGGTTGCACCATCATGTCCAATAACTGCTCTTCTTCCTCATAAACACAAAGAGAAAATGTTTCTGTTGTAAGATTTACAGTACCATTACAGTAGTTCTGGTTAGGATTACACTGAAAAGTAAGAAAGGGAATGTTTAATTTTCATGTCTTTTGCATCAGTCTGGTACTTCTTTACATGATTTATACAGTAAATCTGTTCAAATGTGTTAAAGAGACATAACATGGCAAGAAAGATAAGATAACAATATGGCAACGTAACTTACAACAGATTCTCAGGACACTGGGAGTAATAACTGCTGGGATATTAAACCTTTCAATGCTTCAGTGTCTCAAATGTAATTATCTCCATCATTCACTGATTAAAGAATGAAAGATGATAGGTTCATCTATTTTTCAGAGACGCGCACTAATAAACTTCAGTTAATGATTTTTTTCTCTCTTTCATAAAAGATTTAAGTGGTGAGCCCTTTTCGGGGTCATAAGCATAGGAGACAAGAAGGAAGTGACGTAGAGAGGGTAAAGAGGATTCACTGAACTGAAGCCATCCACATGCACTAACGTTGAGAAGCAAGCTCATTGGATCAATGATTAACCTGAGAACTGCACGGGATATCACATTTGAACTCCCTTTCCCCATAGACAAGCATCGCAAGACCTTTGATGCCAGTTGGAAGAACGTCTACATGATTTCTGAATCGTGCATCATGTGAAGTACTTTCATCTTTGATGGTCATGATGAAGGAAAACCATGACGGGTACCTCTGACAGGCTGGCTGATGAAACCGCAGAAACATTGCAGGATGTGTGGTGCATAAATCTCACTCAGCGGTCATCTGAGAGGTGAATCTAGCAAAGAATTACCTGTTGAAAGTCTGAGGTCTGATCCCAGAGCACTCCAAGTGTCTGCTGCATGGCTTTAGTGACCTTGACTGCGATACTGAACCTTTAACTTTTCCCTTGGATTCAAGACTGCATCACAAGTAAAAGCTTGACCAGGCTCCATTGGTGTAAAACTTGGAGTTGCTTTAACAATTCAATGGCATTTAAAAGTGCCACAGAAAACTGAGAGGAAGTTTGGGCCACAGTGCTGAGCTGGTTTGAATTATATTTATATCCTATTTAAATTCCTATTAAATTACTTGGGGAGTCCCCCAAGGCTCCATTCTCAGACTACTTCTGTTCAGCTTCTTGTCCCTGTGTGCATGATCGAGCATCTTATTTTTCTGACTTATCATCTGATTTACATAATGATAAATGACTATGGTTCTTTACAATCACTGAGTAAGTGTGTAGACCATAACTATTATTGGATGTGCCAAAACTTCTTCCAGCAAAGATAAAACTGAAATCACTTTTTTTGGAACTAGAAAAGAATTATTAAACATCCATGCTCATCTGTAAATGCTAATGATAAAGACTTCAAGCCAAGCCGGACATTTTGGAAATGTAAGACTGAGACCTAAATTTTAAGATTTGCTTTAAAAGAACAAAAAAAAAAAAAGTCTTACTACTATCTTAAGAAAATAGTTGGACTTCTGTGGAAATGTTTTTTCTTGCGGAGAGATGGATTAAAAATTATAGCACTGTCCAATCTATTCAAGTTTTTTTTTTTTTTTTCAGGTCTTTGCATTAGCTTCATGTATATCAAACAATTTATTTTAAAATAGAACTATGACAAAACACTGAATGGTTTCTGTCCACAAGGGGTCAAAACTAAGCATAAAAAGTTGCAATCAGTTTTTATGATCCACATATTTGAAGCACACTCCCTGAAAACTTGTTTCCTCCGATCTCCAAGGTTATTTTTATCCTCATGTATTCCGTATGTGTCATATTTTGTCTCAATGCTTTGCAGGTGCTAAACAAATTAACTTTCTGTTTCTTTTTGCTTGTCCTGGTTTTCCAAAGTCATTTCAAAAGAAACTTTATATTAATATGGCATCTATATGGTATAGCATAGACACACTGCCTTGTAAATGCCAAATATCAGAGATCTGCCGACATAGAGAAGCAAAGATGATGGGAGTAAGTGACCTCCTCAAGAACAGAGGTTTGAAATTGCTGCCGTTGCTATAAAAGTCATAGTCAAGTAGAAGTTTTACAAAGGGGAGAAGTCAAACTTTTGCTCTTTGTAACATGAAGTGTTTCATTTTTTTTTCAATATAAAATGTATGACTTTACTTTCATCATCAACCCCAGAGGGTGAATTGTTGCTCCAGGCACAAGCTAAAGGGCAATTTCCAAGAAAATTACAGTCAAAATCTGTTTGATATGATTAAAAACTGGTTTTGTGCAACTTTTTCTGGATCTGCTCCCAGATGCACTGGACCTGTGTGTGTACACCTGGGGAGCCTGAAGGTGAGATGCCTGGCCAGGCTGAAACTAATCTGCACAAGGAAGAGAATTTTTTGCTTGAGCAACTGCTCCCACAGTGCCTTTGAGCCAGGTACCTCTGCACCAGTGGAGCGTGTAAAGTGTGTCAAAATTCAGCAGTTTGAACCATCTCAGAACTGTTCTGAAAATGTCTTTATGGCACCATAAATGCTGCTGCAGCAGCAATAGTACAAGCCTAAAGAACCATTTTATGATGCTATCTTGGGCTTATGTGTATATATGGTCAGTTAAACACTGTAAATCCTCGTTTTAATACTGTGATTTAAGATGTCAGTTCAGCTGTTCACAGCAGAGGGCAGCAGTGATAAAATATTGACGAGCCTTCCCTGTCTCCCTCTGGTGTGTTTAAGGGAATCCCAGCCAATTGCTTGCGATATCAATCAAAGCAGTGCATATACTTTTGTATAAGATTTTTAATTAGTTTGACTTTCTTGTTAAGAAGTCAAAAAAATGTAACATCTTCAGTCCCACAGTCCTGCTGGCTCATGCAGTGTAGCCAAACATTGCTCAAATGCACAAAACTTTATTTTACTGTAAATTCTACTGTAAAGCCCAAAGTTTACAAAGATCCCAAATCTGGTGAAAAGTAACTTACTGCATTTACTCAAGTACTGGACTTCAGGAGAAATTTGAGGTACTTTGAGTAATTCAATTTTACATCCCTTTATGCTTCTACTCCACAAGAGGCAAATCTTGTTCTTTTTACTCCACTGTATTTAAAATTCACTTCCCAGTTCCTTTACAGATTCAGCTTATCAATTCTACATTTTTAATAACAGGTAAAGTAGGGCATATCATGATAGATTAAGCTACACAGCTGCATATAAAGTAATTAAAATTAGTTCAAACTTTACCAGCAACAATATCAAATTGATTCTTACATCAGTCTATCAATGATTAAAAAGTACAGTACAAAATATGTATTACGTATTATTCTGAAATGGGCCTTTCTGCATAATGAGTACTTTAATTTTGGTATTTTAAGTATGTTTTGATGCTTGTACTTTTGATCTTGTAACAGAGTATTTCACTGTTTCACTGTTTCACTCACTCCTACTTTTACTTAAGTAAATGATGTAAGTACTGTATTCTGTGTGTGTGTGAGAGAGAGAGAGACAGATGAGACCTTCTGATGACTGTAACACCTGTTTTCACACCGCACCTCTGCTGTCAATACATAACAAATGTGTCTGTGTGATGTGTCTGCTTGCAGTGTGCTGCTGCTGTTGATACTCTCAGTATAATTCAAACCGTGCTGAGCTTGGCTTTTGCTGACATGTGCTAGTGCAGATGCTTTGGTGTATACAAAAGAAACAGCAGCAAGACTTAAAGGTGCTGAAATGAAGTAGTCAGGAATCTTTCTTGCTCTTTTTCTTTGTCCAGCACCCACTCTCTCTCTCTCTCTCTCTCTCTCTCTCTCACACACACACACACACACACACAGTCTGTCCCCCTGTTTCTCACAGCAGTGTGAAACATAAATAAAGATAAATAGGCTTGGTCACAACAGACCAACCTCCTCTCCTCCTCTTCATCTCATTCCATTACTTCGCTCATTGTTTCAGCAGTTTTTGCTTCAAATTAGCCGCCATCTTTTCTCTTAAACCATCCTCTGAACCACTGCTCTCATGACACCGTCTGCATTATTCTTACCTTGTTTTTCTGTATTAATCCACACTAGTTTCCGCTCTAATGAACAGTGGAGTCATTAATTCAGTAAAGCGTGCAAGTTTTAACCTTCTCTCAGCAGCACCTTTAGCTTTAAACCTCCCTAATCAGCACCACTGATCTGCATCTCATTATAAAATCAGGTTTTGTCGACAAACTTTGATCTAACCCACAGAAAGTTATTTTAACTTCTGCTTGAGGCTCAAAAATGTTGAAAATATACCAGAATCAGATCATATTTTGCACAAATTCCGTATAATAAATATAAATTGTCTTACTTTCATGTATTGCTGCAGCCTAGTTTCTACATTAAGTGACTGTAGTTAGGATGATGATGAAATGATGTGAACATCCCTGCATTACATAAATGAAAACACAAAAGAGCTTATAAATTCATTATTTATGTATCACTTGAAGGATGCGGCCTGTGATTTTGATAGAGGCTACAGGCAGGTGAGGCAGGTGGTAGGAGAGGGTGATGATGAAAGTGGATGGAGAGAGTAGAGAGTATTAGCGGAGCATGTTTCTCAGGTGTTTATGTTTGGCAGATTTGGGCACTGGGGGGCGTGTCTTCCACCATGCCTTCGGTACCTACTGCCCTTTGTCTCGAGGCCTTTCTGTGTGGAGTTGCATGTTCTCCCCATGTTCACCTGGGATATCCTCCACAAAAAAAACCCACTAAAAACATGCAAGAAGATCACCACCTGACCAATGGTGACAACAAGGAACTGGGTCCCCGGGCACCACTGTCAGCTGGCAGCCTACTGGTCCTGGTCTGCCGCAGAGGAAAGGACTTACCAGGATGGGTCAAACGTGGAGGAATAATTTCACCAAAAAAAACATGAAATGTGCATGTTGTGTGTGTTGTGCTCACCGATGCATGGCATGTTGTATAGTGATTAATAAAGTATGGATCTTACCTTATCTTAAAAATGCACAGTTGTACCTCTCTCAGGTAGACGAGCTGGACTGTTTCTCAGTGAGCCTGAGTGACTCTCTGGAGTCACCTTGAGGCAACCAGTGGAAACTCCAGTGATATTCTGGATGCATGAGTGTTTTGCATCCAGAAAATATTATAAAGGACTGTCCTGAGCCCTGCTGCAATTAATCAATCAATCATCAATACATACATAAATATCTGAACTAAGAACAGGGAGCAAAAAATGAAATGGGAATGAAAGAAAGAGAGTGAAATGAGTGGGACATCTAGGTTCTAGGTTATCTAGGTTCAATAAAACAGTGCAGTGTTTTTCTTTAAGCATGAAGAAGAAAAGGGACCAGAGTCCAGTTCACTACATGTGGCTCTGATTTAAATTTAATCACAGTCATAAATCAGACGAATAACTCATCACAGCGCTGGTCAAATGTTTCGTATCTGTAACAGACTAAACAGATATCTGAGGAGGTGTCAGCGAGAGATAAAGAAAAAGTCATGGAAAAATCAGCCTGTTCTTATCAACAGGCCTTTTGTGTCAGGATATGTGAAGATGTTTTGGCCCTTTAAAAACAATTTAAGAACACTCTACAAAGCAAAGAAGCCCATGACAAAATTGCTTGCATGTGTCAAATGTTGAGAGAGTTCTGTGGAAAGGTGGAGAGAAAAGTGTTCTGGGCTGTCCAGAGAATTCATGTTAGTTTTTGGCCTCTATCACTTATTCTGGACTGCACTGCATGTCCAAGCTGACCGTTCACGTGCACACACACACGTTTGGTTTTCATCACATTTGGGAACTTTGCATAGACTTACATTCATTTCCTGGAGACTTAACCTAAGCATAATTATAGCCACGACCCTAGCCCAAGTTTTCACTCTAACATTTAATGATTCACATTATGAGCTGAGTCCCCACAATGTGACTGTGTAAACAGATATTTGTCCCCTTAACTTGAGTACTACATGAATACACACACACACACATACACACACACAGTCATATATCTGTAGATGCAGGGCTCAGGCTGCTACACGTCTTATGCTTGTTCACAAGCAGCCATGGCTCAGAGTGCTTAACCTTTGACCTCCACCATCCGGCCCTGATGACACCCCTGCACCTCTCCCCGCTGGCCCAATGATGACTTTTCAACATGCCTTTAGTGTGTTCACACAGACACACTCAGTGCTCTGTGCCTGGAAGAGGTCAACAGGTGCCGTCAGACCCGCTGTCAGCCAGCTGCTTTTCAGGAGGTGCCTTCGATGTAATGCTGTGTTTCGGCCAGCAGGGTGCAGTAGCAGATGTGTGTGTGCTAGTGTGTGTATGTGTGTCATGTATTGGAAAGAATTCTGCTTGCCCTTTGGCAATGTGTGTGTTCCTGATTCAGGAGTTTGTACATGTGTACATCTGTGAATATGTGTTGATGTTTCAGTCTGTCTGCACTCTGTGTGTACATGGGGAGGTATGTCAGGGACAAATCATTGCTGAGCACATGTGGTCTGAGGAGGAAAGCAATTGAGAAAAGGAGAGGAGGGAAAGAAAAGGAAAGGAGAGAAAAGAAAAAGGAAAAGAACAGAAAGGAAGGGAGGGGAAGGAAATAAATTATATATGGAGTAAACAGACAGAAGAAATGGAGGCAAGACAACAAGAAATGAAATGATGAGAGATTGGAGGAGATGGAAAAAAGCAACAGAATAAAATTACAGATGAGAGAAAAAAAAAGCACAGAAAATGATGAAGGGAATCGATGAAGAGTGTAACGAGGCAGAGGTAGAGCAATGGACAAACAGAAACCAAAAGCGTAGGATTAAGCTGGGTCAGTCTGGCTTGTCATCCTTCTGTAATCACAGCTCTACACGGGAAAAACACTGTAAGGAAAGAAAAGCACAAAGGGGAAGAAAGAGAAAGATGGCAACAAAGTGGAAAAGTAAAATCTTGAGGATGAAAAATCAACAAACAAATGCAAAGAGGGAACAAGGGAGGGATCATTAGGGGAAGCTGGTTAGCGTCAGCATCCAAAACAAACCCACAGGCATTCCCCTTTTCTTCGGACATCTTTTTTATTTTGTCTCCACACCATTCAATAAATACAAAATACAAACCAGCTTCATATTCATAAACAACAATGATAGAAAAATTCATAAAATATTACTTAATTTGAAACAGGAACAACCAAAGCAGAGAAGCAACGAGATCAACAGGAGGTGAAGGCAAAGCTCGTGTTTGTTTAAGTATTACGCTGAAATAACAACAAGCTGCTCCAAGCTCCTCTTCCAGTGACGTAGCACTGATCCTGATGCCTCCATGATGGACATCCAGCTGAATCTTACAACAAACAGAAGCTGCGGACAGGCTGAAGAGACAGGGAACGCCACTTTTTCCAGGTTTTTTTTTTTTTTTTTTACAATTTTAGAACTCTGCCTTGCCACCCAGGAAGTTTAGTGTGTTTCTGTATTGCCGATTAGTCGTATTCTTAACTGGTAAAAAAACACACACACACACACACACACACACACACACACACACACACACACACACACACACACACACAAAACCGCATTCACACACATTCATACAGACTGAAGCAACATTTTCCTCTCTATCCAGTGAGAGCAGTGAGAGCTACAGTAGCTATGGCTGTACTTCAAAAAGAAGCCCTGTCAATGAAATACAACTTGCACAATCTTACCAAAGTTTGCTACTCAAAGCAAAGCTGGACAGAAAGAAAATCCCACTGATGGCTGTGTTACATTTGTACATTTACACCTTTTGTCCTGTTGAGAAGGAAAAAAACAAAACAAAAAAAAACAACGAAATTCCAGCAAAAATGCAAGGCAGGAGGCAGAGGGCCTCCTGAAGTCTGGCTGGTCCTCTTCATGGCTTCATCCTTTCACTTTATGAGTCTTTGGAAATTTTCTGTTTTTATTTTATTACTCCTCCATCTCTGCTCTTCACTGTTCATTACAATCCTGAAGCTGATAACAGGGTGGGTGTGGGGCGAGGGGGGAGGAGAAGTGGGAAGACCCAGTGTGCAGCTCTGGGTTTGGGTCCATCAGGGTGGTGGGGTGGGTTAAATGGGTAGAAGAGGGTGTGTGGCTCCCCGCAGATCAGTGTCTCCAGGTCTGCCTTTTCTCTGGAACTTTCACCATCAGGTCGTCTTCCTCTTTGGAATCTATGGAGAACAGAAAAATCTACTTAAGACCCAATTAGCAGGATTTTTGTCCTGCGTTTAACTGATGTGGTTTGAGGTTTTAGTGGCTACAGCTTCAAATAAGATTTTTTTCTCATGTCAGAGTGGAAAAAGACTCTCCACTGAAAGCCAAACATTAACCAGGTCAGCTAACTTTGTAAATGATTGTATAAATGAATGGTGTTTCACTGCATATTTTACACATTGTTATTACATTAGTGGCCAGCAAGGGACCTGGACCAGATCTGAGGTAAATTATGGTGCCTTGTAAAATGCTCAGATACATCAGTCTAGCACCTGCTGCTGTTTTGTGTGTGTTTGCTGCTCACCAAGACATTCAGGACAGCATGTGCCCTCTCCGCGGGTGATGTTGGTGCAGGTCAGTACTGCACATTGCTTCCTCTGACACTTAGTCACACCATGCTGTGGAGAATAAGAGAAGAAACTGGTGAGTTTGTGAAAAGAAGCAAAATGTAGAGGTACAGGTGAAAGAGACACAAGTATGACAGGAATGTCCACCACAGCGTGAGATGGGGAGGGATACTCATCTCATGCACTGTAATGCCAGATCGCAAAGCTTCTTCCAATATGACAGGAATGTCAGGATGTGAGGAAGCACAGGCATAGACTCTGCATACTGAATCAGAAACTGTTCAATGTCAAATGGCCATTTGTGCACTCCCATTTTAGCTCTGTTATTGGTCTCCACCAACTCCTGAGAAAAGCTCTTCAGCTGCTAAACGCTCCACTATGTTCACCATCTGGTTGCTAACTTTGTCTGTCTGCGGTTTTGTGGCGGGTCTATCAGAGCTTTCAAAAAAACGACCTGCTGCATCTGGAAACTTTCCATGAGAATGGCGAGAGTGAACCAAATAGTGAAGTTGCCGGCTGTAAAGCAAAACAATGAGCTGAAAGATGCCAACACACCTTACATACTGCAATTAGCCCGATTAAAATATTGATTAGAGAAGGTTTTAATCTTAATTAGATGAAAGACTCCATGTACAAGTTCAACACATCTGCTAAAGTGCAGGCTTTAGATCATCCTTATCAGGGCACTTTCAAAGTTAAAAGACTTACGTTTGAACTCCCTGCAAACTGTGATTTATCAGTTTACTACTGTACTGAAAAGGTTTTAGTTCAATCCATTTCTAATGAGCTACCTTCAAGTTATTTTCATAACCAACAACTTGACTTATATTGCAGTACAACTGCAGCAAACTAACAATATTTGCACTTGGGAAGTGTTTCTTGTCACCCACAATACTTACATCACACCAGCAGTTGATGCATTTCATCTCCCCCACCAGCGGTACCCAGGGATGCCAGTTGTCACTGTTCTGGTAATAGTTCTTGCCAAATTTGCAGTGCCTTGGGCCATCTGCTTGCATCATGTCGCTGTGCTCCAGGCCTGCAGGAGTCCTGTCCTCCTCTGGACACTCCTTACAGCAGTCGGAGGGATTACGCCTCACGGGATGACTGCAGGTCAACACCGGACATGTCACCTTTTCACAGTGTACCTCCCCTGAAGATCCCTGTGGATGTAATGCAACGTTAGCAGCAGGTTAGCAGAAATTCTTTTTTTCAAGCATAAATGATGCTGACTTATTGCTTTTTCCACATAAATAGTTGAAAAGTCTGAGCATTCCCCAAGGTTGAACTGATGAGAAATTTATTTCTGCCTCAGTTTCTTTGGAGTCTAAAACAAGATAAATGATCCATTAACGGCTTTTGGGAAAGTAAATCCAGCCAGATGTGGGTGGGATTATTGATGTATATTTACCTTGCAAGTGCAGACAGCACATTTAATGTAGCCAAAGGGAGGTACAAAGGGATGCCATGTGGTTCCTGGGGCGTGCATCTTCTGGTCTCCTTCAAAGTAACAACCTGAGAGAAAGGAAAGAAACAAGGTTACTGAGGACAGCCAGAAAGAAAACGCCTGAATGACTTTTAACTGGGGAACTCAGTGGAAATTCATTGAAAGAAATACAGTATAGTGACACAAGGATGGAAAAAAGACACAATACAAGAGAAGAAAGAAAGAAAAATTGTAAAAGAAAAAAAGAAAGAGAATCAGAGGGAAGCTAAGTCAGAGAGAGAGAGAGAGGTAGTACCTACCCTCAAGATGTTCATCTACCCTCTCTGGAGCTTTCATGTCCTTGGGCTCCTTCCTCTCTGAACAGGAAAAAGGAAATGGAGACATAAAAAGCAAATTAGTTTTCAACTTTATGATTGGTGTGGGGAGCGCTTTGGGAATTCACCCAAAACAGTAAAATCTGCACACAAACAGGGACTCAAGGCAGCATAACCCCTGTAAAACATGACATCACATACATTGATATATGTCACAGACAACCAAACTCTGTCTCACCATCACAGATGGGGCAGCACTTGTCCTCAGGCTGAATGGTTCGGGAGCAGGTCAGCACCGGACAGATGACTGGGTCGCAGATCACAGTTCGTTTCTGCAGAAAACATGCAGGAAGTTAAGTCCAATCCTTGATGTAATTCCCAAAGACTGCAAACTCATTTATTTCCCAGCTTCTCTTCACATGCTTTAACATTTCAGTGCCAAAACAGACAACAAAGAGCTTGAATTGCTGCCTTCGCGTTTGGTGCCTTTACCTGGCAGCTGCAGGAGAAACACTTGTCGTAGTTGGGAGTCCAGCGGGAGCCATGAGCGTGGTGCTGGTTCTCAAAGAAGCAGGTATGGGGGTCTTTCTTCAGCTCCTCAGGGTCCTTCACAAAGAGGTCGTCAAATTCAGCCTCCTCCACGTCACCTCTGGTCCCGAACTCACAGTTGTTTGGCACATGGACCTGGAGAGAAGAAATGAAAGAAAAGATAGATGGAGGTGTTGGGCGTGAAAGAAACACAAGAAGGCAGCAGGAGGTAGATGTAAGGGTGGGTGAAATGTGTTGAGATGAAGGGGAGGAGAATGAGAGAGAGGCAAAGAAAAGAAAAAAAGAGAAGGGATGGTTAGGACATCAAAGAACTGTTGGCCACACCTGACTCAAGGCTGGTGTCATGCTGACTTGCTAATTGTTCCTAAATGGAGCGTTTCTGTGCTCCCAAGCAGATGGCTGTTTATGTGTTGGACCTGTTTGCTATTAAAACAGCTGAACCCTGTAGTGTGTGTGTGTCATCACTTTCTCTGTTAGTACCTGGCAGCCTGAAAGACCTCATCAACCACTACACCTGCAAAGCCGCAAATACGTTTGTGGGAAACTGTGGTCTGCGCCTGTGTGTGCTTCTGAGCCGCAATAAAACTTTTACTTTTCAACAAAGTCTCTCCAGGCAGACAGCACCTGCCAGTGAAAGTGTGTGTTTGTGTGGGCTGGTAAGCACTAAATGAGCAATCACACAGGCACATAACCACTCAGACGGTCAAACAAGACCACAAGGACTCTTAGGTTTGGGGCTACAAACTGATTTTTTGACATGGTTCTAACTTCTTAGAGGCATTTTCTGACATTTTAGCACTCTACAGCATGACCATTGGTAAAAGATTTGCTCTGTGCAACTAAAGCTAATGCCCACAAATTATTTTTAGAAGTCTGAGCACTAACTGATCCAATCTCTCCTTTTTGGGCCTTGTTGTGCTGGTGGACTAGCTTGCACTATTATCATTTCAATGCGTTATGGTTGTCTTGTAATAGTAAAACAGATTTGAGGATAAGGCCATTGTGTTGTGGTTGTAAAACAATTACTTGACACTTGTCCAAAGTGTTGCATTCAATTTGTAACTTTCTGTATTTAATACTGATCTTTTATAACAAAGTTCCCTATCTTTAAATACTTGTCATGCCAAAAAATATCAATACTGTCAGGACTGGTGCCTCTAACTGGGAGACTAAAATCCTTTGCTGAAAGGAGAGACTCATGGAAATGTTTCAGAAAACTGGCAACTCTCCAAGCCTGAGAGCAAATCCTGGCCTGCTCTATCTGACAGAGGAAGCTATTTCAAATCGAAAAGTAAGCTTAAAAAATCTGAACCACAAATGAATGTAATGTTGTAGCTTTTGTTTACATACCCGTCCTCGTATTTCTCCTCGGGGGTTCATCTTGGTGCTGACCTGGACGAAGGCTGTTCCTTGGTCCAGGTGTTGCAGTAATTCAACACTGATGTCCTTTAACACTCCCTGAGCCTGGAGGAGAGGAGAGTGTCTTTAAGTGTGTTTTTGTATGTATGAATTTTTGTGTCCATCTGTGCACATATTTGCATTAATTTGTGTGTGTGTGTGTGTGTGTGTGTGTACACTGATGTACCTGAGAGCCATAAAAGCCAGTCAGCAGCCTCTTGTGAGTGGTGCTGCTATCGTCTAGTTCTCCGATCTCTGCCAGTCCATGGAGGTGGACGTTCACAGTGAGGTCGTCTGCCTTGCTGAGGCCCGCAACAATGATCTCATAATGCAGGTGACACTGTTTGTCCACTGACACCCAGGCATGACCAGAGGCGCCAGTTCTTACTGGTGGAGACACAAAGTGGCCGGCCAGAGGAACAGGCAAGTCTGAAAGAAGCATTAATAACAGTTTAATGAAGTGTGCATCCAGGGCTTGAAAGCATTTAGAAAGCTGTAGCATGTAAAGCATGTATTTCCATGTATATTACAGTTTCTATGACCTCCCGCCATCAATGCCACCCCTGCCCTTCTCTCTCCCTTGCTTCCACTGATCTGTACCATGTCTGGGTGCCTCCAGGCCATTGTAGAGCAGGGCCTTAATCTGCCCCCTCAGCTCCCCTTCCTGGCTGTGTGTTGTGGCCACATTGATGAACAGCTCATTCTGCAGCAGCATGTGGATGTGTCGAGCCTCCAGACGACTCCAGCTGCCCTGCGCCTGGCCTGTGGCCTTGTTGTACTCTGGCGTCAGGTCATACAGCACAGAGCGCTTGTTTCGCCGCCGAGGCTTCAACTCAATAGTGAGGCCAATGAACTCACTGGTGAGACCTGCGACCTGAACCTGAAGGAAGGGAAAGAGAAAAGGTTGAAGTCCCCTCAGCTGTGCTTTGCTTATCATTACTTCATTTGGATGTTTGTGTTTCATTGCAGAATAATGTATGTGTAGAGTTTGTCACTTGAAGGTTGTTTTCACATTCAGCTGCTGAAATCTGAGTTTGACAGGAGAATGCACCAACAGGATTTTGGAATTTGGGAAACTAGTTTGGAATCCAGTTGTGGTCCAATATTCAACTTACACAAGTGTGTCGTGAAAGCTTTTCAGTGAAGTGGGAGATATATAGTGTCCAGCAGTTAAAGTCTTTTAATCATTTACAAAATTTGCATATTCATAAATTCTGTCTATTTTTATATGCCTTAAAACATGTCTGGAGGGGATCCTTATTTAATGATTAGTTATTTGCATCGTGGATTGTGTGATCTGAGATCTGATGCCAATGCAAAGGGAAAATTGTACTAATAAAGATGTTAATGTGCTCTGGCCTGGTTTTTTATTGTTCAAAGACTTCAATCCCATTTGTGGAGGAGACTCCATAAAACTCATTTTGAGTGAGACTGGTGACATTCATCTTTTTGGATAGAAGACTGGCTAGTGGTTTATTGACTTTTTGTGGCAGTTATAGTGTTCTACCATAGTTGACCATACCAACAAGATATAAGAACTAAATATTAGTTATCTTAATAATAACTGCGTGTGAATGTGTAGCACATTCCCAGGATAAAGTTTATAATCATAAACTATAATCCTAAAAAAGTCAAACAACTGTCTCCCTCAAAGTGGACGAATCCATACCTGGTAGTCCAGTGTGCCGTTATCATGGAGGTTGAACACTGCAGATCCCACGCCTCCCGTCTTCCCTGGCGTCAATGCATCACCGCTGGACAACACACTCTGAATAGCTGTGCCAGACAAAGCCAGATTAATATCAAAAATCCATTTTAGAGTACATTCCTGCTCAAATGACTTATCTCAAACCATCACTTTTCCCCTCGGAGTTTCCCTCCCTTAAACCATAGTAAAGCCTGACAGCATGCGAGATGAGGCAATGATTTCTGTCATGTTAAAATTTGCTGGTTGGATCAAGGAGGGAGAGGAAGGGGACTACATTACATTCCCTCACGTTCTGCAACCACACACACATCGAAGCCACATACCCATAATGTCACCCCTTTCTCCAAGAAAGAGTCATCGAGGGGACACATTCAAATGAACCTCTAATCAGGAGGTGTGTCTGCTGCCTGTGTAACTGTGTGCTGCACAAGGGGCCAAAAACATACATGTTGTTGCAATGTCTGGCACACACACACACACACACACACACTCACACACAAAAAAACCCACCCAAGGTTAAGCCTTGGAATGAGGTAACCCTTGTTGAATGCAGCAGGCTTAGGAAGATTGAGCTGAGACGACAGGAGGGAATGAGTAAGAGAGAAAGATGAGAAAAGTGCACAGAAACATTTTGAAAATGACACGAAGACAGAAAAAAGCCAGAGAGGGGGAATGACGGCAAAGATGGGATGGGCTCGAGACATGAAGGGACAGAGTGAAAGAATGAGAGAGGGAGAGCGGGAAAGAGAAGGGGGAGAAAGGAGAGGGAGAGCGGGAAAGGAGTGTGTTGGGTTTGAATTCTTCACACATAACGTCAAGCTGTTAATCACAGCACTGGAACACCAGCATGGAGAGTCAGGTCCAGCAGACTGTGACCTTGGCAGCACCACTCTGTTTTGGTGTGTAAAACTTGGACTTAAAAAAACATCTTTGTGTTTATTTGTGCCTGTTTGTGTGCAGGTATTTGTGTATGTCAGACAATAAAAGCGTCTTTCAGGGTGTTTCAAAGCGCCCAACACCTTGATTTTCAATGATCACGTTCAAGTATGCGTCCTATGAAAAGACCATATGTGCATGCTTTAACGGTTTCAGACGATTGGGCTGTGCACAACATTCCTAAAACCTCTGTCTGTCTTTCTTTGTGTCTGTCACAAACACACATGGACAGACATGCATACACAGTCTTGGTGGGCCACCAAGTCCACCAGAAGGTCTATAAACATGGTTTTCCCCCAGTGATAAGACTTGAAAGGATGGAGGCACAAAGAAAGAGAACAAGTATTTATAGAGGAGAATGACAAAAACAGCCACAGATGGACAAGAACAAGCCAACTACAAAGCAAAACACATTCTCGGCACCCTCTGAGTTTGTTGCCTCTACAGTGTTTCACCTTGCTGGACTAATGTGAAGAGAGACAAGAAAAGACGTTTTCATTTCACCTGTGTTAAGGTGTTTGACTGCAGGGGACACTTACTGTCACAAGATTTCCTGCCAGTGATGAAGCCAGAGATCTGCCGGGGATCCTGACCCTCTGTTGCCACGGCGATCTCCAGCTGACCACGAGATAACCAAAACAGTTCGCGGCTATTCAGGTCTGTCAGCACCTCTGCGAAGTCTGGATCCTGCACAGATTGAAACAGATCAACAAGTGGATAAATATAAAACCATATTCCATTGTAATCAATGCCTTTTCAGTACCAGAAATGAAAACTGTTACTGTGCCATTAAGATCTTGCTGACATGATGTTAGTACAACACTGACAGGTTACCAGAGTAACCAACCCCAACTTTGTTAGACGGAAGACACAGTGGTGCCATGTTTCCGACTGAAATGAATTTATCCCCTCAGTTTATACCAAACAAAGATGAGATGAGCAAAGAGATCAAAACAGATCCCTGGACAGTTAAATCTCCTCAAGACAGGATTAATTAAAAAATCACAAAGGTACCACGAAGTCAAAAGCCATTAAGAACACAAACTGCTGTATTACTTAAAAACACATGATTTTAAATCACTGCTCTCAGAAGCGCACACTTAAACCTGGGGCAAAAATATGACTTGCATTGCCTGAGCATGTTCCATATTGAGCGAGGTTTAATTTCAAGCAGGCAGACTGGACTCTGAGAAAGCAGGAGGGGCTGGTCAGGACGCTGAGAAATGTGGGATTAATAGGACAGATGTACGAGCGTGTTGAAGAAATGTTACTTTTATGACCTCAGGGCCTCAGTTCAATATAAATATACTTGTACCATAAATCCACACAGCGAAGAGCCAAAACAGAGTGGGGACGGAGAAGGGGCTGGGCAGAGGGAAGGTGACTTATGCTGGGGAAACTGAATGGATAGAATACTGAAAGGGAAGCGGGATGCAAAAGGATGTATTGGGGTTTTGTGTAAATCGGGCAGAACAGCAACACTCAAATGTGTTTGCTTATGTATGAGTGTATTTAGAAATAAATAAAGGCAAGTATCCTCCTTGGCTACATTGTGTTGTTTATATGCTGTTTCTCAGTTACACTTAAAATGAGTGGTTTGGGTTTCAGCATCTAGCTCAAGGACACTTCGAGGGGTCATGCGGCAAGTTGCTGAGCTCAAAAGTTTCACATATTTTTCACGGACGGTGTCTCTCACCGCTAGGCTCGAAAGAGGCGCATCGGCCCTTCACGCAATTCCTGGCAGAATTCAAAACAGACCCGCCTTTCATCACTCCTCTTCCTCCCTCCATCCATCTCAACCCACAGACCACTAACCACTGACATGTGTGAGGAGTGTGTACGCAGTCCATCCTCTCTACCTCCCCAGTCTCTCCACTCTTTCCTCTGCGTCTCTCATCCCTCGCTCACATCTGTCTCCTGCAAGAACTCCTCTCACACACTTTCTCTCTTCTCTTGTTTTCCCCTAACTCTTCCTCTCCATCCATGTTTTTCTTGTCATGTCTCAGGGCAGTTAACTGTGATCAGAGCGGCGGCAACAACAGCGTTGGGATGTGGTGACCAAACCACATCCGTCTGGAAAAGGAGGGGTGGGGGGAACCAGGAGTGTGAGTGTGTTGCTGTGTCATATGTTCCTAACCGACAACAACCTCCAGTCACCCCTTAAATTCACCGTCTGTCCCAGATAGGACTTTTCCCTAAAACCTCCCACTTATTTCGGGCTGAATATTGGGTTTTTTGATTTATTGTTTTTCCAAATACTTTGTGGCAAACACAGAGTATGTCTATTTTTTGAACAGTTAAAGAATTCTCAAGCATGAAGATAAAAATATTTCTTACAACAGCTTTGACTGCTGGTATCAGCCTTGAAAACCCCTTGCCAAACTGAAGACCATGGTTATGTTACTCACGTGAGAGGTGATGTTTGCGCGGATCTCTCTCAGGATGTGTTGACGGTATACAAGCTGGACTCGGATGGGCACCACGAGGGGCTCTGAGGAGACACAGAGACAGTTTTCTCACCGTCAAACCTAAAATTTTCTCTACATTTCAGTGCCGACCATCTCTTCCTTCTTCGTCTGGTTTCTCACCTTTGTCTTTGTGTCTGATGAGGCCTTGAAGGATGAGGATGAAGTGGAGGTTGTTTTCTGTGTCACTTAGCGTCAACATGGCGATGCCTCCCATGCCTGAATTCTCCTCCTCCGATGTTAGCGTGGAACTAAATGTCTCTGTACACAAGACACATGCACATTACCATACTGAGTATCTTCTATCTTCTATCTACTTCTAACTTCTATCTAAATACTTCTCTGTAAACAAAGCCCTCACATTGTAGCTGCATTAATCCACACAGGGCCTTTTAAGATACATGAGAACGTATACAATTCTAGTGCTTTGTAAATATTGAGTTTATTGTGTGCTACAACACAAAGACAAAGGCAGGAACATGTCTAAAGAAACTTAACAAAAAATAATGATCCATCACGATGCTACAATATCCCACAAGCACACATACCAGCAAACAGCGCCCTGTGTTTGATGATCTTCCCCTCCACTTCGTCTCGTCTGCTTGTTGATAACGTCATGCTGATGCGCATCTGCTCAGACTGCAGCTGTCGCATTACGGGCTTAGCCAGGTTCTTCCATACTCCACAGATCTATAGGAACACACAGACACAGGCAGGTAATACACAGTATCATTGCAGTAGTCATCTCCAAACATTTTGATATATCTCTCAGAAATGAAAAAGGCACACAGACAAACAGACATCACATGCACATCTGCTAAATACATCAGATCATCTGATTGTATTCTCAACCCTCTGCTGCAAACCTTCAGCATAAAACCGCTACTTCTCCCTGAGAGCAGAGGGAAGAAATGTGGCAGCGTGCCGGCACCTCATAACTTTCAGTTCAAGGGTAATCTCCATTTTAATTAGCGATACTCTCTGTCTCCCCGCTAAGCAGTGATGTAACATGTGAAAAATTCTCTTTCCAAAAGTTTTGGTCCAGCAAACCCCCCCTCCGGCCACCCTCTTCCTTTTTTGCACTGGAGTGTTTTCTCTAAGGTCCTCTGGTGCTTGACACTGACATTTATCTAAAAATAATAATAGGCCAATTTCTGGGACCTGTATTTAGGGGGCTCCTGCCTCGCTCAACAGTGTTTGAGTGTTCTGGTCTGAAATGGAATGAGGAGATGTGTGTATCTTGGCAGGAAATGATGTGTAGTGATGGAGCCAGACCTTTGGGAGTATGTGGACATGCATGCATGGGTACTACTGTTACACCAACATATCAGTTTACTGATTTATCGGGATAATATTGGCCTTTTACTAAACTCAGCGTAATACTCCTCTGACCGGAGAGTGGTTTCTCCCTCATGTTACCTTTTGAGTGAGTGTGTGTTGATGTTTACTGCAATCAGACTGCGATGTTTAGAAAGAGCTAACGAAGCAGAAAGGAAATGTCACTCTATATGTATGTGCCTGTCTACGAGTGTGTTTATTGTTTTTTATCGCAGAATGAGTTACAGGAGAGAGCCTGAGCGTAAAGTCAGAGCTGGTATGAACAGTGAGCACATTCTTCACACCAGTACCTCTCACCTCTCTCAGGAAACACACAGACACACACGCACACATAATGAAAGCAGCACTGACACAAGCAATGGAAGCAAGAGATGACTTTCTATTTATGTGATGCCTTACCATGTCTGACTGTCCCTTGGGGACTCTGTACTCAAAAGCAGTGGTCCCATCTGAATCCCGGAAGATTATTTTACTGGGGCGGCTCATTCTGAAACGTAAGGGAAGACCAAGAGATTGAATGGACAAACATTTCACATATAATTGTTTTCAACAACTTAATTTTAGTACTTATTAATGCTGACCACTTCAACAAAATTATGGTTGAAACAACACAGAGCTTGTGCTGTATTTCATACAGGATAATCTAAACACACTTTTGTTTGGGATACACAATAGAGCAGCTAGAAAGGAAGGAAAAGATGAGCAGTGATGCTGCTGAGGCTGATCAGAAGAGGAAGAAAGCACCACCATCAGAGACTAATGCCACTAAATATTTAAGGAAGTAGTCGTTTTAGCTGTGACACTGTATTTTTTTACCTCTGGTATGTGATGGAGAAGGTCAGGCTCGTTCTGGTCAGAGAGAAGCGAGCTCTGGCAACACCACTGGAGCTGGGCAGCCATGAGTCTATCACTCCTGTCAACACTGCTACAAAGTCTGCAGAAAGAGGGAGTGTTAGATAGGTGCTTACTAACATATGCCATCATACGCATTCCTGTTTACTTTGCTTTTATTATCCTGCGTGTTTGTGATGCATGAATGGGAGCCCTGCGTGAATGTGCTCTGTGATGCATGTATCATCTTTAGAGTTTCATTAGTTATGTATAGATATTTATGCCGGCGTTACAAATAGCAGACCACTGTGTTTTGATGTAAACGTGTTGGTGGTCTGTCCATCTGTCTGTGGGTGCTCCTACTCACCAGTGCGGCTCTCCCCGGGACCCACCTCCTCCGAGCTCAGGTAGGATCGGTCATTGTAAGATTTATGGAGGTCATCCTCCTTCTCTTTGCCCTTCTCATGGAAATATTCAAAACTGTCCAGCACAGAGTCTGTCTGTTTCTTGTCATCCACACCTGCAGAAGGAACAAAGTTAAGACAGAAATACTTGCTACAGTAAGTACTGTTGATATTATAGTGAGATTTATACACTGTAGATTTGTGTAGTTATGTTCTACTTATATGCACACAATTTGTCAGTATATATGGCTGTTAGCTTCTGACTGTCAGTTGTCATTTTAAATATGATCAAATTTTGTATTAACAGGAGTATATTTCATTGTCTTTATATTCCCTGATAAAAAAGACTGTCAGCAGTAGCAGTGTTCTGGTTTCAAATAAAGACATTCAGTATCTGCCTTTCATTTTCTGGCAAGATAAACCAAGTGAACCGAAGCATTTCAAAACACATTCTGCTACATCGTTCTCAAAGTCTGGCATACAGATGAGACTAAATCATCGGCTGACCTCCATTTTTCATTTGATTGCATTTTCAGTGTGGATGAGGAGTGTGAAACGTGCGGACATAAGCAGCCAGAGAGAAACTGCACACAAATCCAGGTTGGGCAAGACAGAAATTATAGAGCAGGGATGGGAAGATGGAACGATTTGGAGGATGTCAGAAGGCTACAGTGCATTCTCTCTGTCTTCCTCACTTCCTCTCTCTCTCTCTTGCTCTCTCTCTCTCTCTCTCTCTCTCTCTTTCTCGGCCAGGGGTAACTAACCAGGGTAGTCTCTTGAAGCTGAAGAGCTTAAGGAGAATTGGGAGTGACACTGGTGTGCGATCCCAACAATGACCTGCTGTTCCACACAGACTGCTGTGCGTCTTGATGTAATGTGTAAACTGCTTTGCACGCGCGCACACACATACACACACACACACACACACACACAAGCACACACACACACAGTGACAAATGCAGTGGTGATCATTCATCCAAATAGAGTTCTCTGACATGATCCTGAGAAAGAAAACCACACACTGGCTCTTAGTCACATAAACTTTATTTCTCCAAGGCAGTTTTCTGAGGAGATTGACTGGACTGTCTGTTTTCTTTCTTGGTGTCTGATTCACTCACTCACACACACACACACACACACACACACACACACACACACACACATCTCAAATCTCATCATTCTTCTCTCACTCCCTCAGTCCTCTGCTCCACTGGGCACACTCAAGGGCTTCTGGGTAGTGTCACTCTCACTTCTCCCCACTTACACAGTATCCTCAGGTGCACCACATTACACACACACACACATAAAAACACACACATACAAACACACACACCATTTTCCATCACTTACACAAACATACTAGCTGCTTTGGTGCCAAAGCTAAGACAAACACACTCAACCTTTTCCTTAAAACTTGACCACAACACACACACAATCCTGGGCCTGTCCAATTCAATTCACACACATACACACACACAGCACAGTGTTGTCCACACAGTGCTTTACCTTTACTTTCCATTCCATTACCAGACACACAGTGTAGAAAAACACCCAATCTGCTGAATAACAGCACAGCATGAAGACCCACCCTGTGTATGTGTGAGTTTGTGAGCATGTGGAGCTCTAATTCTCTAATAAGGTGGAACTGTGTGCTCAGCAGTGTGTAGACAAGTGGCAATGTGTGAATGAGGTTAAATTGATGGGTGGTACTTTGAGTTGTGGCTGGTTAGAGAAAATGTCCATTTGATGCAGCTGAATGGAAAATCAATTGACCTACGACGACTGTAAAGACTAACTGGGGGGGCAGAAGAACTGTGCGTGCAACAGGGAAAGACGGAGATAGACAGGGAGGGAGGAGGGGAAGAAAAGTAGAGATATGAATCAAACAAAGAATAAACAAAAAGAAGAAAAGTAAAGAAGCCCTTGAGGGGAACAACTGCAAGTAATTCATTTTTGCTGTTTTCCCATGAGGTTTCGGGAGCAATTTAAGCTGTGCTTTGCTTGTTTTCTCAGCTGACTATTTCATGCATTTGGGACAGCTACAGTGGAGAGAGTGGGTCAGCAGATGATTACCTTTGGGACAGGTTTTACAGCAGTGCCCTGGGAGTAGGACGGGATCATCACAGTCCAGGTCTGGACAGTCCTGTTTGATGTTCTTACAGTTTACTTTCCCGAACACCTTGCCACGACGGCTCTTTTGCTGCCAGGATAACAACAGAGAAACAGACACATCGGTCATTGACCAAATCTCATCTGAACATATACAGTGAAGAATTCTGCCTTTCTGGGGCAACAGTTGATTACAAATTCATCTGGAGTTAGAGCTAGTTCAACCTGCTACTGCACAGATACTGGGTGAGAGTGACACATATAGAGAGAAGTCACAGGGAGACAAAACTTACAGGTTCACAGTAGCACTGGACACAGTGCATGACACCGAAGGGCTCCCCCAGATCTGGGTGCCATGTTTCTTCCAGAGAATAGAATCGGCCTCCAAATGAGCATCCTGTAACACAAACACTGCTGATTACTCATGGCTGTCATTGTACAAGGCGGTCTTCAGGGTGCAACACTGGCTAGTTATGATAACGATTTTTGGCTCTTTCCAAACCAGAGACACTCTCAGAAACTAAGTGAAATTATATGATTATATATGAGGTCTGTCCTTTTTAATTGCACTAGAGTTAATTATGGGGCGCACATACAACAAGAATTTAGTTGAGGTATTTTAGCTGACTTGCATAAAGAGCAAGAAAAAGTGCAGCTGCAAGGCTTTTATTAAGTGTCAGTCATGCAAGATGACAAACTGTACAGGCCGAGCCATTGTGCCCGTTTTCAGATTTAACTACAAATAAATCTTGCATAGCTCACTGCCCAGGCATGTTGGAGGCAACTGAAACTCCCTGAATGCCTCAAGAGTTTTGGGACTCAACCTTGCATCCTGCTTCATCTAAATGATCCATGAGCAGAGCAGACATGGGAGACATTCAAATTTCCACCAAAAGATTAAGGGAGATTCCCAGAAATATGTGAAATAGTGCAGGCCAAACCTTGTTAAAAAAGGACTTTTATGATGTGATTAAATACAATTTGAAGGCACAGTGTAAATGCAAACAAAGGAACCAATAGAGGGTGAGAAATACTGGGTTACAATAAACTCACTAGTTTGTACGTACATACATACTAAAGGGATTATGACATCAAACATAGTTGGACAGTTTTTTTTGGCTCATCAGCATATTGCAAGCAAAATGAAACAATGAGTAAGAGACTACAGGAGTGAGGGCTTTGAGTGCACATCCACATCAGATGAAACATGTAAAAACTAAAGTCCTTTATTCCACAATAGCCCCAAAGATAAAAAGGGGCTACAGCTCCTTACTCACCCAACATGTTTGTGAACACTCTCGAAGCTCAAAGACGGCACATCATAGTCATTGTTTCACTTGAAACCCTGTGTGCTGGAGTACAGCCATAACTATACAAAACACATCACTGTTCTAATATATAGGGACTGCACCGTGTATTGATGTTACCGGAGATAAAAATAGCTTTTAGCGTTATTATTACTATACTAAAATCATAATTGAGTGTTAGTCATGCTGTGTTACTACAGGAATATTACAGGGATTTTTGGATGGGATAAGTGCCTGTGAGCAGTGTGTGTGGTGAGAGCCCTTGTCTGACTGTACACACACACACACACACACACACACACACACACACACACACACGCACACACACACACATCAATCGTAATGTCGCCCCTCGCCAACTTCACTCGATCTAATGCCTAGCCTTGCTCACTGCTACCAACCTGGTTCACATTATTCTTTCATTAAAGTGACTACACACTTTAAACAGTCCAATCCAGTTAAAGGGAGCCAAACTGTGATCTCCTCGCCTTTCCTGCCACCTCTGTCTCTGCTGAAATAAATCATCTCAGAGGAGCCAGCGCTTGTAATGGAAAGTCGATTGATTACAGTTTCCAACATAGAATTACTCGTTAAGGAGGGGGTTAACGTGGAGTTCCCACAGTTTTGAACTCCAGAGTAGTTACCTTATAAAAACCGCAATGAGCTTTGTGCGTAGGGGCTTTCACACATGAATCAAATGGCATTCACTGTGGTTATGACTCAGATGTTTGCCGCTAGTTTACACATGAACCAACTCAGACAGGGACAAGAGGGAAATATGGAAATTCACGAAAAACAGGTCGGCTTTCTATGCCATCACAGTGGGAAAAGTTAAGAAAATAGTTCTTTTAAGTCAGCTCTAAATGTTATGCGCTGAAAGCGTTGGCGATTCGGACTATTGGGCCAGTTACTGGGCTGAACCCAGGTCATAACCTGGACCCAGCGCGTGCACGCAGCACAACAACACAAACTTCATCGAGAAATCTCGCAATTTAAAGATTTCTGATTTCTTTTTAGGCAAAATGTGTGTACAGGTCATACTTACAGTAACTTTGAATGGTAATCGTGTGCTCATTGCAGTTCGGCTTGATTGTTATATCAAGTTATAGCACTCCTTTAAAAATAATCTGGACTTTTAAATTGTTACTTAGCGCTCGATGCTGCCCCCCTCGGCGTGCGTTGGGTCAAAACCATCATGGATAGGAGGTGCAATTCGCTTTACAGCATGAAATTGTTGGTAAATGAATGCTGCTTGCGGTATTGGATGTTAGCCGAATTGACGACTGGCTCCTCTCAGTTCATTCTAAATGTATCTCACTTTAGACTTCCACAGACCCGACCTTTCCAGAACTGTTCACATTAAATACGACACGTTTTGAACGGAGTTTTGCTTCTATCTTATGCTGCTTCTATTGACTATCACACAATAGCACTGTATAGAGCTAAACACAAAACCTTTGGAATAACAGGAAACAAAGGTGTGCAAGCTATAAAATAAATATGTCGGCTCTCTTACCTGACAAGCCTTTGGAGGGCAGCGGCTCTCTCTCTGACTGGATGGGCAGAGCGGGAGACTTCAGTCGCGAGGCCGCTCCGGTGTGCAGCCACGCGCAGCTCAGCACGCACAGCAAAGAGCGGAGCGCGCGGAGAGCCAGCATCCCAAACCTCCGTCTCGTCTTTCCACAAAATATTCCCCGCAAACTTCCGATAGCGCGTACTTTAGGAAGCCACTGTCGACTTGGAAGCGACAAACTGCACCCCGTCACAAAAAACGTAGGTTTCCTCCTTACATCCAAGTAGTCGTGGTTATTAGTTGGAAAGTCTCCTGTTTTAGATCATCCGAGTTTCAGTCAGGCCGTGGTTTTCTGAAGACAGCACAGTCAGCTGTACCGTATGTCGTCCCTCAGCACCAGCAGCCTCCTAACAGTCCCGTCCCTTTCTGCTTTATAGCCTGCTTCCCTGACAGCTTGAAGCAGCCACCGGCCGGGAGGAGGGGGGCAGATGAGGGGTGTGGGATGGGTGATGGGTGGAGGTGGGGGTTGGTGATGGAAAGGGAAATTGACGCCCCTATCAATTCACTAACGGTTAAGATATGGAAAAGTGTCTGTGTCTGATTCATTCCGTACCAAAACTGCATTTTATTATTATTATTATTATTATTATTATTATTTTATACATATATATATATATATATATATATAGCGACAGAGTGAAGCTATATTATAAGTGAAGGAGTGAGAGACTGAACATCATTTCATCAGAAAGAATAAGGCTTCCCATAAAATGTAATCTTTTTGCTTTTGATTAAAAAGTATCGATTAACTGGTATGTTGCATTTACTGAGGTCATTTGCTGGTTTTACTTGACTTATTGAGAATATTTGATCATTTAAGGAGCCTAATGTTAGAGGCAACAAAACGTTATCATATTATTATTGTTATTTTGGTGGTGGCACCAAATGCTACTTTATTTGTTTTGCTCTTTTGATTGTTTGTCATATGGCCTCCTCATAGATTTATGGTATTTATGCTTCGATTTTCACACTCTGCAGCAGTGATAAAACCCTAAGGGATCTGCTCAGTTTGTTGGGTGCCACACATCAGTCAGTTGACACCGATGAGCCAGAAACTGCATCAGAGCTCCTGTGGAGAGAAAGTGTGAATCACCACATCATGTACAGTAAGGAATGTGTGTGTGTGTGTGTGTGTGTGTGTGTGTGTGTGTGCGTGCGTGCGTGCGTGCGTGTGTGTGTGATTGGCCACACCATCTATATTTTCAAGTGTGTTTGGAGCTGAGACCTAAGTGACTTAACAGAAACAAATGAAAATAGTTGGAATACCTCAAAGCAAGCCGTTTCACTTTGTCCTGGCCCTCTGCAAACCTCTGTCCTCTTTCACATCTCAGACTGCTTCTTTTAGCTTGCTTAAAAAGCTCACCTGGATGACTCCACTCAAAATCCCATTTATTAAGACTTAGTTACACTTCCAGGCCCCCCACATGTGGATACAGGTGCCAGAAGCCATTGAACCTCCAATCTTTTAAAACTCACTTGTGGCCAGTGTGGAGCTTCACAACATCAACAAGTGAAATTTATTTCGGCCTATTTAGATCTGGGAAATGTTCCCATCAAACAAAGCCGAGCTGTTGAGCAACAGTCCAGCTCCTCATAGTGGTCCCTTGGGGGCCAGAACAAACGGTCTGCAGTTCAAGTTTACATTACTGTAGTGGTGCTCATGGGTAATTTATTTCAGAGAGTTCGGCAAAGGTCAGGCTTATTATATGGCTGAGATGTTTGGAATAAAGGAGTGACTGACTGGATTTTTACAAATATAATAATAATGACAACAATAGACCTAATTTTTATGGAAATGCTGCCAACCCTCATGTTCATTGCCCTGTGTAACTCCATCCATAGTTTGTTATATATGGCCCAATCTAGACAACATGCTCAAAATAGTGTCTTTACAGTGAGAGTAAATGTTGCTGTTTGTGCCCATTGAAGTCCCCAGACCCTACTTT
>JBBMOE010000004.1:2388538-2440396 GCA_037975065.1 Chaetodon trifasciatus
CTCTCTGTTCTCCTGCTCTCTTTCACCCCTTTTGAAGTCCTTGGGAGCCCTGTGGTTTTCAAAGGGTCAGAAAAGGGCAAGCCTACTGTCCTATCGAAGGCAGGCCGTGGGATAAACGCATGTTAGCACCTGTCCTCACTGCTCCGTGTCAACACCGCTGGTGTGACTGCACTCACACCTCGTCATCTACCCCCCTGTCGCCTGTACATTGTTCCCTCTTGCTCACACACATCGAAATGCGACTGAGCAAACACACATACTCGGGATAGTGCTTGTGCCCACATACACACATACAGGAACATGCGCACTGCTACTATAGGACCCCTACTGTCTGACAACCGTCACACAGAGACAAATCCAGGAGTCCCGCTGCTAAAAGCCCACCCTTTCCTCACACGTCACATTACAGAGGACTCTTTTTGGTCCGATCCCAAACCAGTGGGGGTAGTTTGGTTGTGAGGAAGGGCTGTGTCCTGGGGTGAGAATCAATTGCAGTTCTGGGGTCACGCAGAGAGTGGAAGGAGATAGCCAGAAGTCCTTCAAGATGAAAAATTAGCCTTTCAAATGACAGCCAAAGATCAAACCACTCAGAGAAGCAATGAGTGTGTTTCTGATGATCCCATTGAAGCTCTTCTTATTCAGTCTGAGTTTCCTGTCCTGCTTGCCCAGAGGAAAACATCCCAGGAATCCCAACATCTGGAAAGGAAGACAAGGTGGAGCACGACGATCCAAAACTGGACACCAGGCCTGAGTCAGAGTCTGACACAGCCAGCTCCTCAAACTTTTGTATCACTTTCCTCACAGACAGGAAGGGGATCTCCCTGCGCCACTGGCCTCCACCAGCCCCACAAGGCCCCCTATAGACCGAATCCTTACTAAGGAACACATGAGGAGGAGGGGGGAGGCCGCAGCACAGCCTCAGTCTGCCCTGGCCCAGGCACAGGGCTGGCAGCACTCCGGCAGGGTTGAAGTAGGTAGGCAGCGTGGCGAGGTGCTCCTGGGTCAGAGTGTTGTGGAAGCTCAGGGTGCCCCCACCAATGTTAAGGAAGACCCCGACTTTTTTGATCTGAGGTGGGACAGTGCAGAGTGGCTCCTGGCTCCCATCATACACTGCACAAAAAGACAAGCCGCACCTTTCAAGCCACCAGCCGCCAGAACCGTCCAATGAGCTCACACCTAAGAGAGTGAGAGTGACATTTCATATTTACTGTGCACATTTATGGATTTGCAGCCTTTAACAAAGCAATATCCTAAGATTTTTAACCTTTAAATTCACAACTTTTCAGAAACTCTACAAGAATAATATATCCTGTTTGAGTCTTTCACTTTAGCCAACAAGTTGAACAACAACAAGTCATCAAGTCAACAAGTTTTCAACCATGTTAGTGGTGTGGCTCTAGCGACAGGCTGGTCTACTGCTTTGGTCCAGATGGATGGAGAGCCATTACACTGTGTACAAACATTCATGGAGTACATGGAATTTTCCTCTGGCTCTACCATGATGTCGGCATATCTGATTGAATTTGGTACAGACATTCATGATCCCTCCAGGACGAAGTGTAATAACCTTGGTGATTTTTTAACTTTTCATTTAGCACCATCACCAGGTCGAAATTTCAATCTGTCCAATACTTTGGTTTATCACCAAATATCTGCAAAACCAACGGCATTCCTTTTAAGGATTCTTTGTGTTTAGTCCTTATTAGAAAATGTTTGCATGCTAACACTGTAAACAAAGATGCTAATCATCAGCATGTTATTGTTGTCATTGTGAGCATGTTAGCATCCTGACATTAGCATTTAGCTCAAAACACCAGAGTCCTTTGAGTACCTAGGCATAGCCTCACAGAGACACTAGCCTGGCCATAGATGTTTAGTCTTCCTCTGTTGTTTTTGTAAGTGATCAGAGAGCTGAGTTATGAAAGAGTGACTCATTTATTTTTAATTGCATGCAGGTAATAGCAGGCATATTAAACCAATGTTGTGTTTCCCAGATTGCTGTGACTTTGCATGAATTAACGCAGTCAAAAGGACTTTCTCTGTTAGCTGTTACGGTCACATGGTGGTGCAATACCAGAGTTTCAGGGTCACTGCACTTTTTGATTGTGGAGGGTTTTGATGCCAGTAACTCTGTAAATAAACACGTGTCTGAATCAGATCATGACGTGGATTGTAATTTCGTGTGACAGGATAATTCAGAAGCAGAATTAGAGTAACATTTTTTTTCCAAGCTGTAAATTGACAATTCTTCTATTCATATTTGGTACAACTCAAAATCTGTTTCTAGTCATGTCCTATTCATGGATTTAAAGTTAAACACAAGTTACTATATTAGGACAACTTGTTCCAGTCATTTCAGAAAACATGTAAATGGAAATCAGTTTACCAATGCTGCTTAACTAATCATCAAAGGTCTATCAGTAGTCTAACCGCTTGGTGGCACTATGAACGCTGTGTCTGATGACGTGTGCATGTGTGTTTACAAGTGAGTGTGGGCTTAAACAAGTACAGTCTTGCTGACTAACGGTAAGGTTTCTGGAAACAATAAGCACAGTGGCATCAAACCAACCTAAACAAACTTAAGAGAGTTCTTACCGATCCTGTAGACAGAGCTGTTACAGACATCCACCTCCCAGTAATACTGTCCTCGTGCAATGACAACATCAGCACAGACCTGGGGGAGGGCCAGTGTAAGCCCGGGTCCGGAAGTCATTGATCTCCTGACCTTGTTGTCTGGAGGTGGGCCAGGAGGGCTCTCTCCTTGGTAGGTGATGGTAAGGGAGGAGTTGGAAAGATGGAGTGATGGAGGGACGGTTGAAGGGTCCAGAGCAAAATACAGTCCTAAAGTAAACCAAAAGTGAACAGAGAACGTAAAGAATAGTCTGTTCTTTTTGTATTAGTAACCCATTAAAACAAAAATAAAGTTCATGTTCTGTACACATAAACCTATAAGAAATGCATTTTGGTTATGCATTCAAATCAAGTGTGAGTCCAGACCAAAGACTGACTGCTCCATCTCCTCCTCTCGCAGGTCTACAACGCCATCCACTGGTACTGTTGAGGAACTGCCAGCATTGGAACCTGAGTAAAATGAATCTATGAATGTGTAGGTTCAGTGGGAATTGCACAGAAAAAAAAATATTAGTAGAAACTGATTGGACCTATGGATACATCACCGTACTCACCATATAAGCAGCTCTGTTTAATCATGTCACCTGCATCCTGGCAGTATGTGTCCCCCTAAATATAGTGACAACAGTGGGATGGGATTATGAACAGAAGAATTAAGGTGTAAATCTAAAACAGGAACCCAGGTCACATAACATGAAATTAATTTCAGATGTGACACAGATGTGACACAGCTGGCTTGGCTCTGGTCAAGTCCTGGACAGCCACTGACCAGCACCTCTAAAGCTCATCAATTATCATGAACACATTACATTGAAATATTTGTTGATATTATTTGTTGCTATTTGTTAGCATATAGCATGAATAAATCAAATGTTTCCAATGTTTTTAAAGTAAATACATTTCGAATTGACTGCTTTTACAGTCAACAGCACAAAAAGAAAATAAGTAAATTAATTAAAAGATTTAATACTTCTCCATCACAACAGTCAAACAGTTAAAATCTGAAAAAAGTTCAAGTGAATAAAAACATATAGAGATATTCTGCTGATGTTGGGGTTGTTGGGGGCGACTCATTAACTCAGCATTTATAAAACCTGGATAACAGGCCTGCTTAGATGCATATTGCAGATGTACAATATATATTCATGTGTAACACACATACAACATTAGATTTTTTTTAAAATTTGGTTATGCTTTACTTTAACTCCCCTATGTAGCATTTTTAAGCAGTACATAAACACTTAATGGTATTGCAACTGATAAATATATAAACTATATTTACAACCAACTTTTTTCTGCTTTGTTTTATGTTCTAATTCTTCATTTTTACCACTTATTATTCTTATTTTTACTCTTTATTGCACAGTTGGCTTTTTTAGGCCTCAGCAGTATGCCATCCTGCATTTCACTGCACATACTGTATGAGCATGTGACAAATAAATTCTCTAAATCTTGAATCTTTCATTTCTCTCTTCTTAGTTTGGATCTCTCACCTGCACATGTTGAGGGTGATCCTCAGACGCTCCCTCCACAGTGCTTCTCTCCCTGCTGAGACTCAATGTGGGATGTTTTGGGAGGCAGAAAGTTGCAGATGACCAGTTCCAGCATGGCAGCTCCACGGGATGCTGACAGCCTGGGCACAGCACAGAGCAGACAGGTAGGCTGACCTGACCTGACCTTACTCCCTCTGCAGCTGCTATACAATGAGCACACATGGTGTGGGAGCACGGCAGGATCAGGACAATGTCACAGTCCTGGATGCAAGCTGGACAGCGAGAGAACTGCTGCAAACAATTTCTATCTTTCTCCCCATCTTCCACATCCAGAAGCTTTTGCCTCCCGTGTCGTCTCTGATGATAAAACGTCCTCACTGACATTGCTAGTAATTAAATAAATTCTTTAAATGCCATTGCTTCTTTGGTATTCCCATTGCATGAAACATGAAAAAAATCCACATTTCTGTTATTTTCCAAACATAAAGATAATACCTTACGATATATATCCAACTATTGTCTTCAGTCAGCAAGGCCTTTGCCACCGAAGAAGCAGCATCAATAATCCATCCTTCAAGGAAAGATACACAGAGGCGGCATCCTATTGTTGAGAAATCGTTTGCTGGGAAATCACAAAGATGTTCTAGTGGGTAGAGATGTCCCACAGTGACAAAAATGACAAAGTTCACTCATCTCTGACAGACCAAAAGCACATTGCCAGACTGCGGGACGTGAAGAACGTTGTTAAACAGACATCAAGAAATCCTCCTGTTGTGCCATCCTCTTTGTCTCCCAGCTGACTATTGTGGGTGAAATTGGTAGAATGGCCTGAGAGCAGATAAAAGAGAGAGAGCGATAGAGAGAGGGAGACAGAGAGAGGAGCCCAGTCTTTTGAAATGTGTTCATTGCTTGGTGTTGCCATGGTGACGGCGCTCCCGTAGAGACGCACAGCTGCAAGATAATGTGCTGCGTAGGACCCTTGTGCAGAAACACACGTCTAAATGCTAACAAAGAGCTCAGTGATTTCATACGCACGAGCCACACCACAGAGAGACAAAATAATACACACACTTACATACAACATGCACAGTTCATTTTCTCCTCCTGCTCTGCACGCCATGCTCTCCTGTTCATCAGCTGGGCTCCCTTATGGAGGATTATCAGTGAGTGATCCATGTTGTGAATGTGAAAGATATTTGTCACAGCTAGTTGTAATTCACTGGTCATTGTCCCCTTGCCTTGTCTACAATGTAGGGGGCACATCTGAGGTCAGCATTGGGAGGCTTTCAAATACTCTGAATGGTAAAGGGAAAAAAAAGCCTCCTAGCCAGATCTTGTGTGGAAAAAAAATGACGTTGATTTTGGCATCAGGTAAAAGCAAAAGCAAAATTATATCTGACGGTTTGTTGGAAAAAGAACATGCATAGACTCCTTCCTGCACGAGGTGGATTGTGGTTCCTCATCGTGGGAGTTTGTTGGAGAATTATGATGTCACAGCATTTCGCAACATGATACCAGGGAAGTTTGTCACGGCCTGCTGTCTCAGAGCTGTTTTTTTTCCCCACTGATATAAAAATAATGTAGCGTTGCACTGTAAAGATGCAATAGTAGGCAGAATTAAACTTGACATTTTTTGCAATGCTTTTCCTTTGAGGAACCTATTTGCAGGATTTTTACATGATTGAAGTGTGTGGTTCTGATGGCATACATTTATAGGTGTTTTGTTTGTTCAGTGAACATGGGATGGGTGGTGAATAGTGTCCAAAGTCAGAAAGTTTCAAATGATACACATAGTGACTTTAATAACACATGGTGAAATAGTATTCTTGCTCATCTGTGTTGTGTTTGAGGTCCCCAGTTTAACAAAGGTCTATGTATGAAAAATGTTAATGATGCTGTTGATGTAAACTTATTTACTGTTCAATTGAAGTTGCACTAATGGGTATTTTTTACATAAACAATGGGTCAAATGGCAACGTGTCAATTGTCAATCCACAGAGAATTATCACTGGGGTCTGTAGTTCCCCTCAGCTCTACAGAGTGCTTTAGCATCTTTTAGCTCATTGTTTTGGTGTTCCTGTCTGCAAACTCTACTATCATTTATTCCAGGCGCAACCTTTCTTAGCAAAAAAGTTTTAATAAACCCAGTGTGTGTAACCTGCCCAGCACCAATCAGCATAGACAAAAGTTAGTGACACGCCAGTGAACATAGTGGAGCATTTGGCTGCTAAAGAGTCAGCTCTTTCCCCTGAGGAGTGGGTGAAGACCAAAACAAAGCTAAAAGGAGAGTGAATATTGGACTTAACTCCATCAGGTGGCTGGAAATATGACTACCAATTAATGCTAAAGTTGCTCCTGTCAGCTGGATCTGTATAATTAAGTAACACTTCATCACAAGTTAAGGCGATAATGTGTCAATTTTTCCTACTGCCACTTGTATCTACTCTGAAACCTCTGTCCTCTATTCTGTCCCTGCTTCTCCTGTTTTTTTTTTGTTTTTTTTTAATTATGTGTGTGTGTGCGTGTGTGTGTGTGTGTGTGTGTGTGTGTGTGTGTGTGTGTGGAGTTTTTCCAGATCCAATCATGACTCTAACAGGTGTTTTAACATTGTGGTCTACAGTCTGTTAAGACTGCTGAAACAAATGTGTGACTTTGGGTTGCATAAATGGAATTGCCTTGGCTTAACTAACATCTTTCTCAGTTGATCAGGTGACTGGAAAATGGCGAGACCCCTCCTGCAATGATCATTATTTTATTTGTAATAGCAGTAGTAGTGGTAGTAGTAGTGTCATACTGGTCTTATTGCACAGTCCATCATAAGTCCACCATGATATGAACCAGCAGGTACAGACATGTGGGAGACGAACCATCAGATATAAATTACACTAACTCAATCAAAGTGAGTCCTCCTTTTCTGTGTCATCATGTTATAACTGGGTTAGTGCTGTATCGGTCTTCGTGGTGCCTCTCTTGTCTTGTTTGTGTTGAGGATCATGAGTCAAACATTAACTTTAGGCTAAATCAAATATAAAGCCTACTGGCTCTAAAAGTCATGGTTCGGTCATGGTTTCATGCGAGCACACGTCACTCTTGACACAGCAGTTTATTTAAACTGTTGTCAAACTATTAAAAGAGAAAGCAGCTGAATGGTGTTCTCACCGGACCTGGAACCTGTGACTTAGGACTTTGCCTGAGCCTTACGCACCTTAAATGGCATTTCTTCTGGACACTGAATGATTTTGTGTTCTGAGCCTGTTCTCACGAAGTGGAACGCAAGAAGGATGCAAGTTGACGGACCACAGCTGAGGGACACCATGCACCCAGGAACGGGTTATGGCTTATAGCAGTAAGTTGACTGCTTTGACTCATATCGTGTATTACAGCTGTTATTAATAAAGGACAAGATCTGGTGTTACTGTGGTTAACACATGGATGTCAAACAAGATGTTACATACTGTTGATCATGTTGCTGTTAGGACATAATAGCATAGTATGCGACGTGACGCCTCAGTCCTTGAGGAGAATCCTTTTTATTCAGAGTGACTCATACTGTGACCACATCTTCTCCAGAAAAGTCAAAGTGTAGACAGCTGATCTTGTCAGTGTAATATTTCATTCATCCATTGCCAACACACCCACACACAAACATCTGTATGAATTAGAGATTATTTTTTATTATTTGGAGTAGGAAGCACTTGTAGGGGCAAATTTCCTGGGTTGGATTTTTGGCAAGGGCAGACGGAAACAGATAAAAGGTGTGATATAGTCTGTAAGCTTCAATGAGCAGAATTTGGACTGAGGACAGTCAAAGTGGAGGAAGATTTTTGCGGCGGGTACTGCAGTGAAAAGGAGCTAGATGGGAACTCGTCAGTCATCTCCACCTTGTGCTCCTCTAGGACTCCTGCTGCTGCTGATAGGAGTGATTTCCTCCCATCTACCTGAAGTCCAGGCCAGAGACATTAACTTTTGGTGCAACAGTCAAGCCAGGAAATTTATGGAGTCATGGATTGAAAAGCTGAAGAAAGACATGGTGAGGAATTCTACATCACAAGAGCTTTCCAAATAATGTTTTTAACAGAAAATATGAAGAAAAGTGCAGTCTGCAGTGACAGGGATTGAATATCTTTGTTGAGTTCTGTGTGATTTTCTCTGCATGCATGTGTGTCACAAAACCTTGTTCATGTACTCAGGTGGACTGCGTGGGCTCAGATACGCTGTCCTCTCCTGTTCAGCTACCATGTGTTTGGGTACACAAAACAGAATGGGCAAATAAAACTGTGAGTAATACCAGACCAAGGCACGTACACACACACCTTCAGCATCTCTCTCATTCAGAAATTTGGCAGCCAATTGCAAAAACTGACAAATGCATTGTTTCGTGCCTCTTCTTTTCTTTCTTTGTCCACTCTCTATCCACAAATACAGCTACTGTGCTTTTTCAGTGAATTGATATGCTACTCAGGTTCACATATGATGAATGAAAGCATGTAGTTTTAGCAAAACATATCACCTCTCATCTTTGATTGAAAATGCACTTTGATAGCTTCATTCAGTCCAGCAATAATATGCTGAGGATCAAGCAACGATCTATTTGTTACTAAAGTACGCTTTCTCAAACATCTAAATTAACATCTGAACTAACTAAATTAAAAAAAAAATTAAATCATGGATGATAATTTATGTATATTTGCATCTGAAGAAGCACTTTTTAAATAATGCTCTAGGGACTGATTTAAGTGTACAGGTATGTACGCTGCACAAGAATCATCATGCAACAAGAAGAAAAGGTGATTTTGTTAATAGCTACAAATATTTCCAGGGAAGTTATGCAACATCTGTCTGCTTTGCTTGCTGACTTGTGCCAAACTTTGCAACTGTTCCTGTCCAACGAGTGTGTTGTTGTGACAGGTAGGTTTGAAGACATGGCAGGAAGTCTTTGGAATGAAATTTCTTGAATTCAGTGTAAATTATGCTGATGCAGTTTAGCAGGCCTTATTAGCATTTAGCCATTGCCATATTATTTGGACTTTTGTGTCTATTTTGCAATTTTTAAAATCATCACAGCTGCACAAACTTAGGAGAGACAGTGAATTTCATCTGATGCCACAAATTATGAGACACTATTGTTGGGGCACTGATGAGGATTTGGGCAGAGGTGATGGCCAAACCACACTTCACACTTAAGTTTTGTTTAGTTTGTAATGCAAAGCAAAGTTGAAACGGGCCATGTTTACAGTGTTGAGCAACTGTACTGAGACAAAGCAGTTCTTTGAACTAAATGCTAAAGCCAGCATGCTAACACGGTCACAATGAAAATGCTAAAATGCTGATGTTTTGCAGGATTTACAATGTTTACCATTTATGTTTTGCATGAATGTCATTAGTTTTGGTTCATAAACCAAAATAATGATGATGAATAATTTTGATGGCACTAGATGAACAAACAGGGGATCACAAAAGTTGTTACAATTCATCCTGAGGGGAGCAAGAATATCTGAAGCAAACTTCATGACAATCTATCCAATAGTTTACATTTTCATTTTACTTAAATGCCTTATTGTGTATCACCAAATTCATTATGATTCGTCCTCCAGGAACCATGCATGTCTGTACAAAATTTCCATCCAATATTTTTTGAGACATTTCAGTCTGGACCAAAGTGGTGGACCAACTGATTGACCAACAAAAGTTGCCATACCTATTCACTGTTAATGTGATAGGTAGAAGCTGAAATGCTTTGTCAATTGTCAGTAAAATGGAAAAACTAAACATGTTCCAACAGGTGAGGTTGGAAGACAAGCATCCTTGTGCCAACAGGTACCTGGGTTGTATATCACGCGTTCATGTTTACACTTCTTATCAGTTTGACATAACCCCACTCATGTTGTACTTAACCATTAAGCCAAAGACACACCCTCTGTGATTTGAACCTGTGAATGATGCAAGTGGAAATAAGCAAGAAAATAGGAAGTATGAGGGATCATTGTGTAACAAATATATCTTCCTTTTATCTATTGGCTGTTCAAATTGCTGGGGGAAGCGTGATAGCACAAGCAGAATGTAATTCAGTAGAAATGGACAACATCCAAGAGTGAAATTCCTAAAGCAGAACCTAAACAGGCAGATGGTGATGTGGAGGAGGCTGTTACCCACAACATCACCAGGGTCAGAATGAACCTTTAATAGACTGTTAAACCAGTGCATTGGAAATGGATGAGGTTTGGTAAGTTTAGACATTTTCACATCAATGAAATCAGTCAAACTAAATCATTATATTCTCTTTGATTGATATTACAACATGGTCACTCAAGCTTAAACAATTTCACATTGTGCAATATGGCTCACGTTTTTAGCCATGCAAGCAACTCTTGAGATGCAAATGTGGGTCAGCTGGTTGACTGCTCCACCACTTTGGTCCAGGCTGGAATAGCTTGACAACTCTGAGATTGCTGTGAAATTTTGTACAATAATTTATGGTCCGCAGAGGATGAATCCTGATAACTATGACAATCCTCCAACCACATCTCTATCACCACGATGAGGTTTATATTTGTAGTTCACAAAGAAATATCTCCACAACTATTTGATGAGCTGCCTTCTAATGTACAACAGATATTCAACATCCCTGGAGGATATGCTCTGACTTTGGTGATCCTGTGACATTCCCTCTAGTGCCACCTGCAGGTCAAAGTTTTCACTTTTGCTATGCTATAGCTCAACATCCACACACATTGGTACAAACTCTGGTACAGACTTTCATGGTCCCCTGATGATGACTTTTAACTCTTCATCTAGTTAATGAAATAAATGACCAAGATTTAAACTGCCCCATTGAATACTAATAATTTATATGAGTACTAAAATAATTGTACCTATCAAGCCAATCAGTTTCATTTCATGGCAACATTGTGACAGTCTGTGTGTGTGTTTGTCCAGCTTCAGCAGAAGCATGCAGAGGTGGTTGGGGCCTTCCAGATGTTTCAAGACGGAGTGCAGAATCAGACCACACAGCAATGTCAGACCCCACTATTGGAGAGGCTGGGGTATCACATCACAAACTATCTAGTTATTGTCAACAAGCTTCAGATACAGGTGATACACATGAACGTGAATTGAATGTGAAACACTGTGTGGCTGCATAACATACATTGTTGTTGGATATTATACATTGTTTTAAACATATTATAGATAAACATAGAAAAAAGATCCACCAAAAAACTATATTTATTCGTAAAAAAATGATAAGAGAATACATGTTGGATAAACTTTTGGATAAACAATGTGACATTTTTACCGAACATTGACAAATCCTCAACAAAACTGACAGTCTGTCACCTGCTCTGTTCTTACTACTGTTACTACAATTGCAGTACAACACAATTCATGCCCTATAATGACCACAAATGTTACAAAGTAAAAAACAGCATAACAACATAGACATGCTTTAATTCAATATCTGCACCCGTTCTGAAAAACATGTTTGTCAAACCCTGTTAAAACTCTCTGTTAATAGTATATTATAATAATTGGTATAATATTAGTATAATAACTTGGTTTTTCTTTGGGGTCCTTACAGAATGGCACGGTGACACCATCTCATTCTGCAGTGCAGAACTGTTCCAGCCAAACCAGCCTGAGCAAAGTGCTGGAACAGCTACAACACCTACTCAGGGGAAAGCTGGAGCACCTTGCTCTTGACCTCCAAGACAGTAACTGCAAAGTAGAACACAGGACAACCAATACCAACCCAAGAACTAACTGATAATACTAATCCAAGACCTTATGGCTAATTTAACAAATAGAAAACTTATTTGTGCTGCTGAGCTGTGTTACCTCAGAACTGATCGAAGATGTAAGAGGATATCATGAAAGGAATGGCACATTGTGGACTGAGAGGGTCCGTCATGTTGACCAAGACCCAAGAAGAAAGGCATGGAATTGGGTTTGTGGATAGAACGGTGTGGTGGCGGAAAGCATCTGTGGTTGTCTGGTTATACGGTAACAAGACTGGATAAAGGTGTCAACCAGTGAGTGACTTTGAAGGCCAAAGGTGGGAGCAATAGTTTTGAGTTGAGCGTCATAAAAACTCACTGACAAGGACCCAGCAGTGTGGAAACACTTCTTAAAAGGCAATCAGACCATGACCACCCCTGTTTTAGTGACTTCTTAAGCAGCTTCTCCAACTTCTAAGTTTATATTGCTTCTTCTCAAGCATAACTGGATTAGAGCTAAAGAATTTTGTCTACTAATTTTGCAGGTTTTGCTCATAAACCAAAGTATTTGATAAAATGTAACCTCATGATGGCATTAGAGAAAAAGTGAAGGTATCACCAAAGTCAGTCTGTACAAAATGTAATTGCAATCCGTCCACTTGTGTGGTGACCTGACCACTTTCTGACTGACTGAAAGACCAACACTGCTTTCCCCAGAACCATATTGCTAGCGTGGGTAAAAAGAGACACAACAGCTAACCTGAACCACTTAATTTGACAGCTTGAATTTAATCAAAGGAGTTTGTACTCATGTGGCGTGTGTGTGTGGCAGTTTTGGATTCAGAGTAGACAGTATAATCACATGGAAAGTGTTATGTGGAAGTTAGCAGTTGTCTTTATAAAGAAATATTGAGCAACCAGCCGTTTGCCAGGAAAGTAGGGCTGGAGGATCTTTGAAGTGGAACTGATCTGGCTTTATGTGAGACCCTGATTCATTTGTTTCCATGTAAGTACGTGCAATTGTGCAATGACCATCATTTTGCAAATCACACTCCTAACACTAGTGTTCATGTGAGCCCTTTGTTGGTCATGCTTCTCTTTGCCGTGTGCAATCAAAACTGTAACTGTAGCACCCTCTGTGGGTACTGGATGAGTGGTGCTCTGTGTTGGATTCTGTAGTGATCTGCCCACGTGGAAACAAGGAAAAAGGGCATCTCATCTCATTAAGCCTGTCCTGGCCTGCGGGGCAACTTTTTAAATATTTTTTAAAGTTAATCTACATAAAACAAAGGAATAAAAAGATCTAAATGCAAATAAGACCTTTTAGAAATTAACTGATACAGTTAGATACACATAGTGAGTGGCCTTTTCTAAGGCACTCAACAGAGTCCCAGTTCATAGTGTTGATGATGTGAACTGTGGACTGTTGTGTGCTACAACAAAATCAGTGAATACATTTTTAAGTTTGTCATGTTTTATTTGAGATCTTTGGACTTATCTGATGAAAATCCAAAGATGTGTGAATGTATATATGTATGTATGTCTGTATGCACACAGAGAGTTGTGTGCATTATTATTATTATTTTTTACAGATGTTATAGATATGTACACATTTGTTTTTTAATATATGCATCAATGTGTATATAACATATACGTATTAATGTTGCAGTATTTTTCAGTATGTCTTTTTTGCTAAATGACTATAGTGTCAGAAAAGACCTTCAGGCTCTGCTAGTCAGACAATGTTCATATATTATTTATTTGCTGGGAAGGAATTTAGACTGCGTGGGAAGGGACTGGGTCATGACACTCTGGCACTACTCTGCATCGTATGGATCACTTTCATCTTCAGTTCTAAACCAGTCATATGTTTCAAAAGAAAACTGGTAAAATGTGTTTCATCATTATTTAAGATTATTTAGAAAGATATAGATATTTAGATTATTTGATCCATACAAGACAGCATTGTTGACAAATAGAAATAGTGCTTAGTTAATTTGCGGTTTAAGTTTGAGAACACAAAAATAATGCAAGAATCTATAATAGATAACCTACAATTAATATTAAATATGTTTTTTTCTTTTATCTATCTAAAGTTACTACATTTAAACTTCTATCTTCAATGTCAAGTAATATGGACACCAAGTTCCAGATTTTAACCGGTTTTCTGTCTCTGACCTGATGCGGCTCCCACTGGCAGGTGAACGAAAGAGTCCAGTGGTCTGATTGGTCCAGCCAACCTGATCACATGATCAAAAGCAACAGGCTGGAAATACGGCTGTTGGAAGATTCGGGCGTCAGAAAGCTTAGTCAAGTTAGATACAGACAGGCAGGAGAAAACCGGAAATTGCAGGATAAACGTTTAAAACAAATCTGGCATTTCTCGTTTCGCTTGTTGAATTATTCTGACTGACTTGACAGCAGGCAGTGGTTGTTAATACTTTCCAAGTAGTTTGGTAGATGTTTGTATGCTACCACTGATTTTCGTCTATGGTCTATCGTCTTGTTTATATATTGTGTTATATTTTTTAACAGTTGCTGTAATTCCATGTTTATGTACTTATACTTATAAGTTAAGAATTGCTCTCATCCATATTCTTCTTTGTTGTATACATTTTGGGTTTGTCTTTATGTTTAACTGCTGCTGCAACAGATAATTTCCCAAATTGGGATCAATAAAGTCTAAGTCTATGGCACTTTTCTACAGAATCGGATTTATCTGTTGTCGTAGAAGATCTATTTATATGTATATACTCAGACACACACACACACACACACACACACACACACACACACACACACATACATATACATATATATATATAATGGCACGAACAACTTTATTTGCTTTTACTATATATTCCTGTTGAAATACATTATCTGGTACCATCTGGTACGCTGCTGCCACTGCCAAGGACAAGGGCAGACTGCAGCGTGTCATTAGGTCTGCAGAGAAGGTGATCGGCTGTAATCTCCCGTCTCTCCAGGACCTGCACGCCTCCAGGACCTTGAGGCGTGCAGGTAAGATTGTGGCTGATCCCTCCCACCCCGGACACAAACTCTTCGAGACACTCCCCTCTGGCAGGAGGCTGCGGTCCATCAGGACCAAAACCTCACGCCACAAGAACAGTTTTTTCCCGTCTGCTGTCAGCCTTATCAACAAGAACCCCCCTGACACTCTTCACACTCCACCTCTGCCTCTACTTGTCACACTGACACGACCATAACTCTATGCGTTACATTAACGCTCAGCTTGGACTTCCTTTTGAAAAAACAGACTGTGCTTCTGTAAAACAAAAAGAAAAAAGAAAAAAGACTTGTGTATCTATATTTATATTGTTATATTTTTTACTTATTGTTATATTTTCTACTATTGTTATATTTTTCACTATTGTTATATTTTTACTTTTTTAATAGCTTCTTTTAATAGATGTGTCGTGCACCAACCTCACCAAAGCAAATTCCTCGTATGTGTTAACTCGTACCTGGCAATAAAGCTTTTCTGATTCTGATTCTGATTCTGAACTGATTTCCGTCTTTCCTTTCATTTTTTTTTTAGCTTTTATACTGAAAGTAATAGCCGGAAGTTGTTCCTGTCATTTAGGGGGGGTTTGACGTTTGTACATCACATGATATTCTATTCAGTCGTTTTACTAAGAAATTATCCCGAACTACAGTGTTTGGACAGAGGCCGCTTGTGTGGATTTTTAACTGTTTTCATCACTACGTGTAAGGACTGCTCATTTGGATGTGTAGGTTTACTACACTGATTTAAACTACTTTTGGTTGGTAGCGAAAGTACTTATTTCCTACTCTGCTATGTAGCTACCAGTTGCCTAGCTGTCGTCAATCAGGAGACGTCACTGACTTCCCAGAAAAACATTGGAAACGTTCATTAACATCTGGGAGACGGGCGGCAGAGCAGTCAGCTGCAGTGACAGCTCTCTCTGCCATTATTCACAGCACTCTATGAAGTTGTGAAGCTTGCGCCCAGGCAGGTTTCACTATGACAGAGCGGACTCCTCTTCTCCACTACCGCCTCTCCACCAGCGTCAATGAATCCGAGCTGCAGCCACCTCCGGCCGGGCAGGCCCTGGAGCAGCACCCGGGCAGCCCGAGGCAGAGGTCTGCCCATCAACGGCAACCAAAGAAACTGTCCATCTTCTTCGGGGTGGTGATTCCTACCTTGCTGTCAATGTTCAGCGTGGTAGTTTTTCTCAGAATAGGTGAGTGCTGATCACGTGAATAACGGAGGTACGCCAACACAAAGATAAACCAAACCCCATTCAAAATTCTTACATTTTAAGGTTTCCCCGCTTGTGACTAAAGGCACATAGTATATGACATTACTTTGAGCTTTTTAGGAGCCCCTGGTGAATCCGGTATGCAAGCCAGTCAAATACGATTGAGTAATATCAACTTTAATGCACTCAGTCTTCTGTCTGAATTACAATGTAGGGCTCTTGTGAACATTGTGAACCCATTCAATAAGTTGATTTTATTGAAAGTAAATGTGTGCTTGATGAACTGATATGAAGAAACCATTAAAAGCTTTTATTCCCTTTAACTTCTCTCAATCATTTCCTACTGGTTAAGGAGATTTTTACTCAAAGGTAGTCATCTTAGGTTTGGTACACACCTGCACTCAAAACCAGGGTTATGTTTCGGCTCTCTGTCAACCCTGTGGTACCAGTGTGTTAACTAGTCTTGGTAACTTTGATTCGATTTGATTTGTTTGAGCTGAAATCTGCACTTACAGACAAAGTGAGTGTATGGATTCATATAATGTTCATAAATTTAGCTCCAAATCTCACCTGTATCCTGAAAGGAGGATGAATCCCCCCATTTTGGCCGGAGAGCTTGTCCTTCCTTATGTACATTTCTTGGGTAAGAATAACATGTTTGACCTGACCTTTCTTTAGTTTTGAACGTTATGCATAACCAAATTTCTCTTGAAATCTCTTCAAGAGAAATTTGTTCCAAATGTAACAAAAATTTGTTTGCAAAAAAAAAAAAGTCCCCTTTTTGAAATTGCTGGAGCCTTTTCTTGACATTTATGTAACAATTTGACCAGTCCAACTGGTTCCTCTCTGGCATGGAGGCATGAGCTTCTGGGAGGTTAGTTGTACGATTTTCCTCAAAGCATCATCATCAGTATGAAAGTGTAACTTCCTGGTTTTTATCTGTTGTTGTGGTAACACGAGGCCCACTTCATTTAAAGGAAGGATTTCTGTTTTTTATTTCGAGTACTGTTTAAGTTTTGGGCTAAAACAGCTGAAATAAGTAAATTGAATCCATGTCCTGATTTCATGTGAAAAAGTGCAAGTATGAAACTGATAATCAATGTCATGCAAAAGTAGAACATGTCTACTGTCACAGCGTGTAAAAGAGGCTGCAGACAGCTGAGATCGTTGTCCCTCATGTCTCTGCTCTGGCTTAATGGGTGTTTTTCTTCCTCTTCCATCTCCAAGTTGTTTTCTAACTCTCTCATTTTGCCCCCTCCCCTACCCCCACAGTCTCATGAGATGTCAGCTGCTGTGCAGTGAACACACATAGTGTATGCTCATGCACACACACGCTCACACACACACACACATGCACATACTCACATGAACACACATAGTAGCTGTCTGTTGAGCACTTCACACTACTATTCTTACACTGTAGCATGTCAGTCCGCACAGGAACTAACAGTGGTTTCATGGTGGATATGAAACTACTGAACATGTACCAGCTGTGAAAGCCTCTCCATACATGTGGATGAGGAGATGTTGCTGGCTATGGTTTTAAAATCAAACATGGCCTCACATATCCCAGTAAATCAAGTTCTGCTTTCATGGTGTTTAAGATCAAAGCATCGTGTCCGAATTTGCTTACAACTACCATGGAGCTAAGAAATCTTCATATGTATTTGAACATTTTCCAGGAGATTTTGCTTCTGATGCTTTGCAATCACATGACATCCAGATAAAAACAGTCCATGAAAGCAGCAGCATTATGCTGTTAGTCACAGTCCCTGATTGCGTATAAATATATACAAACGTCACAGTAGTAGAAAGGAGGGATGATGTGGAAACTGTGTCCAACATGGTCTAAAACGCCACTCATATCTGCTCCCACACTTTGATTAGATGTGCATGATTTTACTTATGAGGATGAGAGATTTTAGTTATTTTAATCAACTGTTGCTGGCATCTGGACTAGTTTTGCCACATAACATGTGTATGCAGACTCTGTATAAAGGAGCTGAACGTAACAAAGTCTGCACTCAGTAAACCACTGAGTGTATTGAGTGAATGAGTGAATGATTTCAGACAAATTATCCTGATTAAAATAAACTTGTAACCGGATGAACTGCTGAGCCTTTAACTTTAGGGAACACCACAAACTACAGCCTCTAAAATGATGCAAAGTGGAATCATGTCATAACCTGTTCATCTTGTTCAGGCCGAGTCGGAGAGACCTTGTATCTTATCAACCTAACATCACACATTTCCAAAACATTCAAGCTGCCTCTGCTGGTCTCTCCCAACTGATGTAGGAGCTCTGTTAAATAATTAGGAGTTAAGACCAACTCTGAAAACCTCATGCCTGACACTTCCAGGGTGCTTTCACAAACCCTGATTCCTTTTGGTTGTCTTTGTTAAACTATTTTTTCTGCGACACATAATTAGAACCACAGGCTCCAGTGTTGTAAAGGCACGGATGGGAAACTCGAATCACTTTCAATGTGTGATCCCAGTTTCACTTTGAGACAGCATGAACTGGTGTGATGAGTCATTTTGTGCAATGGTCACTTTCACTTTGCTTTCCTACAACATTTTCAGAAATGAATTAATCATAAAGCGCGGTTCTTCCTCTTTCATGGTCCTCATGCCACACTGAGTGCTCACATCCCCTGTGGGTGTGGGCTCTTCCTGGCATCATTTAACTTCCCTCTGCGACCACACTGACGATACTGCCAGGGCCAAAGTTCTGCTTTTGAGCAGCTGACCAGGTGCTCGCTGTTTGGTCTCATTGTGTGTTTGTTTTCTCTAACTAGGCTTCGTGGTGGGACAGTCCGGACTGTACCAAGCTATTGCCATGTTTCTGGTGGCCTACTTCATTATCTGCATGACTGTGCTGTCAGTCTGTGCCATCTCCACCAATGGAGCCCTGGATGCCGGGGGAGCCTATTGTATCCTTTTCACACATGCACCATCGTGACATTTGCATGTGACAGTCAGCGTAGTATCAATGATATAGTCAGTGACCAAAACATCAAGAACACACACTTGTCGTACCCCTTTGCTATACTAAATATATACAAGCTGTCCTCATTTGAGCATTGTGTTAGTAAATATCTGCAGCTTTGTCTGTGACACTGAATGGAGAGGGATATGTCTATTAACTGCACTACAGGACACTGTTTGCTGCTTTAGACAGAGGCCAGTGTGCTTTGTTTTCCAGGAAGTTGTAAGTGATCTCAGAACAGGCCATCTTCATCATTTGAAGTTCAAACACATGTATTAACGTGTACAGTACAGTTAGACACCTGCACAGTAAACAGCTTTGTCCTCTTGGCATTCAGTTGTGGCAGTCGTGACCTCCTGTAGATGATTTATATAAAAGTTATACATTAAACATCCTCATCATTATCTGCAGTCAGTAGTGCTGTCTCCAAACAATTATCATTTGCCCGTCTGTCAGGTTTTAATTGTGGCATGGGCTCAGAAATAGAGTTGGATGAAAGTAATCTATGTTCTTCTATCTACACACACTATTATAGTTCTTGGTTGGACTGTTTTGAGTGTGTTCAGACTTTCCTTGATCATATCCTTTACCCTCATCAATAACAACTGGGTTAATCATTGACAATGCTAAAGTATTAGAATGACCTATCTCTGACCATCACTGTGCATTTTTTCATGCCAGCCTAGCCTTAACAAAGACTAAAAGGAACTTTTTGGTTCAAAAGAATTCCCTTGATGGCAAGACTGAATCAAAGTTCAGTAATATTATGAGATCATTCGAGTTACACAGCTGTAACTGCTCTTTAAATGACAGTGTTGAACATTTCAATAATTCCAGGTCATCTGCTTTAAATGCTTTTGCTCCTCTAAAGGTTAAAAAGAGGTCAACAGACAGAACCTCCCCATAGTTAAACAATAGCAGTGTTAATGAGGGGGAGAGAATCTGTCGAGTAGCTGCAAGAAAATGGAGGAAAAGAAGCCATGACTGTCTATAACAAAGCCATGACTGTCTGTGACGAAGCCATACATCTGGCAAGAAAGGATTCCTTCTCTAAGATTATTAAAGAGAATGCTGGGAACTCTGGGATATTATTCTCCATTATTGACCAGCTGCTCAGCACTGCCCCCACCAGTCCACAGCTCTCTGCATCAAATTGTGAAGGTATTACATCGTTCTTCAATATCAAAATGAGCTTAATCAGAGACAGAATTAATGCTGAGCTGAACACAGATCAATCAATCAAACCTTTATTTGTCCCCAGTGGGGCAATTGCTGTGCAACACTGGGCGCAACACATAAGTACACATCTATCACTCATAATCATAAATACATAAATAGAATAAGAATACTCAATCGGTATGGATAAAATAGTAAAATAATATAAAATAGTAAAATAATGAGCTCAACAAACCTTGTGAGAAAGATGTAACCATGGGAAAATTCACCTGCAAGACTGTCACTGAGTCCAACTCATCCACCTCATGTGTTGACCCTGTTCATACAGCATTTTTAAAGCAGGTGTTTGACAGATTAGAAATACATCTCTGCAAACAGGCGTCTTCCCCGATGTATTTAAAACAGCTGCTGTAAAACCATTACTAAAGAAACCCAGCCTAGACAGTAATGCACTCACTAACTATAGGCCAATATCCAACCTTCCATTCATCAGTAAGATACTGGAAGAGATAGTTTCAGTGCAAATTAAATTCTCTCTTAAAGAAAACAACATTCTGGAGGAATTTCAGCCAGGTTTTAGAGCACGCCACAGCACTGAAACTGATCTAACTCTCAGTTCTTCTCTTAGATCTAGTCTTGGAGATCATGCATCTGAGAAACATCATATGTTTTGGGTTGCACAAGGCAGCTGCCTCGGTCCATTACTGTTCTCATTATACATGCTGTCACTGGGTGATGTCATTAGAGAACACAATGTGCGTTTCCATAGTTATGCAGATGACACACAACTATACATCTGTGTTGAACCACATGATGCTGCAGCTATAGACTCCATCACCAACTGTCTCTTGGCAATAAATAAGTGGATGAAAGAAGAAATGATGCCACTGTTTCTAGTTTTTGTGCCAAACTTAGCTAACTGTCTCTGGCTGTAGATGTATTCCTCAACATGTCAAAATATTCCTTAGACTTCTTTTCTCACCCAAACACCATGAGCTACACCCTTGGGATGTGCATCACCTCTCTTTTACCCAAACCAATTCTAATCTTAACTAGAATTGGATCCTTTGTAAGGGAGACAGCGATTACCCTCATGCTCTTCAATACTGATTGGATTTTACAAGAACAGAAATACAAAAACACACACACATCTGTTTCACATTGTATCCAATGAACAAGTGCACTTTGCCTTAACTTCACTCAGACATGATAAGCCGAGCGCTTGGGCCAGAATTTGGTGGCAGCATTGGCATCATGTTCTTCCTGGCCAATGTGTGCGGCAGTGCTCTGTATGTGCTGGGCCTGGTTGAAGCCATTGTGGCCACTTTTGGAGTGCCAGAAGGTTAGTACAATTCTGGAAAAGTGTCAGCATTCCCCATTGTTTTAGCTTACAAACACAATTTTGTATCTGTTTAACTTACCACATATAACACACATTATAACAGAGACCCAATATTGTCAATTAACACAGCTTGGATTGATCCCTCCACCAACCTAAAACATCAGTCTGATCATAACTCAGGTCATTAGCTCTCTGAATTACTTACTGTAGGTCATTTAGAGAGCATTTTGTTCCTTCAATCCATCATTATATCTGACTGCTCATCCTTTCTGAAGAAATGCTGACAAGATCTGAGATGTGGACAAGTAGAACTGAATGAATATAAAGTAGAAAGTTTCTGCACAGTAGCACAAAGCTCAGGCAGTGTCCCCTGAGTAAATAAAGCTTAAAAATGGGGTGTTTGGTGTTGCGGGACAGTTACACTGAAGGTGCTGACATTATTGTTTATTCCTCTGAAAAGTTGTTTGTAACTTCTGTGCTGGAACATTATTGTCTTGAACACATTCTGTCAATCATTTCTAAAGATGAACAGATATTCCCCCTCATCTCTCCCCTCCTCACCCTCTGCCTCAACACCATTACATCTCTAGATGGAACTCTGGCAGCTTCATCCTACCAGGTCCTGCCGTCGGGCTACTGGTGGTCTCTTCTTTATGCAACAGCCATTGCCCTGCTGTGCCTGCTGGTGTGCCTGATAGGAGCCCACATCTACGCCAAGGCTACCTTCCTCATCTTCGTGGTTGTCATGTTTGTCCTGGGCACCATCTTCATCAGCTTCTTTGCTGTACGCCCTCGGACCATTGTCCTGCCCACTTTTGCCAGCCCGTCAGCCAATGGAACGGGCCCCGTGTTTCCCACCACAGCCAACTTCACTGGTTTCAAGTTGGACACGCTGCTCAGGAACCTGCGGGGTAAGGTGCATGAGGCTGGGCCAGTAATGGTTCTCTCAGGATGTGCTCATACCTAGCCTGTTTGGGGATCCTTATTTGAACTTTGGTGTGTTTATTTCTTTTGTTCAGAGGACACACATCTTCACTGATCTCTAATTATATGTTGCACATGCTCTCTGATTCTAAAGATCCATTGAAAACTAACCAAGCACTCACACACTCTGTTTGCAGGGATTTATGTTCAAGCACATGATTACTAAGCTAACTGCTGTAACTCAGGCATGCAGTCAGGCACACGTGAGAGCTATTATATGTTCAAGCTTTGAATAATCCAAGAATCTGACTAAATAGAGCACAGACACACACAGAGACATGTCAAAATATGATATTACATGTGAATATGTCAAGAGAAAATCATGTGTTCATAATTTCAGACTCTCATGATGGTTTCTGAATGTGTGTTGTTCCATTCTAAGGAGTAAAAGGGCCCGAGTGGAGTGGCAGTGCAATTCTACCGCTCTTGTTATTTTTAGATCCAGCACCCTGTGATTGAGTAGATGCTGCTCTGTAAACAACAGAAAAGATGTGTGTGCCTTTCTCAAATGCTGTAAAACATGATGAGGTTTGGTGGTGAGCAGGTACAGAGGAGTGTCTGCCAACAAACCAAATTGAACTTTTTCATGCTGACAAAAGCACAACTACAGTGACTTATCTGTCGCCTCTTACAGCTGACTACACTGTGGATTACACAACAGGAACTACGATGACTTTTGCCACCGTTTTTGCTGTTATGTTTAATGGCTGCACCGGCATCATGGCTGGTTCCAACATGTCAGGTGGGTGAGGGCAGGCTGCATGTGTGTGTGTGAGACCTGATTACTTTTATATGAACACTCAGTAAACCTGTCTGTCTACCAGGCGAACTGAAGAATCCAAGCTATTCCATCCCCCGCGGCACCATCACAGCTGTCATCTTCACCTTCATCATCTACAATCTGCTCTCCGTACTGGTGGCCTGCTCCTGTGACCGGTCAGTCACACTCAACACTCCTGTATATGCACGCACTTAGGCAATATCATTAGGGTATTCTGCACTCGTGTTGAACTCCAAGAACTTTCTGAGAGGCATAAATTTATGCTTTTTCAGTTTCATATAAGTGTCTTGGTTTTATACTACTTATTGTAATACATTCAATTATATCATTTACATCTACAAACAAACAAAAAGCAGTGAAATGGCCCATAATTGAATATTATGCCACACAGATCTAAACAAAGTAATTAAACCTTGGGTTTGATAAGAGCACAAGTGTGGTGCTGTAGTAGATACAGCAGATGAAATCCAATACTCAGTGACTATCAGATAATGCAAACGCGGTTCATTTTCTGCTCCACCAAACAGAATTGGAGCATCAGGGGAGGCCAATTTCAAAACCATCTATTCCAAGTGAATGTTATCCAACACCAGGTGTCAGATAATCAATTTGAACAACTGCAGCGTGCCTGAAAGAAAGTGGACAAAATAATGGAAACGCATGACTGTGTGCGAGACTCCATTCAAGCCCCTTTCTGATGCTGACATTGATCATTGACAGCAATTTAGAGTGTCAGATCTGTTATTTATTATTCTGTTTGTTTGCACTTGTCTGTTTTATTTAAATGTGTAGCAATTACCGTGTAATGCGGCTCAAACACTCGTCTTTTTAAATGCTGGAGCAGCAGCAATATAGAAGAAAATAAAGAGAGACTGGTCAGTCTACACTCAACAATGTTTCATGCTTGCAATCATTATTCATAAAGTTGCAGGAGCTAAATGTCCACTGCCACAGTCCACGACTTCCCTAGTGACTGATGAATCAGATTAAAGATTAAACAGTGAATTAGAATGACCTACTCTAAATCTGCTGAGATTGCGGCATATTTTAATGCTTAAGCAGCGAACTTGTGCAAGAATTTGAGAAAGGGCAACTGAGTAAAAGTGAGTGGGTGCTTATTATTATGTGCTTATGTGGATAATGGAATACACACAAATACTTTTATTAAGCACAGAATAGGTTATTATTTTTTTCTCAACAAACTATAATTTATGCATTTGCAATTTTTTTCTATGCCTTCAAAGTTCCATTGTGTGGCCAGATCGAGTCGAGACATGAGTTGAAGTTCAGAGGTGTGATGAGTAGCTGTGCTTGGGTTTCTGGATGGGACTTGAAGGATTTTGAAATCATATTCTTCCAGGTAGAAGGCTGGATTTTATGGCCCTCTTTGTATTTTGTCCCTTGCCCTTTGGAACACTCGCAGTGTTTTGGGATATAATTGATGAGAAGAAAGTCTCAACCATTGTCATTTACCTCAGGCTACCTGCAGTATTTGAACTCAAGTTGAAGTTGGCGGCTCTCTCAAAGTCCTCCAATATGATTTGTAATCAGCTGGTAATCCCGTATACTGCGGGAAATATATGGGGAAGGTTTAACAGTATCAAAAATTAGATACCACCCAACCCTAATCTATCTTAAAAGCTACATATGAAAATGTCCAATGAAACTTTATAAATGCTCATGCAGTGTAATCCACAATCCACAAGATACGGTGAAATATTCCTCTAATTGTTAGCCTGCAGCTAATAAGTTATCAGGGACACAGGGATAACTTTGGTGTCTGTGTCTTTGCTTGTAGGGTCAGAGCAGAGAAGTCCTTGCCCTGATGTTGACTTGCTATTTGCTTCTTGCTCTTTATTGTCATCCCTCTCTCTCCATCAATCTCTTTCATTTCTGTCTTTTGCTGAGTGCCAGAGTTCAGTATTGATGTAACTCTAAAGCTGGTGTTGCCAATGTGCTAAACTGACACGACGGGCTATAAAAGAGCATCAAAGATCAATACTGCCATTATTTACCCTGCTGCACCATCCTCTCCGCTGCCGCCTACCACACACACACACACTCACTGATAAGAGCCAGAGTTTCCTAACACACTGTCTCCACCTCTGCAGTACTCTGTCATTACCCCTTGAATCACACATATTACTTGTACTTTATTGGTTGCTGTGTGCTTCCATATGGTTTTCATCTGTTGTAGATATCTAAAGTAGTTTACCTTGTAATAAAAAAGTGACATGTTGGGTATACTTATTTGGTCATCAGTGAGGGCTAGAGGCAGTGTCAGTGTATTGAAGAGGGACCAAGTCAGCACTGTAGGGCAGATAGAATACTAATAAAAATCATGTTTTGGTCTGAAAGACGTCTCCACATATTGAGTCAGTTTAATGCCTGAATGCTTCATGCTGCAATTGAGAGTGTATGAAATCTAGTAAGCGAGTTAGCAGAGAGGTCAACACGGCTAAAAGTATTGCATCAATATTTGAAATAGATAACAAAATGAACAGATAAACAGTTGAACAGTAGATGGCTGAAAGTAAGAGAGAAGAATTTTGCTATATGTTACAGATTAATGGTTGAAATAGTTAAAATTATTCATCTTCAATAGTAAGCTTAGCTAAAAAAGTGGATGAAATAGATTTCTATAAGTAAATGGTTAAGATAGTCAGCTATTAGTAATGGATGAATTGTTAAAATAGATAGGGAAATAGCGAAATGCAATAGATTAATGGTTGGAATATTGAGTAAAAAACTAAAAGCCATGGAAGATGTTTGGAATGTCCAACTCCTGCCAGTCCAAGTGGACGTAGTGCAAATGCAAACTTGACTAAACTGAACTACGCATTATATAATTCATAGTGTTAGCTGGCATCAAGTTTAAACAGGGAAGAGAAGAAGAAGAGAAGAGACATGCTTTTATTATCACTACACAACAATGTACACACTACATGCACACGCCGTGCTTTGTGAAATTATTTCTCCGCATTTGACCCATCCTGGTCCGTCCTTCCTCTGCGGCAGACCAGGAACGGTGGGCTGCCTGCCGACAGCGGCGCCCGGGGGCCCAGTTCCTTCCTGTCACCATTGGTCAGGTGGTGATCTTCTTGTTAGTGGGGTTTTTTATGGAGGATACCCCAGGTGAACACAGGGAGAACATGCAAACTCCACACAGAAAGGCCCTTTTTCCTCAAGCAGCAGGCACCAAAGGCGTGGTGGAGGACACTCCCTCAGCGCCCACACCGCCCCAGACAGGAATCAAACTCGGGACCTTCTAGCTGTGAGATGACAGTGTTGCCACCCGTACACCGTGCCACCTAAGAGGGATCACACAAAAAAGGCTGGGTACACTGACATGTTACGTATGTAGTGTAGAGCAAATTCATCTCCCTAGTAGATTTGGCCCTGTCAGCCTCCCCAGAGGTGCTTTTAAAGTCCATTGAGGTGAGGTATCACATATCCACTGCAGACTAGCTGTGTGCCTGAGATGAAGTGTGTGTGTGTGTGTGTGTGTGTGTGTGTGTGTGTGTGTGTGTTATGTTTTATGTTTTATGTTTGCAGAGGTCACAGTTTCCCCACAGAAGAAATCAAATGGGAGCAGGTCAGTGAAGTCTGAACACAAGTGGTCACTGGAGACTTGTTTGACTTCCTTTGTGAACTGCAGCTGCATCTGAACACATTACATGTGCATGTGAGCTGCATGTCTGGGCCTGTGCTTTTCCCAGTACATGAAGATCTTCCTCAACTTTATCAATGGATTTTTGTTTTGTTCTGCAACATTTTTACTGATATCATGTGCATCATGCATGTCTCTGTGTGTGTGTGTGTGTGTGTGTGTGTGTGTGTGTGTGTGTGTGTGTGTGTGTGTGTGTGTGTGTGTGTGTGTGTGTGTGAGAAAGAGCTTATGCATCGGTGCATGCAAGGCTTCTGTGGAAATCTGGTCATATGACTTGATGGCTTACTGTACACTGGAAATGGAAAAGATTGTTGTTAATGGACAGGGTGGTAAAAGGGAACAGAGTGGTGGGGGAGAAAGTGAAACATCAAGTTCCTCAGAGCTGTGCAGACAGACAGACAACCAGCCAGCTGTGTGATTCTGAAAGACAGAGGATGTAAACACGGGGTGTAAAATCCTATTTTATTGGTTTCTTGCCCAGGACTTCACTCCCTGTCTTATCTTCAGTATGCTCAGGGCCATTAGGTTTATTGAGGCTGACCAGGATTGAACTGATATGAGTGTTATCTTGTGGGAGAAAATGTATAATCATTTCTCGGAAGCACTCAGAAAATTGGCACTGATGGGGTATTTCCTTATTGTGCACTTGTTTCTGTCTGACTTTGTGATTTTTGGCTGGTTAATGTGAGACAAGAAGAAGAAAAGGTTGTCATTTTAAACTTGACCCAGCTATATTAATTGGGAAGATGGCGCCATATTTCTGTGTGTGTGTTTCTCATCTTGCTTTTAGAAATGTATACATAATTTTCTGTTTTGCATAAAGGAATCTCACCATGTGATAAAATCTCATTGGCAGGAGGTTACTGCTTTCACTTCCCAGATTAACAGAGTGGTTGATTGTGCAATGTGGAAAATGCCACCAATGTTTGACACCTTACTCAGAAGAGTGCACCCATTGACTGGCTGGCAACCACTGTAAGGGATGATAAGTGGGCCAGTAGTGCCAATGACAGGCCTGACTAGTGAACAATCTATTTTAATATCCAGCTTTCATTTTCTAATGGAGGACATAGGAGCATCTGTGCTTTACCTGTTTGTAAGCAGCGTGCTGCAGCGTATTTCATCTTCTGGTTCCAGAAAAACATTTTCATTCACCGCCGTTTCTGCTACATTAAGTCGGCTCACTCCCAGAGAAAACATTACCAACAATACCTAAAGTGCATTATAAAACTTATTGATTTTCTGTAAGGAAATTAGAGAAAGGGCAATATTTATCATGGCACAAGAATTTAAGTAACATCCATTTACCAAGTGCAAATTGTTGCAGAAACATCCATTGGAAGCACAAGAGCACATACCTATTCAAAGAAAGCATTTTGTGAAAATGACCCTGAGATATTTGTATAGAAATACAGTCAGTATGAGTAGATTCTCTGATGAAAACTTAGGGGATCAGCAGGAGGAGAAACCAAAACCCTGCAGGGTGAAAACTCATCTTACATTTATCTCATACAGTTGGCTTGTTCATGCCAACTCCAAATAACACACACTGACACAGCGGCGCGTGTCCGGCAGGCAGGAAGGCAGCAGGTTTCTTGTCATTAAATTATGCACAGAGCCAGACCGACCAAATTATCACGGATAAAAATATGACTGCCTCTATTAAAGTCACTTGTCATGTTGTGGTGCCACCACACCACATATTAGGGGAAGCCCTCACCCCTGAGACAAGACGCCAGGGTAACGGTAACGACGGCAGTGTCTGATTATTATGGGAAGGGGTAGGTAGACATATGTTTCTAACCCTAACCCTCACCTTTAACACCCCTTCTTTAGCATTTCTATCGTTTATAACCAACTAGAACATAGTTGTCCGCACATATAAGGATTTTTTAAAGGCTTATTAGTATGTAAGTATGCCAACGTTTATAACCTCCTCAAGCATCTGCTGGTGTATAAACAGATAAAAGTAAAACATAGCTGCAGTCATATTTAATTATGCGTCATTCACACATGAACATAACCTTACAGCATTTAGTGTTTATACACATGTACAAGTCATTCACAGGTGGGCTTAAGACCATTTTAAACTTGAGTCATGTGTCATGTCATTCTCATGTGACATACAGTAAGTACTGAGCATTATTAAATATAATAATTTTTTGAAAATGACTGCAATATCTTTATGTAAAACATGTTCTCATATCATCCTAAAAGTACATCATACTGTGTTAGAAACCATCTCTGAATTGTTCACATACAGCCCGTGTATGTTGCGCTAAATGGAAGGGTTCAAATAAAATGGAAGACTTAAAGGTTGTGGTGTTGTAGCAGAGTCAGTTTAGACCGCACTAATGCTGTCAAGGTTACAGCTTTCATTCCAGCTGAGCCTTTCTGTGCTGCAAAATATCCAATTTAATAACATTTTTTTTTCTTTGCAAGAAGGCAGTTCTATGATAAAATCCAAAGGGAAATTCAGCGCCTGTTGTAGTTGTGTGACTTGGCCAGAGGGTGGCAGCCACGCTCTCTTAGCCACCAGCCGTGCTGTTTTTACGGGGGGAGATTTAGAGTGACAAACTAACCTTTACACAAGTAAATTGCTACCCTCTGCAAATTGTAGTTCTGCATCATGGCTTTAAAAGGCAAAGCGGTTAAGATTGTATTTAAAAGTCAATGTCAGGCAGGTGGGAGAGAGACCATTGAAAGTAATTGTACTGCACAGTAAGGGTACCTCTTTATAACTGCCTACCTGTGTCAGTGTGTGTACTGATCTCACAGCATCAGCCCTCACTCAGGTGTGAATGGCGAAGGGGGGGGCACTGACCTATGACATGCCTCAGCAGCTACGACTCCATCCCTGTATGTGGAGTCCTCAGAGGTCCTGGAAATCCTGGAGAATCATGGAATGGAGATTTTGTTTGGTGATTTCTCTCAGAGAGTCACAGAATTTCACAAATTTTTAAACACATTTTACCTTCTATCACACATTTCAGTACGTTTTCAGAAGTATTCCAGCTAAGTAATGCAACTTCGTTCTGGAACGCTGTGGATTTTACACCTGTTCCACAGTGGGATCCCCGTGACTGTGAGATTGATTGTACAGATGCACTGTTTTTTTACAGCTCTTTGAGCACATTTTCTGCTTCGTGGCTGTTAGCGTAGCAAAGAAAATGAAGCTAATTTGGATGGAAAAGCCGTACAACTGGTTTCCAGGTCACTGTTAATAGAGCAGCCCCATATTTTGTCTGTTTTGAGATTATCACCGATGATATGCCACTATGGTAAGAGGGCTGCTGATGATGGCGATGAAGGCTGAGGGGATGTGAGATAGAGGGGAATCTATTAACCTCATGTGACCAGCTAGCCAACCATGACAGATTGCCCTGTCGCTACTTTATCAAGTTCTTTTGGTTGGTTGTGTGTGTGTGTTTGTGTGTGTGTGTGTGTGTGTGTGTGTGTGTATGCATGCGTGCGCTTCTCTGTAAATTAGGAACTTAAATCTACAGTTAAAGCAACAGAGTGAGCATGATAACTCATTCTGTTTTTTTATCATTTTAGGACTGGTTTCATGAATATTAACCGACTGGTTTAGTGTATGGGGTTGTCTTGGCTTGATTGACTTTTGTGTGTGTGTGTGTGTGTGTGTGTGTGTGTGTGTGTGTGTGTGTGTGTGTGAGTGAAAGATTGCATTTGCTGTGCACACGTGTTTCCGCAGCGCGTGTGCATGTGTGACCCGTGGGCTAATCCGCTCTGCGCTATGGAAGCTTTTGTATTAATAACTGACTTGATAATTATATTAATTTGAATCTGCTGGGCTTTCTTTTGTTGTGCTATCTCTGACATGCAGCCTTGTCAATGTGTGTGCAATCCGCACCCCCCGAAGAGCCTCCTTCTCTCATCTCACTTCTGCTGCCCCCCACCTTCGCTCACTCACACACACTAAACCATACCTACACACACATACGCACACACTGTATCTAATTTCTCTCACTTTTCCAGAAAAGTCCCATCTTTCGTCACAGCACTTTATTTTTTTCTCTCTGTCTTCCAAAAAACATTATGTATTTCTGCTCTGTCTCTCGTCACCCACACACTGTCTATTTCCATTTTTGCCCCACCCCCCACTCTGGTTACCTTTCAATCACAGACTGTTGTTCAGATTTTTACTCTTTCAGCATCTTCTCCCCTGCTTTAGCCCCTTCCTGTCTGCTGGATCTTGTCCAGATATCTGAAGCTTTATCAATAACTGAAGGACCTTTATCACATTTTCAATGTGAAAAGGGATAAAAGATTCTTGGCCATAGTTTCTACTTTGCAGTAGTGAATGTCTTTGATTGGTGAATCACACAGCTACCATTTTTAGTAAAGCCAAGTGATGAAGATGCAAATCAGCAGGAAGAGGAAGCACAGTTCAAACAAAGTAAAACACAGGTAATAATCTCCAGACCCCAAAGGCATGTTAATGTGCTTTGGCTAATTCGTTACAGAATTTGTACTGCATAAGTACACTATCAACTAAAGCACATTGTGTAGTATTATCTAATGCTGAGTCTTTGTCTTTATAGTGGGGCCCTGTGGGGTGGCAACTGGGGCTGATGCCTCACAAACTGGACTTTTATGATGAGTTACATGCTGGAACTATTTCTTGTGAGTGCTTGATTGATCACCTACATTATGTGAACAGTCATATACACAATAGAGAATACAGAAATTAAGAAGTGATGAAATTCAGACACTGTGTCTATGTCAAATTAATGTTGACAAGACTGCTTTCTTGAAATCAATTTTTAGACATCACAGGAAAACATGGAAATGTAAAAATATGGAAATCTGCACATATTTTCAAACCACCTGCAAACAGACTCAGACTGATATTGGTCTTCTTAGTGAACTGCTGGAAAATGAATAAGTATATTTCCCAAACTGCTCCTTTAATCAAGCCTTGTACAGTTGAACCTAAAAGAAACAGAAACAGAATCAGGCTTGCACAGTCACATTTCTTGTGTGCTCTTCGTTTTTATGTGGTCCGTGAGCTTTGTAGCTCATCTCATTCTTGCTTTTTTTGGTCAGGACCACACACACTGTCATCCCTCTCAGCCATCACTTCCCTGTTCTCAGGCCTTCTGCTCCTCCTTGTCCACACTGTAGCCATTGTAAGGCAAGTCCAGCATCTCTTCACCCCTCATCCTCACTCCTTCCTCTTCCTCCCCCTCTTATTCCTTTTTGTCTTGGCACTATCATCCCACAGCAGCATTTTTGGCTTGGCTTCCCTTTCTCCTGTCTCCGTCCTCTCCTTGTCTGTCGTCCATCCATCCATCCATCCATCCATCCATCCATCCATCCATCCATCCATCCATCCATCCATCCACACAGCTGTCTTCCCTCCTTTTGTTATTCATCCCTATCTCTACACTGCAGAGATTCAACTCACTGTCTCCCCCTCTCTCTTTTTTCTCACTGCTTGCCCCTTTATTTTTTTTTATGATCGGGGGGTGGGGGGTGGGGGGTTACAATGGTGACAGTACAGGCCAAGTCTTCGACAACATGTCCAGTCTGAATTAAAAGCTGCTTGGACTGGTGGAGGTGATCTAGGGATGAAGAGCAACAGAGAGAAAGGGAGGATGGAAGACAATGGTTTAGATACCAGGCTCTTTAATTGAGTTGGTAGGCACTTTAAGTAGTCCATGAAAGAGTATTTAACAGGTCGACTTCATTGTACTTCATTGTACTTCATTTCCAGTGTAGCTATTCACATGAAGTCTAGACCGGGCATTGGTATTAACTCAGTAAAACTGCACAGATAAAGAAATTGTATTACTCCATTTCATAAAAAAAAGTGCAATTATGTGGAATGGCACGGGAAAAAAGTATTGGTAATGGCTCTGGTTACCAATGTATTTCTAAACTCCTAAATGTTCTTATAAGACTAGTGAAGCCATCATCCACAAGTGGAAGGAACATCAGTCATCTGACCACGCACAGGAGCTCCTGGCAAGATTTCCAGCTGGGCCTTCAGACAGGTCACCAGAAGAGCTGCCCAAAAGCCAGGGGCCTCTCAAAAAAGAGCTCCAGAAAGACCTGGAAGCAGCAGGTACAGTCGTCGCAGAGAAGATAATAGGCAACACTACACTGCCACAGTCTTCATGCACAATCAGCCTGAAAAAGTCAATTTCTGAAGAAGAGACATGTTGAAGCTTGTTTGAGGTTTGCTGCATAGCAGTTGCAGGAGCCTGTAGATTATTATGAGAATGTAGTATGGACAGACTTTTTGGCAACAATACAGCCTGCCATGTTTGGGGGACAAATGGCTCTGCATATGACCCTAAAAATACCATACTGCCGTGATTTTGGAGTGAAGGCATCACGGTGTGGGGCTGCTCTCTTCTCACGGCACTGGCAGAATCCAAATTCTCAAAGGGAAGATGAATGGAGCCATGTACAAGGAAATTCTTAACAAGAATCTGTCGCCAACAACCAGAGCGATGATAGTGACATGCAGGTGGACCTTCCAGAAGGACAAGGACACTGTCATTGTGCTCCAGAAGAAGGAAATAAAGGTGTTTGAATGACCCAGTCAATCACCAGACATGAAACCAATGCAACATTTATGGGAGGAACTGAAGATCACGATTCTCCAGTAGAAAGAGTTTGTGAGAGGGCCATGTTTGCCACTGTGTCACATCCCCTGTTCTCAGTCAGTCAGTGTTTGAGAACTTAGGACACTAATCGTTGAAGTTTTGAAAGCGAAATACTTTCTGATACTTTTACTAAGAAGCCACACTTGTAACATGAGCATGAGGATGTGGTTTGGCATTGTCTTGCTGGAATATGCAGAGACATCCCTGAAGAGGACATCACCTGGATGGCAGCAGATGTTGCTTTAAAACCTTTCAGCATTCATGGTGCTTTCACAGATGTGCAAGTTACCCATGCCATGGGCACGAACACACCTTCATACCACCACAGATGCTGGCTTTTGAACTTTGCACTGGTAACAGTCTGGATGGTTCTTTTCATCTTGAGCCATGATTTTCAAAAGCGATTTTAAATGTGGACTCCTCAGACGACGACACACTTTTCCACTTTGTATCAGTCCATCTGATGAGCTCGCGCCCAGAGAAGATGGCAGCGTGTCTGGATGTTGTTGATATATGTTTTTTGCTTTGCATTGTAGAGTCTTAATTTGCATTTGTTGATGCAGCAACATAATCCTTTTTACAATCAGGCTAGTTTTCAATGCAGCGTTGCCCTGACGGATTGAAGGCCACAGCTGTCCAGTGTTGGTTTTTGGCCTTGCCCCTTACCTGCAGAGATTTCTCTGGATTCTTTAAATCTTTTGACAATATTCTTGATTGTACATGGTCAAATCCCTAAAATCCTGGCAATTATGTGTTGAGAAACGTTGTTCTTAAACTGTTGGACTTTTTACCCACTCAGTTTTTCTGAGTGGTGCACCTCACCCCTTTTGTGCTTTTGAATGACTGAGCCTTTCCAGGATGCTCCTTTCATACCCAATCATGATCCTATCACCTGTTACCAATCAACCTGTTTACCTGTGGAATGTCCCAAACAGGTGTTTTTGCAGCATTCCACAGATTTCTGGCCCCTGTCCTAACTTTAGTGGAACACGTGGGCATCAAATAGACAATAGTTTATTAGCCTATACATTGAATATCCTGTCTTTGTGGCATATTCAATGAATGTAAGTCAAAAAGGATTTGCAAATCATTGCATTCTGTTTTATACAGCATCCCGACTTGAGTTTGTAAATTTAGTAGCCATTTTCGAGCATTCAACCGTATCATACAATCTTCCTCCACAGATGGAGTTTGTCCAGTTTCATGGAAATGTCATTGATGTTCGAATTTCCATTTTTGTGTTAGCACTTTGAGAACTTCTTGTTCCATGTTGGCTTAAACGCTGAGGTTTAAATGCACTTCTACAACTCCATGGCAGTTGGGCAATTTTCCACCTGCTGATGAAAAACATGTGATACCATTTAGATTTCCATAACAGCTCTCCTGAAATAGTTGGCTTTCTTTATGTTTGTCTTCTGACTGTCACCGGAGGCTTTTACTGTCCCATGATGGACCCTGAGGCCTGTTTGACACTGAATATCAGGAAAGACCCGTCAGTATTTCTATCCTGTATCAGTCAATCCCTTGTTACAAGCATCGTGCGCAATGGAAATTGGACGGTGGTGCAAAGAACGACTGACTGGACAAGAGTGGCTGAAAATTTGAAACGCTGAAATTGAGAGCAGCCGTGAAACAAAATGAGTGGATCCAGAAAAATGTGATAAACATTTCAAAATGTGAATGGCAAGACGGGCCTCAGATCACCTGGGACATGCAGAACATGTGAAGAGTTGGAAGAGAAGGAAGGGTTGGAAACTGAGGATGGGAGGATCGAAAGGAAGGAAGGGGGAGAGAAGGAGGTTGTGTGTGTGTGTGTGTGTGTGTGTGTGTGTGTGTGTGTGTGTGTGTGTGTGTGTGTGTGTGTGTGTGTGTGCATGCGTGCATGCGTGTGTGCACGCTCAGAGGCCTTGTTAGTTATTGATCCCATTTAATAATCCTTAACCACAGTCTGCTCCCCTGAGAGCACTTAACTCTCCCTCTCCCTCCCCCTCTCTGGCTCTTACAACCCCTCTCTGCCTCCCTTTTACTTTCTGCTTGCCTCCTGTTCCTCGGCTGCTTCTTTATGTGCCTGCATCTCTTCCTCACGTCTCGCGTAGGGTGGCTTCACTCTCAAAGTACTGCCAAGGTCAAGGTGAAGTGAGGCTAAAGACCGACACTAAATCCCAGCAGTAAAGGGTGTAATTCTGTGCTGGTGCATTTGTTGCTATTGAGTCGAATCAGTCGTCTCTAAGAGGCCTGAACTCATTCAAAGCACACCGGGCCAGATACAGACTCTGTAAAGGTAACACAGGTCTTTTGCGAATTGAGATCCACATGTTCAGGCTGTTACTGTTCAGACTTTTTGAAGTGTGCTCTGAGGATTTTGCCACTGGCTTTACTTGCAGAAAGACTTCTTTGTTTTTCCCCACTGGCATAGTGGAAAATTGGCCCATAGAATTGTCACCTTTTCATGTTTCTCAGCTCAAGTGTTGCCTTTATAAAACCCCTAATTCCAAAAAAGTTTTGTAAAACGTTAATAAAACCAGAATGGAATCATTGCAACAAACTGTTTCGTTCCAAATCGGAGGATTTTACAGAGTGTCCTCTGTCATATGTTTCACAAAGTGGTGACTACTCGCTCCATCCTCACTTGTGAATGACTGAGCCTTTCCAGGATGCTCCTTTCATACCCAATCATGATACTATCACCTGTTACCAGTCAACCTGTTTACCTGTGGAATGTCCCAAACAGGTGTTTTTGGATTCCACATCTCTCCCAGTCTCCCAGTCATCTGCTCCTGTCCCAACTTGTTTGAAACATGTTGCTGCATCAAATTCAAACATTAAACATATTGTCTTTGCGCTGTTTTCTATTAAGTTTATGTCAAAAAAGGGGATGAGCACATTATCACATTCACCCATTCTTGTATTTATGTTTCCCACAATGTTAAAGCTTTTTTGGAATTGGGGTTGTGCATTTATATCCTATACTATAAATTCAATTTTGGTAAGGATGAAGGCACACTCTTATAAATCAAACATGGTCAGTGGTTCTTCATTGAAGACCAGAGACCCTGAAACAAGTCTTGGTTTGATTCTGTTCATAACCCAACAAAGATATGATCTATGTTAACCTCTCATCAGCCTTTAAAAAAGGCCCTTAAAGGGACACACTTGTGAAAACAGTTCGGTCTACTATATAATGTATTCTGTGGCTGTGAAGGAGATTTTAAAAGTTTAAAAAAATAACCCTGAGGATGTCATAGTGACGTTATTAAGGTTATCTCAGCTTAGATTTGAGACTTAATGAAAGACGTCTAATGAAGGCAGCTGTCGCTAATTAAAGTTAGTTCCTTGAGTAACTTGATGACAGACCAAATTTAACCTGTACCTACTCTGTACGTGTCAAAGGTCATTTGTTAGGGTTGAACCTCCACTCTCTAACTCTGCTGTACAACCACGAGTAGAATCAGTGTTTTTATGATTCCCACAAGTAGAGTGATTTGTGTTTTCTCTTGTGGATCATGTCATGTCTGCTAAACTTTGGTTCATATTATTTCAACAATTTGAATGAGAACCTTTAGTATTTGTCATCTATAAACTCATGAACATGTCAAACAGGAAATACATCACATTAAGGAAGTAATATAATTTCCTGGTATCTTTAAAGCTGCAGTCATTTGTTGTTCTGGCCACCAGGGAGCAGAAGAGCAGAACAACCTAAACACACCAATTCTACGATATTATCACCATTTTAATGTTGTTATGGTGAGTTTGTTGCCTATTTGCACATCTGGCATACACAAAGCAACATTAGCATTTATTTGGTGTTTTTGTCCACCCTGACAAATGAAAATCCAAAATCCACTCTCCTTTTAGCTGTTGGCTCTTTAGCTGTTGGATATCTGACACTCTTCCTAATCGCTAACTTTGTCAGCCTGCTGTTCGGTGCAGGGCAGGTAGGTAACAGTGGGAAACATCTGCCTGCTGCTGCTGCTGCTGCTGGAAAAAAGGGGTGATGATAAAACAATGAGCTAAAACAGGCTAAAAAGCCCCGTGGAGGTGCAGTGCAGAATAATTCTGTCACCATGGGTGACCCCTTTCACATTACACACAATAACTTAATTCACTGTTAACATAGAAAATATTGATTAGTGTGGCTTTATTGATGTTTTAGTGCAGGTTTGGGAGAAATATGCTTAGAGATATATAAATTTTTTTTTTTAATATAAGAGCACAAATGCTGCCTGTCATCAGCTTTCATCGAAAGACTTTTTTATCTTAACAAAAACCCATCGCTGTGAAAGTCACACCTCGTCTTCTGTTGTTGCAATAAAGATGCACGCTGTCCTTGTAATGCTGATGGAGAGATTCATAAAAGGGACTAAACTTTGAATTCCATAGACTCTGAGTATTGACTTACAGGACCATCAGATCCATATTGCAGGGACACAAATGGTCACATAATGGTACAATGAGCATAACAGTGATGTTCGCCATAAGCCGGAGCCATCTCAGTAACTAGCTATGATCCCACTTGAGCATTTATTGGACATGCTTCCAAGCCTTTTTTCTTCAGGATCATTAAACTAGATGATCCTGAATTGTTATGTTAGTCCTGATGAGGAGTGACCTCGCCACCTGAGAGCTGAGATGACCACGATCACAGCAGAATAAGCGCTGTTTCTGCTTCTCCGTGTCAGCGCTTCATTTTTCATCCCATTTGGAAAATCAAGGATAATTAATCCATAATGTTCGACCAAAGCGCTGGTGAATTATCAGAAGCACAAACACATGAAATGATGGATTAAAAGATGAATGCGCATGAATACTCAAATGAGGGCATGAATAAAAGTGGTAAACAAATGAGCTGAAGGATGGAGCGGGCCGGGAGGAGCGAGAACAATCGGCCAAACAATCTCTGCGGGCTCCTTTTAGTCCTTTAGCTTTGTTTCCTCCTCGTCTCTAAACGAGCTCCTTTAATCTGTCACTCGCTCCCTCATGCTTTTGTTCTCCTCTTTATTTCGATGGCAGAGCTCATTTCAGCTGGGTGATCTAATCAATAATTACTATCTGGGCCGCACACACACATGTACACTCACGCACAGAGGGAGTCACATATAAGCAATACTCCCTTGGTAATGAATACACAGCGCTGGAAGAAATTATAAAACACAGAATACATATATTTGCTCAGTCTATCTTGACCCAACACATGAACAACCTCTCCTCTCTCTGTCACGCACACACACACATTCACCCACACACACACACACCATTTGTCATTGCTGTCACCCAGTTTGCAGTGGCTTTGTTTTTGAGAGCCAGTTTGGAAATGTCAAGCTTTTCAAGATTTATTTTGCTCCTGCGGCACGTCAGAGAAATTAATAATCATCCTGTAAGTTTTGACCCACATCATCACTCAGCTCTCTCACACACACACACACACTTTAATTCCTCATCATGCTTAGCACTTTTTGTTTTTTGCATGATTCTCTTTTTCTTCTTTTTCTTAACAAATACACTAAGACTCCCCTCCAAGAGTGTGCCTGCGTGTCTGACCGCAGTACAGTTTTTCATTTCATGAATATGTCAGAGTCTAATTCAAGCAATGGTTCATAAACTTTTCACTGCAGCACACACACACACACACACACACACACACACACACACACACACACACACACACCAAATACACTAAACAAACTAAGTAAATTCCTAATTTCAAGGGTGATGTTAACTAAATGTATATTTGCATGTGTGTGGGCTTGTACAACTATGTATATATGCGATGCATGCACGTGTGTGTGTGCTGCCTGCCTCTTGGGCTCCGTGTGAAATAATAATGTGCACAGATCTTTGGATGGAGTGAACAATACTTAACAGGGCCATGATAATAAGTATTAAAATCACTGGACCTGAAAGAAAACGTGGTGAGACTCTTAATTACCAGAGAGAGAGGGACAGAAAACTAGAAAAAAAAAACCTTGAGTGGGTTTTAAAAACATCATGATGAGGGAGATGGAGGTGATGAGGGAGGGGAATAGATGGATTGCGTGTTTGTGTGTGTGTGTGTGTGTGTGTGTGTGTGTGTGTGTGTGTGTGTGTGTGTGTGTGTGTGTGTGTGTGTGTGTGTGTGTGTGTGTGTGTTGAAACACAAAGAGAGATTGAGATGGATCAGGAAAGAGAGAGAGAGAAATACCCTGCACTCTAATGCTCCTCTCTCTTGCTGGGTTGTATTGAAAAGAGGTGGGGGGCAGGCCACAATCATGCACACCCTGCTGTGGTTTTTGTACTCTCTGATCTCACTTTCTCCACGTCTAGTGCAGCATCTCCTGCACACACACTCACTCACACACCCGCTGGAGTGAGCCCCTTATTCCAGGATGTCATTATGAGGCACCCTGGCAGACTAATCATCACTTCCTCTTCAATCATGTTCTTTTTCATTGGACACGTTTTGCCCCCTAGAACAAATGAGTTTGAAATGACACACAACCTTTTCAGACCTCTTGATTTTGATCTCCTGATATGAATGTAATAGAATGAAGCCTTTGTCTGTTAATGGATATAGAGATGATGGGTGTCTTCTGTGGGCTGTTGTCGCATGTGGATATTTTCAATGCTAAGTTGTAGTAGGGGGTGATAAAGCACATGTTTGTTCCTGTCTTTTATGCATTTCTACTATCAAATGAAAGTAAAGATGCCATAAACTAACACCACGAATGGTTTTCTTAGCACCAAACTCACTTTGGTTATTAAATTAATCTCTTTAATCTCCAAACCTTCACAGTGTCCTGCTCCAGAGGGATTACAGTTTCCTGAGAGACATCAACATCTGGAACCCCTTTGTCACGATCGGGGTTTATTCCTCCACTCTCTCTGCTGCCATGAGCAACCTCATCGGAGCCTCGCGCATCCTCTACGCCCTGGCCAGGGACGACTTGTTTGGTAGGTAGCACAGCCAGTTTCTGCTGGGGACAGATGTCCTCTGATACTGCTGTCAGATGGCCTATTTTGAATGTTTATCACATGACTTCAGACTTAAAAGATGCAGATTTGCAAATTCGTTGAAAATAGTTGTTGATAGTTGATATCATTTCAGCTTGGACCAATTAAGTGAGACCTCACCGTCAGCTCCCCTTTCTTTTCACCAACCTTTAATCCCTCAGTGCTCTGTTTGTTTTCAGCTAATGGCTCAGTCGCTAAGATACTAAAGTATGACACTTACTGTGAATATTAATAACTTAAATTGTGTCATTCTTTGAAAATGAAAATACTCCAACACTTTAAAGATAAAGGCCCAGTCTACTTCCAGTAAATGCAATCTGTGAACAGTCAAACCTGGAGTTTTAAATCTCCCTCTTAAAGCAAGTGAAAGAAATTTCCCAGTGGAATTAAAGACCGTCTGCACTTGACTGTTGTTTTAAGACAGACTTGAAAAAATGTGAACTTATCCTTTCATACCTCCGGCTTCCAAGGCGGATGTGCGTGTTGAAGTTTCCCTGCAGAAGTTGAGTGAGTCATCAGTTCATATTTCGTGTCTCAGATGTGTAAAAAAACAAACAAAAAAACACAAAAACAAATATGATTTGCATCATATGTGAAATATCATTTATATCAAACTCATTGAAAGGTTTGGTGATTTTCTGATTTCACACAATTTCTGAATCTCACCTGCAGGTTAAGGTAAGAATAAGGCTGAATAGATCTTATCACAGTGTACTCACGTCAGATAGAACAAAATACTTTTTTGCCCACGTGTTTTTTTTTTTGGTCATTATTTTTTTGGGTTATCCTGTGCATTTATTGGATGGGCATGCAGCAAAAGTCTGTTCAGAGTTTTGTTTTCATTTTCTTTTCCATTCTTTACTATTTCTACCTCCTTTTCATACATACAACAAAGTGCCCTGTGAATGCCTCAGAACAGAGACTGTCCGAAAGTCTGTGGCCTTATTCCCACTGGTGTAATGCATTGGGTTAGACTACAATCCAAAGACATGCAAAAGGCAGATATTTGGACAGGAATCAGCAAGACATTGGGATGGAGTCGTGACCAGGCTTTAACAGCAGGCTTTTTGCCCCATGTTCAGGTTCAGCCAATCCAAACAGGCATAAACACTTGCCCCCAGATATGGTTTGATACTGTAAAAACTCTCTTTTGAATACTGAACCTTTAAGGCTATATTGACTGTGGGTGGCACGGTGGCACAAGTGGTAACACTGTCGCCTCACAGCTAGAAGATCCCGGTTTGAAACCCGCTGTGGGCGCTGGTGGCGTGTCCTCCACCACGCCTTCGGTTCCTGCTGCTCGAGGAACAAAGGGCCTTTCTGTGTGGAGTTTGCATGTTCTCCCTGTGTTCACCTGGGGTATCCTCCATAAAAATACCCCCACTAAAAACATGCAAGAAGATCACCACCTGACCAACGGTGACAACAATGGAACTGGGTCCCCTGGGCTTTTGGATGGGTCAAAAGCGGAGAAAGAATTTCACAAATGCATGGCGTGTGCAGTTCCCTCCTCAACTCTGTAAAAAATTGTGATGAATAAAGGAATCTTAATCTTATGTGCTGGATTTTAAGAAACTAATTAAGCAACATAACTGAATGCTTCTTGCATGTTTTAACACAAAAGCACCTCGATTTGTCGTGTTAGTTATGAAGTTTTCCCACAGTCATTCCCATATCAAGCGAGCGCAGCATTCATGTGATTTGCATCCCTCCCTGCCTCTCTGTGTGAATCCATGCTGCCTGCTGCTTTGTCATTATTAATGACTGTGAGCAACTTCCTTATCCCACCCTGTGCTCCTTTGTTAAGTCTATTGCAAATTGATTTGGCATGTTTCTGCCCGTGTGTGTGGCCACGCACGCGGGTGTGTCAGGGGAGGTAAATGGCTGTATTAGTGGGAGTTCCTCTGTGCAGTGATCAGATGGAGCAGAGGCAGATGACTCTTGCTCAGCTGTCTGTTCACAAACAGCCAAAGGGTTAACTTAGATTAATCTGTTTCATTAAGACTCAATGACGGGGGAACCGTAAATGTGTAATGTTCTTGTAGGGGGAATGAAACGGTGAGTATGACCACACCGTGTGCATGACTGCATGTTGGTCTTGTTGTTGTCATGCATGCATGCCGCTCACAGCTTAACCTTGCCACTGTCCTATGCTAACGGAGTGATGGATACGTCCCACACATCCTGCATCTCTCTCGTCTCTATAACTCTCTAATCTCTAACTCCTTCACCTCTGTCCTGCCTCTCTCCATCCTCTCCATCACTCAGTCTACTCCTCTCAGCCTCATCGATTTGACTTAAAAGTCTCGCTGATTTAATTCCAGTCCTTTATCAGCTGTGAAATTTAGTCTTGAACTTGGATTCCTCGTCCACAAATAGTCACCTCCCTCCTCATGAGTTGGCCTGCTTTTCTTTTTTTGCCATGTCTTTTTCTGTCTCTGTTGTCTGTCTTTCACAGTGGTTGTGCAACCTCTACTGTGCAGACCCGCCACGCCATTCATCACAAATGTCAGCACCATCATGAGATGAAATGTCATGTTTGCAAAAATGAGAGGCTGTATGTAAATGATTTCTCTCCCAGTGAACCCTACAGCCATATAAGGTATTAAATAAAGTTAAGTGTCAGCTTAGTTTGTCTCCCTCGCTGTCTCGCCCGCCTGCCCGTCCGCCCACTCACTTTCCCTCTCCATTCTTGGCTAGATGTGTAGTTAATTACACGAATTTAATTTAAATGTCAGTAAAATTAGAAATTGCCGTCCCTAGTCCAAGTCTGATCTGGTCTGTAAAATCACTGCCACTCAGAGGTCTGATGCTCCATGCACTGGTTTGTATCTTTTGCTATAGGAAACACAGGAAAAAGGAGCGTGGTGTCTGTGTTTTGATACACTTTTAACTGCTCTGGCCTCAAGATGAAGCTGTTTCAATTTTCCTTACAGCTTTAAACTAGTCCAGGCCTTTAATTTAATATAGAGGGTTATTTTTACTTCATGTTGTTCCTGTAGCTCACGTCTTCTAAGATGGCACATTAACAGCTGAGTAGTTTATTAGCTGGCATTCAAAGTGTACAAATACCCAATGGAATGCGCTGGTGGGGGACGTTATTTTCAGGTACTGGAGATATGATGATATGTGATCCAGGCAGGCCCAGTTGAACTGATGAAAGGGTCATGAGTTTGACGGCTTGTCACATGTCAAAACACTGCACAGTGTTTTAAAATCCTATGAGACAGGATTTTACATCTCTGGAAAGTTATCACAGTGACAGTCATTTTATCTTTGACTGCAATGATTGGGACGGAAAATGATAGAAAGATGCTGTTCACATTACGAAGTAATCAACCAGAAAGGTGTGCTTGCATGTATTTGATTGGCCACTGCAGTAACTTGAAGGATGATGCAGCCTTGAAGTAAAATTTTTTTGTTGACTGATCTTTTTGTTTTCCCAGGAGCCAAAGCAGTTTTCCCATTCAAAGAAGGAGAGGGCTATGTTTTTCACACAGCGCATTGTCATGTCTGAACCAGTCAGGTTACAAAGTAGACTAATTTACTAAGAAACAGCACCATTGAAAGATGGAAAGATCAAACTCCTCTGCCTTCATGTGAATGAAAAAAACATTCCAAAGTTTATTTGAAGTTCAGTTAGTGCAGCTCAGCACAGAAACACTGTGGAAGCACAAAAAACTGAATTTTGTATTAAAAAACTCTGGAAAATACCCACTTGATAACACATCTGCAGGAGCGGGCATTGATTGTTAAAAATCCTGCAGGACAGAGCTGACATGGGATTGAAAAACTGTTCCATGCACACTTTCATAATTCTGTTTTGTGTGAATCACTAAGAAATGTCCACTGGCAGCAGACTTTACATGCCAAGTGAATACGTTTTCGTGGAGACTTTCTTGGGACGCAGTGTCAGAAATCATTAGGAATAGCAGTGAGGAGGAGGTGTCAGGAGAAAGGCTGAAGTTAAACTGTGCAGGTCTGAACTTGTGCACGTATTGACTAGTGAACAGGCATCTATTTGAGGGATCTACAAGGAGCATCTACCTGCTATTTCAGTTCCTCCACACCCACAGTGTGTTCAAAACTTTCCAGTGTTGGGAGAAATGCCGGCTGACATTTAATGGAGCATGTTGCCAAGGAAATTCTTCATTAAATCCAAGGATGGTCATTCATTGCATACATTCTTTCTTTGATTAAACCTTTCTGACCACGTATGCATCCAGGGTTTCACTGATGTGGGTATTAAAGGTCGCTGCTGATATTTTTATATGAAAGCTGCTGCTAAAGAGTATTCTGGGCAATTTTCAGGGTCATAACTCTCTGAAATCTGAAGTTTTTGTTGTTTTCTCTAAGATTTTTTTTCATCCATGCAGGTAAGGTGTTATCTCCAGCTAAGAAGACATCCCACACTGGTAACCCCTGGGCCTCGGTGCTCATCTCCTGGTTCCTTGTGCAGGTTAGTGGAGACAGACGAATGTAGAATGATGGAGATGGTCAATAAAGACATTTGAGACCCGACAGAAGTTACTGGTTAGCCGTTAAAGGGGATATCCCAGCAAATATGCCAGTTAAGGCATCAGATCTCAAAGTAGTGACTGATGACTTATTCAGTTCAAAGGTTCCTGTATTTTGATCTGATATGGTGAAATCACATTTCTTCCTCAGACACAATTCCACTCATTTTCTCCTTTCAGCTTCACATTTTGTCCAAATTTCAGACTTTACTTCCCTGAATTAGGACAACATTCGCTATCTGGCTCTATTAATTCAAAGACCACTTCTTAATTGCGTTCACTCAGTTGATGTTGTGTGACCAATGTGCTTAAAAATGTAGTGCTTCAAGGATCAGGAATTCAGATAGAATACTGGCTTTAGACTTTGTTTTAAATATTTCAGTGAAATCGATAAATCAGGAGACATTCCTGCAGAGCTATGGGAGCAATGAAGCTCAGTACTAAAGGAAGGAAGAGAGGCTTCAAACAAGCTGCTGTTATTTGTGGGTAGTACATGCAAGGCTGGAGATGTAGTGGGACAAAGTCAGCCTGAGCTCCTGTTGTTTGGATTGTGAAGTCTTGTCATAGAAACTTTCCTCAGGCAGAAAGATCAGAAAGTCCTGCTGTTTAACTCAAGAGAGTTCCTCCTTCAAACAGGAGCGATTCATTCTGAGGAGAAATTACATCAGTTTGGGCAGTTTGGTTTCTTTGTTTCCTGTGACTGCCAATCTGCATCCACGCACACCCGTTATACTGTTCTTTAATTTGTACATTTGTGTTCAACGAGCAGTGCTTGAAGCTTTCATTGACTAATGTGTTCCAAAAAAGTCCTCCAGGGCCACTGAGTTCTCTTGAGTTCAATAGTTTTCACTGAATTTCCCAGAAAAGTAATTGTATTGTTTGCCACTAGACAGATCTTACAAAAGGGAAATGTTTTGTTTTCCATTGTCTGCATCTAAAACTGCATCCTTTCTCCTCTTAATCAATAACTTTGAGGAAAAAAAAAAAAAAAAAAAAAACATGGTCAGGCAATTGCTAACCAAAAATGTGGCTTTTTTCTTACCAGATGAAATTTTCTGCACATCATCTTCAGGATACACTTTTTCCTAACACAAAGAATGTGAGAGCCAGGAATAAAATGACATATCACAGTTAAAGTGCCGTGGCAGCAAATGTACCCTTAGTTCCAAATTTAGACTTAGGAGCTGTGAGAGGAGCTTTTCACACCGACATCAGTGAGCACCCTTCGTCAGAAGCAAAGCTTGGACCCAATCCACTTAATGCCTTATAAGTAATTAATACAATTTTGAGCTGAATTCTGGAAGCAATGGGAAGTGAGTGACGGGATGCTAAGCAGCTGCGTTTGGGGCCAAGTGAGGAAGATTTAGTGCTTCTCTACTGAGTGCTGCTCAAAATATGGTTAGTAGTGTAGTTCCACTAATCAGCATAGAATGAATGAAGGCATGTATAACACGCAGTCCTTATCTGGGCTGGTTTTGTCAAAATCAGTGGGAGGAGTGCAGAGTTGTTGTTTCAGGATCAGACCGAGGCCAGGAATACAGTACTGTCTTATTCTTACTCTGACGAAGAGGCCAAAGAATCTTCCTGTAGTGTTTTTCTCTTCTATTGTGTCTTCTAAGTAGGGGAAAGAAGTCAATTTAGACTGAGTAGAAAATATTGGCAGAAGGGAGGAGGGTGAGGATAGAGAGACAAAGAGGAGGACGAGAAGGAGGAGGAGGATCTTAACAGCAAATAGGCCTGACTATCCCATCATTATCAGAGGTGAGTGTTAAAGGCTGAATGGCTTGTCATTATTTGTGCGCTCTCTCTCTCTTTCTCACTCTCCGTCCCGCGCTTGTCCTCCTCTCCTCATCCCTTGCCTCTCTCCAGGAGCGGAGGAGGAGCAATTAGATGGAAATCGTTAGCTGCGCCGTCGCCATCAGAGATCATTGACTCTCTAGTCCTCTTTCTCTCTGCCTCTTCCTCCGCCATTTGAATGATTCACTGATGACAAAAGTCTGATTGTAATCTCGCCTTGAACACTCACACACTGCAGGATTGAAGAGAGAGGGGGAGGGGGAGGGAATGAGCCAAGGTTTTTTTTTTTATTGGACTTTAAAGTAAAGGGAAAATAAGCAAGAACTGCAAGAATGAGCAGAGAAGAAAAACAGAAAAAGTCAAGAGGAGTTGCAAGAGGGGAGAGCTGGATCGCTGAGGTGAAAGTAAGCAGCATCTTGGCACAAGTTAATGTGATGGAAAAGATGGGCATTGCGCATGATGACATTGAAATTGCACAAATGCCAGTTACTTTTATTGAAGAAATCACAACCTTGTGATTGCAAAAATTAAAGCAAATGTGGCCAGAACTCGCAGATATTTCAACTGAGCCACGTGGTCTCTTCCCAGTTTGACGTGCTTGGAACACCTCCACAGGGAGGTCTCCAGCAGACATCCTTATTAGACACCTGAACAATCTCAACTGACTTCTTTCAACACTGTGGAGAAGTGATTGTACTCCAGCTCCTTCCTGATTTCTGAGCTCCTTATTCTACAGCCCAGCTGCCAAGCCAGGAAAATCCATTTTGGCCTTTTGAAACAGTGATTTCATGAATGTAGATATCTTCACCACAACAGTGCAGTGAAGCATCTGCATTAATGCTGACAGAACCAGTTTGACCTGGGATTCATCCCCACTGCTTCACACTCTTGAGATTGCTGTCTGGGGAATTCAGAATAACCACACGAAGAGAAAGTCGGCCTGGAAGTTAAGTCTTTACAAGGTGTGACTAAATGTCCGTGGAGGATCATTATTGTGTGTCTCATATTTCAAAAGTTGCTTATTATAAAAAGTCTGGCTTGCCACATCAAAAATATTGTTCTCAGGTTGCTTTTTCCACAATGTTTGCTAACGAGCAAGCTACTCTCTATGTCAGTCGCTAGCTTGCATGTGTTGAAATGCCAACATCAACAAGCAAGAAGAGGTGTAGTGCGTCTTCACTGTAACTTTGCTGGAATGGACTGTAGAGACTTTGAACTCCAAGTCAGCGTATTTTTGAGCTATCCGTTGATGTACTGATATCTGTCATCACTACAACACTACACATGCACGACAGCAACGTGCAACGTGCAGAGACCAGTGAGCTGCTATCATTTGCCTCTGGAGAGTTTGTCAAACAGTGCCTCTCTTCAGCTGCTGAGTTAATGTGTTCCTCTCAGGCAAGGGTGTTCTCCCAAACCAGCTTGTCATGGAATACAGTAACGCGCCACAAGATAAGCCAAGTGACATCAGTGAGAAAATAAGGGCAAAAGCTGCTGAATTTGCAGCCTTTCCAATAGCCTGTGATGACAGAACTGATATTTCAGATTCAGTGCTGGTTTTGAAGGGGCGATGTGAAAGCTTTGACTCCACTCAAGAACTGGCTGGTATCGACACACTGTGCGGCACCATGAAAGGGGAGGTTTTTGTTTGTGGATTACAACAGATAGAGCCTCTGCAGTGGCTGGGAGGAAATCTGGCCTCACCACACTTGTATCACAAACGGTCAGCACATACGGAGGTAAAGTGGCAAAACACAACTGATTCCAACACCAAGAACCAAGTTTTAGATTTGTTATCAGTGAGATATTCTGGAGTTTATATAGTGACTTTGCTGTTGTAAACACAAGTACATCTTTAAAATTCTAATAGATGTTTTTCTCATTGTTAGCACTGCTTTGTATAGCAGATCTGATTATCACTGACAGGCTTTTATGTGTTGCTTGAACAGAGCTCAAATAGAAAAATAAAGCATGCATCATGGGAATGGGCCTGGAGGCTGCATGAGGCAAAAGAAATCGCTACCTTTTTGGCCCATCACCAGTTCGCACCCCTGAGAACAGTTGTGTGCCAAATCCATCGGGCTGAGAGACGCCCAAGGTTATCAAAACAGTCAGCAACATATGATCAGAAGCTCTCTGACACCACCAGCTCAAGGACCTGTTGGATGCGATGGGAGCACGGTTTGGTGGTGTGCTGTACCACCAGGAGGTTAGGTGGCTGAGTTGCAGAAAAGTACTCAAGCAATGAGAGATTTCCTCAGCAGGAAGGACAGAGATGCTCAAGTACCATGGATGAGGAATGGCGTTCTGACCTGGCTTTTGTGAACATCACAGGTCTGCTCAATGTGTTGAATGCTCAGCTTTAGGGAAAGGATCAGATCATCACTCAGCTACTGTGAGGACATAAAGAAACATCTATAATACCTTGGACCTATCATACAGTGCAGTATAATGATATCTTATTGTACTGCACTGTAATGTCATTTTTAATTCACAGTACAGCAGAGATACATGATTAGAAATTGTCTGTAGTTGCATGAATTAGTCAGAGAGGTACATGTGATGAAAGAGAGGCTGTCTGCTGCACTTCTCAGTGACCCGGCTCAGGATATCACAGATGCTTTGAGGATGGCAGAGACCATGCAGCAGACTTGGAGTTGTTTTTCCAGCCCTTCACCATCAGCATGGACGACTCAGTCAGTGATGAACTTCAGATGGAACTGACTGAATTTCAGTGTGACTCAGAGCGCAAAAAGAATCCGAGCTCTCTTCACCCAAAGGTCTAATACAAATGTGTCCCAGCAGACAGGTACTAGGCTCAGATGCTGACTAACCCTACAGTACAGTACAAAAGGCATTTGATTTTGGCCATAGCCCACCATTAAATTTCAGTTTTGACCCTCCAAGGGAAAATGTTTGGGCGGCTCTGCACTCGGAACCTCCCCCCAACTGCTGTACAGGTGTGACCAAGCCTCACCACTTTAAAACTTAAACCACAACTGAACCATTTCTACTTCAATACCTAAAAGTAACCATTTGCATTGTTGACCTATTGGCAAAAAGAATAGATACAGACTCAATTCAGGGAAAACAAATGTCACCAAAGTGTGTTCAACTTCCGAACTGTTACCTAACCTTTATGTTAAAGTTGCCATGAATTAAGTCATTTTGGGCTACGATAATCATCAAAAATCTTTTTTATTGAACATAAATGCTGAAATTCAGATTTTCTTCATTACTTCTCAATCAAACAATTTCCTCTGTTTACTGTAATAAATAACTTCATTAGCCCTGCTGTGTCTGTGTTGAAGCCAAACACAGCATGCTCCAATGCTTATGCATAACCCGCAGACATTTCTGTAAAAGTATTGCCTTTTAGTCCAAAGCATTACTCAGCTGCTTCCCCTCAATTCTTCTTCTTTAATAAAAGTGTCTGTGTGAGTCCTCTTATTTCAGGGAAATTTATGGCAATATATGCACACTGCTTTCCAGTAAAAACAGTCTTTCAAATCGCCACACAAAAACATGCCCAGGAGAGATTTAGTGTGCGGGTGTGCACGCTCACACACATACACACACACACTTTGTGCGCTATGACAGCAGTTGTCCATGCTGGCCTGTGTCTGAGTTAATGGCTAATTAATGCTCTGGTAGAGGCAGCTCCCAGGGGAGCGCTGGAGAGACACCCACTGACTTTGACTGCCAGAGGTCAGAGATGCTCTCTTACCCACCTTCTCTTTTCTCGTTCTTTCTTTCTTACCCCTCTCTTTTTTAAGTCTCATCTTCTCCTCTGTTCTTCTTTGGCTCCCCTCTTCCCCATCCTCACTGCTCCCCCAGTTCATCATTTTCTCTCTCTTTCTGACCGCCTGTCAATAATGTGACATCATTTATCTCTATTCTCCGTCATTGCCTTCTCTCTCCTCTCTTCCCTTCAGTTTACATCTGCTTCATGGTCACAAAGTTAATGCTTACAGAGTTGCTGTCAGTTGTAAAATGCATGATAATTGTAGAGAGAGACTACTGTACAGCGCTGCAGTTTCCTCCTTGTTCTGTGCAGTCAGTCTCAGTAGCTTTCATAGAGATAAGGAAAGCACGCTTGATGAAACACCCACAGAAGATGTTTCAGTCGGTACAGAAGAACTAACAACGGCCTTTGAATGAAAGATTTTATGTTTATGCACGCTTTGTGTTCCTCCACCAAAATAAGAAGATATGGTACACAATGAATGGAAGGTTGTTATAATGGCTTTGTTCAAGCCATTGCACAATTCAGTATGCAATTTTTGGTAACGAGCGTAATTTACACACTGAGTGAATAGTTAATCAATCAATCAATCAATCAATCAATCAATCAATCAATCAATCAATCAATCAATCAATCAATCAACCAATCAACCAATCAATCAATCAATCAATCAATCAATCAGTTAAGCCACAGTTCTGATGATGGGCACAGCTGACCATGTGTCAGCTTTGAATAATGGACTTCAGCTGATTTGGGACATTCATGTTTGTTTACTTTTCAAGAATCTTGGTTCTAATTATTGCTCGAATGTTGAGGTTAACTGTATTAACAAGTAAGAAATTTATACATGACAATTTTAATGTGAGCGGCACGGTGGCGCAGCAGGTAGTGCGCGTGCCTCACAGCAAGAAGGTCACCGGTTCGATCGTTTGCATGTTCTTCCCGTGCATGTGTGGGTTCTCTCCGGGCACTCCGGCTTCCTCCCACAGACCAAAAACATGCTCATTAGGTTAATTGGTGACTCTAAATTGTCCCTAGGTGTTAATGTGAGAGTGAATGTGTGTATGTGTGTTGCCCTGCAGTCGGCTGGCGACCGGCTCAGGGTGTACCCCGCCTCTCGCCCGTTGACAGCTGGGATAGGCTCCAGCC
>JBBMOE010000004.1:2440790-2526442 GCA_037975065.1 Chaetodon trifasciatus
GCAATAGGTCAACTGTATGTTTCACCAAAGCAGCTTTATGAGGTGATGATGCTGTGTGTTCATAATGTGTTTGCAGCTTATTGCACTACTTCTTACTATGCTACTTCGCACATTATAATTGTGACCATATTGTGGTTAATATTATAGCAAAATGTAATGCCGATGAAACAGTGGAAGCTCTTGCTGCTCTCACTCTTGGCTTTCACATCCATAGTAACTCGCAGTGAGTTGCACACAGCCCTGTTCACACATTCTGATGTCAGGGAACATGGCAGGGACTTCTAATGGGGTCATCATTTCCCTCCTTTATTAGAAGTTACCTGCTACTCCTCAGTCAGAGGAATACATTCATGTGCTGTCAGTATTATCAGGCTCACGTCTCCAAATCAGGCACTTAGAATTGGAAATGTACTGTAGCTCGACTCGACTGTGCCGTCATGTCGCTGCTGTAGCTAACATAGCTGACTGCATGCTCCTAAAAAGCAGTCGAGATGCAATCTTAATTAAATCTGAACATTAGCCTCAATCAGTGGCTCCCAAAGTGAGCCTGGGGGCCACCTGTGGTCCTACACTGGTCCGTAGGAAATGTAGAACAATCTCATTTTAGCAGTGTCTTGCTCCCTAGATGTTAGTCAAATCTATCCTTGCTGTCACCTTCCAGCTACAGTGCAGGCAGATAATCATATCTAACAGCAGGAAATCTTCTTAAGGTTTCTTGGGACCAAAATGGACTAATGTTCAATTATCTGGGGTTCCTTGACTCGAGAAATGTGTGGAACCTCTGGCCTTGATAACAGCTCACTTAATGCCCCCATGTGTAGAATTTTTAATTACAACATTTTTCATATTTGTTTGGATGACACAAGTTTTTATTTGTTTAAAAAAGGACAGGTCGGGTTTGCTGCCATTCCCTCTCAGTGGTGAGGGTTCAGATCTGATAACCGGTTCCGGCTCACAGTTTGCAAAAACACCCTGATTCATTAAGCACAGACGATAAGGAGTCCATTGGAGAACTTTTTATTTCTTGTCATTCTTTTTATTTAATTAAAGAGGAAATGAGCCATTTCTCAATCATTCAGGTCACAGGCTTCTCAGTTTTTGCTAGATAGGACCTTGACTGGTGGGTTTGAGGTGTTGTGTCTGTGACTGTTCATGGCCGCTGCTTTGAGTGTGAACAAAACCAACAGAGTGGAGTGCATTATGTCAGTTCTAGAAGAATCTCTCATTTAAATTTTCGTGGATATGTAAAGGGATCACAATATTTGGGGAAAGTAACGTGTTAGAAATAAAGTGGAAATGTTCATGGTAGTAGTGCGACATTGTATATCTTCAGCTTCACATTTGATTTTCAAGTTCTAACTACTGGATGTGAAAATTCATCAGGCTACCTCTAAAAGCTACAATGTTTTATTAAAAGAGATTAGAGGTCTAAATTGAATGTAGAATTGCGCTTCAGTTATGTCTACTTTAGTTACTTACTTCCAAAAAGGGATTCAGAAGGATTCAGATTCAATAAGTGCATTCAGTTCTGGATTTGGAATCAGCAAAAGAGCAGCAGACATTGAGTTTGGGGGTGGATGCAGCAGGGTAACATTGCTGTCTGCTACAAATTAGTGTTGAAAACAGACTAGTTTTAAATGTCTTAAAGCATATCATGAGGGGGCCTTTAACTCCCATACGTACTATACTGATTTCCACTCAAAAAGCACAAGAACATGCAGATCACGTGCTTGACTTCATATTTTAGAGGCATGTTGTTGGGAGGGAAAAGCAGGTGCGTGCTGGAAAAGGTCATATGAAAAAGGCATTAAAATGCACTTCTGTGTCCCACTTTGGAATGACATGTCGCTGTGAATATTAATCCCCTCTGCCTTTTCCCTCCTCTTCTGTTTTGTTCGGTCTTTTCTAGCTGGTGCTGTTTTCAGGGAAGCTCAACACCATTGCCAGTATTGTGACCATTTTCTTCCTGCTGGTGTATGCTGCCGTGGACCTGGCCTGCCTGGCTCTGGAGTGGGCATCTGCACCCAATTTCAGGTACACACGTGTCACTTACTTAACTGAAACACACAGTTTAGCCGTCGTAATGAAGGCCTGTGGTCAAACCCCGCGATGTGACGTTCTGCAGCACGTTTTCCTCACTAAACACTCTCCTTCTCTTCTTTATTTTCTACCTCTGCCATTGTTTATGTATGTGTGTAAGGAGGTGGTTGTTTGCCAGCTGGATGCTGCTATGGTGACAGTGTACAAATAAAAGACATAAAACTGGCCACTGCTTATAGCCCCATATTGGACAGGGACCAACAATAAAACAGACGGTGTGTGTGTTTGTTTTTGTGTGGGCGCAGCCAGTGCACGGAGGTGCTTAGAGATTTAAATTTACAGTGTTTGTGCATGTGCATCTGTGTGTGTGTTGTTTGCATTCTTAGGACACTTGGAATGATCCTGATTTATAAAAGCTCCCTGAAGCCGTTTTCACACAACTGCAGTATAACCTGAGGACGGTGTTAGTGTGTATGTAGCTTGATGATCACATCATGGCATCAGCACGGCTGGAGTTTGGCATTTGATTCACTCTGTGATTTTCTTATTGAGTTGTTCCAGATTCTCTGTGTGATGTTGGTGGTGTCAGACAGAAAGTGTGTTCTATCTTCACTATCTTTAATTTGAAAATCTCCACATCCTGTAAGCTGTATTGTTTTTTCTGAAGACATACCATCCTTGATTAATCTCCTCCACTGGCTGTGAAATACTTTTGAACACGATAACAGCGACTGTTTTTATTTGTTATGGCAGGAGAAGCTCTTTAAACACCATGCAGCATTTCTTTGTTATGACAGGTTGCCTCCAGTGGTGCATTGGGTGTTATACAGTTATCTGCAGTGATAGCAATGAGTGGTAAGACATGTGAGAACATTTAAAGCTTCCCACATCAAGGACGCATCTGTCAAGTCTGGTTGAAATCAGGATACAGCAACTGAGAGTGTAAACATACTGTACATGTGGAAAACAGAGAGGTTGAGAAGTAATTCTCGGATAAGTGAGTTCCTCTTGTAATACTGATTGGGATGATGATGGGATTCAGTCAGGTGTTGCTCTTCTGAATATTTCGCAGGATGATGTTAGTTAATTGATGCTGCATATTGGGCTGTGGTCTCGTCTTTGGGGATTGAATGCCTCTCTTGAAAGGCATTCACACACAGTGCTGACACAAACTCCTGTTGTCTTACCTGTGAGATGAGGCTCTCCAGCAGCAGCTGCTTCCTTTGCTTTTGAATGTGAGCACGGAGGAGATGTGTGTGCACATTCTCTTGTCACATTTTAAGGAAGTTGATCAATGGGACAGTATCCCCAAAAAAGAGCGTCCCTTTTTTTCACATGCTTCTGTGTGACTCACCACTGACGTCTTTTTTAGTGCTTATTAAACGGCAGTGCAGCTGCATGGCAAAAACATTTCTCTTATAAGCCCTGGAATCTTATATTTGAGAAAAATGGAAATGTCTGTCCCTATGTTTTGTCCTCCAATGAGTCTTTATATCAGGGGTTCTCAAACGTCTCACACAAAGGTCCACATCTGATTTTTGTTCAACGTCAGAGGTCTGAAATGATTGGCCATAAAAAAATACTGTCGAATCTTTTTAACATCACGTCTTTTGTGATTGGGCCAGCATGAAACCGAAGCAGATGAGGTTCAGACAGTTAGTCCATACTTATTTCTGACTCAGACATATTCAATACTCAGACATTTACAATAGTCATTGTGTCCTAGAGAAAAGGAGAGACATCCTGTATAAATGTGTGAACCTCATTTTTGGGGGTCTAAATTACCACAGAAAGTTTTGGAATTGTTCTAGTAGATCACCTCAGCCAGCAGCTGTGAAATGGGCTGCAACATAATCCTTAGGGACAAATGCACCCATCATACTCCTCCACTAAAAGTTCTTTTTTTTTGCCACTGACAAGCGCAGATTTTTATTCTACACACACACACACACACACACACACGCTGCTGTGTGCTTGTGTGTTGTAAAGTGTCCTTCTGCCAGCTAGAGACTCTTCTTTTAGTTTTTGTGTTAAACAGTTTGTTTGAAATAAGTTAGTTATTAAATAAATTATTTAAATTAGATCATATGGCCTTGGTGTTGATAACATGCAGCCTACATTTCAAAATAAGCACTTTTTTCAGGGCATAAAACCGATGATCTGTTGATCTTAACAAATCAAGGCTCGACAGTCTAAGTGGCATAGCTGAAAAAAAGAAATTAAATCGGATCCTGACCATAAAATTGAAAGTCATATTGAATCCTGGATTTGGAGAATCGACACTCCTAATATCTTGGTGTCTAAATGACTTATAGGTACAAAAAGTTTTGGAATTGGTTCAGTAGATCAATCAGCCAGTAGCCATGAATCAGGTTGCTGTGTAATCCGTGTGTGTGTTTTTGCCACTGACATACTCAGGGTGTTTGACAGCATTGTGGAGAGGATCCCTGCAGGGGTGGACCTTCTTGTTAAAGAGTAAGATCCTTTTTGTTTAACCAGAAATAGCTGTTACAGCATAGAGCTGATAGTCATGCAAACTAAAGGTGCCAGCAGGCTATGACTGCTGGAACAAACCGAAGCTTATCGAAGGACTAGCCACTGTTAGTCATGCAGGAAACACTGGATTGACTCTTAGCCTGTTATCTCCTCCATTCTACAGCTGTCTTTCAGCTCAATTCAGAGACCTGATGTATTATTTTGATGTAAAGGAGTTTGAGAAAAGCTTCCCCTGTGAGAAATAATGAACTGGCATGAATGTGACACTTTTCAGTTATTCACGAGCAACGGTTATTTCAAAGATTTGCAAGTGCATACAGTGGTTTTGGGGTGCCTAACAGTGGTTTTGGGGTGCGTAACACCTGAAACCACCTCAAAATATAGTGATAAGTTCTTGGAAAATTACATTTTACAAGGTTTTTGTAAAGTTTTCAAATCTGAAAGTGACTTGTTGTGCGTCATTTCCTGTTTGTACAGGTCTTAAGATGCATCAGTTTGAACTGCCACAAGAGTGCACTGTCAGCCTCAGCACACAGGCTCTGTTTTATAGTGTCAGTACAGTGAGGGATTGTTTGTTAGAGAGTGTGCGTGAGAGAAATCTACAGTAACTTTGTGTGCAGTGCCCAGTGTTTCCTCTGGTGCCTTCCATGTACAGTGCTGTGCACTATCTGCTCGTGCCTCGTTATCACTGTATGACCGCTGGCAAAGGCTACAGGACACAAACTTAGCTGCAAAACTTTTTTTCCGACCGTCGATCTCTCCTCTCCCTGTCGGCCGGGAGACCCGGGGCCCCTTCAGCTGATAAGGCGGCTTGTTGTCTGGCTGGCCGCCTGCTTTGGGCCTCCTTCCTCTTCCCCTCAGTTGTTAATTCTGTTGGTTCATTGTTGCTGTGTCACTGGGCAAATTTTAACGCCCGTTGCTTGTGTGTTTATTGGTTTCCATTTTTGTTGCTCGTGCTCTGTGCTTCTCTCACTGCTCTCTCTGTCTGGCTCTCTCCCACGTCTCTTTCCAGGCAAAAAGAATTAAAAGCCATTTAGTGCTGTCTCTCCCCCTGAGAACTGCTCTGTAATTAGCATAACTAATTTAGCAGAAATATTTCCCTTTCCCTTAAATTTGCTGTTGTGCAGGGAGGGAGGGATTGAAATTATGATGTAGCGGAAAAGATGTCTGCTTGTTAAGTGTGTTAGTACGCGTGCGTGCGTGTGTGTGTGTGTGTGTTTACACATAACGGTATACAACAGGAGAGTGAAGGTATGCAATTTGGAGGCTGTGTGTGTCTGAGATCCAAGTATGTTGGGTGTTTTTTTTCTTTTTTTCATGGCCATTGATGTGTGAGTGCATCTGCCTTTAGGACTTTCTCTGTGTGTGTGTGTGTGTGTGTGTGTGTGTGTGTGTGTGTGTGTGTGTGTGTGTGTGTGTGTGTGTGCGCGTGTGTGTGTGTGTGCTTGAGTGTTTTCCTTCATTTGTATGTGTTTGCAGTTTTATCTTTGTGTATGTTTTGTGTGAGGAGGCTTCTGTTGGCTGCAGCTTTATCAGTGGCGGCTCCAGCTGTGTGGAGTGTTCCTCAGGGGGTGCTGTGTGTCCTGCTGCTGATGCTGCACGGGCACCGGTCACTTGGACTTGTGGCTTAAACACGCATGAACACACACATATAAACACATATACACACAGTACGACAGGGTCACTGGCCAGGATTCAGCACACAACCAAGCGCTCTGCGCTGATGCCAAAGGATGTTTGTGGAACTCCGTCACACGCAGGCGATGACCTTCAGTCAGAGTGGGCGACTGGAAAGCAACAACTGGCAGCTCAACAGGAGCACACACATTTTTACTCTTTTTACTTTTACCAGCTCGGTGCCATCTGATGTCCAAATTACAGTAGCATTCTCTGCTGCTCCCTCAATTGTCTTTGTAATAATCTGTGAATTGACCAGCTGAACCATTAGCTCCAAAAGCAAAAGCTTTGTCCTCTGCTGTGTCCATCCATTGTCCAAATATGAGTCAGAGTGATTTGACAGATTGGGGAGTATAAAAAACCAGATGGATCATCAACTGTGTCTGGATGAATGAGAGACAGTAGGTTGTTAGAGGATCATTATCTGTTAATGGAGGTATTGAGGATAAAAGTGCCTTTATCCTGAGCCTCAGCTCCAACCAGATATTCAGAGCATGGGTTTGTGATCAGCCCCTGTACTCATAGGTATTTGTTGGTGGACTGTATCTCTTTTTGGATTGCTCATACATTAAAGGACACTTTGTTTACTTGTGAAAGGAGCTTGAAGCTTGATTCATAATAAAGATTATAAATCAGTATATCTTGATAGTTTCAGGAGTATACAAAAACACGTTCAGCTGAGTTTGAACCTCAGTTACATTGTGGTCGTCTAATTTTGCTTAATTTAGCTTGAATAAGCTTTTTATTTGGGGTTAGAAAGTGACATAGCACAATTTATTGGTCTATGTTCTGTGTCCTGGGGCTTTAATATAGTTCCTTTATTAAGTCTTTGTGCCACTGATCCTGTGTTGTACAAAGAATGATCCGTTGTAAAAGTGTACTTAGTGTTGATTTTCCTAACGATTCATTTCCCCAGCGACGTAACAGAAGTTTAAACTCAGACTAAAAAGTTTAGACTTAGACTAAAAAATGGATATATTATAAACGCCATTTTAAACTGTTAAATATTCTAATTTCAATGTCCTGGACAAATTTGAGAAATTCTGGTCAAATGTAACCTGTGTTTATGGACCATATTTGTTTTTGGGACTAATGGGGAAAACAATTTTTGAATTTGGGCCAGTATTGAATGAGAACGTTGCAGCCAACAGCTGTGAAACGGGCTGCAATATAATCCCACCATGCATCCACTGAAGTGTTTGTTTTTGCCACTGACAGGCTCAGATTGTTACTGTAAGTGTCTGACAGCATTATGGAAAGGATCCCTACAGAGATAAACCTTTTTGTTAAAAGAATTAAACCCTCATTGTTTAACCAGAAACAGCCGCAATATGGCTCTTGCCAAAGCCACCAGACTCATTCACAGAAACATCATTTTATCATCGTAAAACACACTTCTTGAAAGAAATAGAATAAAACTCACCAAAACGTCCTCTTTTCAGTGTTCCAGTAATCATCACTAACTCTGCTTTGGTTTAAATAAACCCTTAACTGACTGGATCAGGAGAGGAGTGAGAGAGAGGGCAGACATCAGAGGAGCAGCGGGGAAAACAGTCTGTAGAGCCAGAAAGTTTTCACATCTGACTTTGGAATTAATAAATGAAATTATTGATAAATAAATTCCATAATAAGAGTAAGTTTAACTGACTGCTATTTCTGGTGCTGCATAGTGAGTTTAGCAACATTTAATCGAGTCGACTTATCGCTCACATCTCAACTCAGTAGAGGTGCAAGTGACAAATCATTTGGTTGTTTCAAATCGTTTTGTTCAGGTAAAAGATTCAAGTCGCTGAACATAGCCCCTTTCAGAAATGCACCCCTTCACTCTGATCTAATGGCTGTTTTCCGCTCTCACGTGTGATTAAACTCACTTTCATACAAACACTTTCAACATGGTGCTGAACTGACCGTCAGAATAACATAGTTCAGGCTGCAGCAGCTAGATGAATGCATGTCTTGTTCCACCCTCTGAGATCACTGTAATGGATTTATTATCTCTATCTTCACCTCAGGAAACACTGTAAAAGACCTCATTTTACATTGTTGAGGAGATTCTTCTCAGATCAGATCAGAAAAATTTTAGTGACCGGGGCCAAAGAGATTAAAAAAGTTTGGAACTTGCAACAGAAATAATTTGAGCAGCACTCTCTATAAAGATTTTCATTCTAACCGCATGGACAGATAATGAATGTCCAGCAGAGCAGTAGGATAACATCGAGTGTATGACAGCTGAGCTGACAATGGTGCTCTCAGTCAACAGTGAGGAGAGTGTCAGTGCAGAAAGCTCCTAATTCCTGCAGGGATGATGATGATTCAGTGTACCTTTCACTGTTCAGCATGTGTTTGTACAGTACATGTACTGAAGACCTCTTATGCTAACAGGCAAAGTGTAAAAGTGTTTGGATGTAAGCCTGTGGATCAGAGGAAAGATGCTGCCTCTGTGAGCTTGATCACCATACCTCCTCCATGCCAGAGGCCTGGAGAGAGGCTCAACACAAGTGTACCATTCACACGATGAATGATGGGGCCATCAACAGGAGAAAAAACATGCTGCACTTACAACTTTTATCATTGGGACAGGATTCCTTGACTATGTTGTGTGGAGGTTTGTCAGGTAACAAGACAACATGTGATTGATCCCATCATGCAGTTGTGTCAAGCCACATTGAGGTGAATGGATTGTCACGTTACAACAGACTGGTCCAGTATCAAGTGATTTCTTAAGTTCTCAAGTGGTTTCTTAAAGGCAGTCCAGTCTCCACTGGTGTTGTGCCAGCTTTGGGACGCTGCCTGACGTAATGTCTCATACACTCACTGACCTCTCACTTATAGAACCTGACATCTCCTGGCAGCCCCCCTGTGTGTGTCTCAGAGTGTGTGCCTGTGTGTGAGGGAGTGTCAGGATTAAGTTTCTGTCCCCACTTTCCCTCAATTATGACGTGTCTTTTGGCTAAAGGCCGGGTGTCCTTTCTCCGTCTTCATCGCTCTCCGTTTCTTTTCCTTAATGTCTCTAAGGACTTGATTGGCGGTGATTATTTCAGGGTGCTTTTGCTGTGTCAGCTAAGTGACATCACTTGCTGGAGAACAAGAGGGGTGGCAGAAAAGAGAGCGAAGTGATTGTATGGAGGGACCGTAGAGACAAAAGAGATGGGTGGGGTAGGGCGGACCTGGTGGGTGAGCTTTTAGCGTAATTACACCCTCTCTCCAATGGGATGGAGACAAGGATAAGATGATAGAATTGTGGACATCGCCGACGCTAAGTGATAAAGTCGAGAAGAAATAAAAGCAAAGTTTGAAGAGAGTAGGCCTGCACGGCGCAGCAGTGGGCACGGGCTAGGATAGGCTAAAACAGGTATGTCAGGATGATATAGTCATCTACTTATAATATGATGAAGCTTCCTGCTGAGTTTTAACAAGCGAATATGTTTATTTTTATTTCCTTTCGTCAGTCATAAGAGATCATCCCACTGTGCTGTGGGCGGATTTTACTTAACAGCTTCAGGAATGTCAGTCTTTAAAACCTGCAGTGAAACCTGCCGAGTCTCGCTGTAACAGCTGCCAAATAATTTCACCAGCATGACAATCACTGGTGATTTTCAGTGTCCCATATAGTCTAAATGCTGTTTTAAAGGATTTTCCACCCTGACAAGAGTGTTTGTAATTTGTCTGGAATGTATATGCCTTAAAATAGTCTCACCAAAAAACTCATCAAAACAGCACAGTCAAGTGTTTTATTGTGAAAGAGCCAGAAATTCTCAATTTACATCAGCGACCCAGCCAGGGTCATGCTATACTGTATGCCAAAGGATACCAAAGGGACAGGAGAGGTAATGCTGCTCAGGACTAAGTTATATGTTTTTCAAGGTGATGAGTCTTGCTCTTGGTCCATTTGTTGGTGAGAAGTAAAATCAAAAAAATCAAAGTTGAAATCAAAATTTCAACTTGAAAACAGCAGCAAGTGAAGGGACGATGATGTTTAGTAACATTTGCTAATTGGCACCAAACACAAAGTACAGCTGAAGCTGATGGGAATGTAAGTTTTTCAGGTATTTCAGGTATATCATAGTTTTGGACAACTGAAAATTTTGATGGTGGTGCTAGATGAACAGGCAGAGCATCACCAAAGTAATTGCAATTCATCCTGATGAAGACATTGTGCCAATCCATCAAGTAGATGCTGGAATATATCTGTTGAGAACTTTGACTTGCTCATGATGCTAGAGGAAAAGTCAGTGGGCTTCATCCTCTAGGGCACATGGATCTCAGTACCAAATGGGGCGGCTGTGGCTCAGGAGGTAGAGCAGTCGTCCACCTATCAGGAGGTCAGTGGTTCGATCCCTGGCCACATGCCGATGTATCCTTGGGCAAGATACTGAACCCCAAAACTGCCCCCAATGCTGTGCCATTGGTATGTGAATTCATATGTACGTTGCTTTGGATAAAAGCATCTGCCAAATGACTAATTGTAATTCTAATTGTAAATGTAAAGGCATAGTTGTCAAGATATTTCACTAAAAGCCAAAAACATCAACCTGCCTGTGATGCTAGAGCATAAAGAGGAACACCAAAGTTATCAGGCTCATCCTCTAGACACTGAATATGAATATCTGCACCTGATTTCTTGCCAATCCATCCAGTAGTCCAACATCCAAGAGACATTTCAGACTGGTGAAAGACTGACTTTGCCATCCATAGAGCCATGATGCTTGGGTGCCTCCAAATGAATATCAGCTGGTTCATTGATATTGGATTTCGCGTAAAAATCCAGTATTGATTTGGTTCTAACTACTGCTAAATCTGACAATGGGTGGAGCTGCTGTCTCAGTCACACATCTCAGGATGAGGCTCTTAAATATCAGTGCAAAATACTAGCTTTCAGCATCTTTGATCTTTAAAAGTATTCACTTTCAGGTTTCTAACCTTAGACCTGCTCCCATTCTTATTTGTCCCTCCCTTCTCAAAGAAATGAACTTGACCAATGGGAGAGCTAATGACTATCCCACGTCTGTCTCTGTCAATCCCTTTGTTTTTCTTCCCTTCTCATTCTGCTTCCTGGTGGTCTCACCCCCTGCTAGCGTCTCGATACTAAGCGCTTTCCCGCTGCGTGGTGTTCAGCAGTGGTTACTTTCCCCCTCTTAAATAGTCTGTGAGTGGGTCCGTGCAGGAAGCCTGTTGGTCATTTGAGATGCATTGTGTAATTACAGCTGAGACTATTTTAATGACTGTTTATCCACATGGCTGCAGTTATTGCAGGGAAATTGGGGTCAATTACATGATCCTCCAAATATGTGAGCGCTTCCATCCGCTGTGTGGCTCCCAGCTCCAAGACCCCGTCAACTCATTTGTACTTAAACGGCACACACACCTATGGAAATAGATTTTGACAGGCACATATGTGTAATGAGTAAAAGTAATGCACTTGATCATATATGAAGTCAGGCTCATGCACACACACACTACAGCAGTCTGCAGCTCATTATCTATGTGCGGTGTTTGTTTTAATTGCTCTTGTCCCAGCATTAACTCCACATTTGTTTTGATTCTGCTGTGCAGTCACACATTAAATGGCTCTCTAACTGTGTGTGTGTGTGTGTGTGTGTGTGTGTGGAGAATTTGAGTTGAAGTAATTATGGCTCGTCTGAAATTGGGATCCAGATGACTCACGGTTAAAATCTGACCTTTTAAAGAATATTTCAGCAAAACTGTGGCCCAGGTTGCATAACTTTTGTTTGTATTGAGTGAAAATTTTAAATTAAATTTGTGTACCTTGCCAGTGCAATTATTCACTTAAAATAACACCTTGTTATTATAGTCAATGGCAGGGATGTTTCTAGGATTTGAGGACCCTGTGGGCTTAGCCTGGACCTCTGTAGAGGAGTCTGAAGAGATTTTTCATGCTCTGTTTTGATGTTTTGTTTTTTTTTTTAATGCACTCTGGCAGATTTATTATGAATTGTGACGCTAAAAATATTAGTCGTTGTTATTTTGTTTTATTTTAGAGATCCGGGGCGATTCATAAAACATTCAGACAAGTAGCTGTGGACAGCCAGGCCTAATGACGGCTGTGGTCCAGGGTATGCATGTCAACTTTGCTAGTGTGTGTTGCCTGCCCCAGAGTCTGTCTCCACGGATGGCATCAGCTGCCACATACTGTTAATTAGCATTCAATTTACAGTGGTTGTATGGCACAGTGGTACAAGAGCAGGCAGACCAATGGAAAATGATATAGTGCGGGGCCAGAGGGGAGGTTTTAAAAAAATCATGATGTCAAAAGCCAAGAAAGCAGTCACAAGTAGAGCCTCAGTAACTCTGAGTGAAAGAACAGGATGTTTGTTTAACATCGCAAAGATACCTACAAAATGACCACTGAGCTGAATAAAAATGAGCCCTGACAGTCTCAACAAAAACAGAACAATATGTTCTTCACCAAATAGGTCTGTACCACAACCCTGATTTATTTTTCTACGTTGTGCCGTAGAAGTTTGTCTTTAAATTTCACTATTTTCACTCTCCAAATTTCTACACAAACAGGCATCAAGTGTCTTAAATGTTTGCTAAATATTTTTTTCCCATCAGGGTGGGAAAGTCTCTGGAAAAGGGATTTACACTATCGTGTGACACTGAAATTCTCCAGTGAAACCCAGATGAGGGAAGTTCTTTCATGGGTGTAGCAGCTATTTAACAGAGTGTTGGTGAGAGTTCGCTCATTTTCCAGATGGCTGACTCACTCTTATGAATAGCTGTATTTTATTTTCTTTAGTTTTTGAAAGTAAGATGGTTAATGTGCACAGAATCAGATCTTCTTTTGACTTAATCCAAACAACATGCTAGTCATCGGACTTAAAAGATGCTCTCAAGTCATTCCAGTCATTCTAAATCTATAAAATCAACAGGAGAGCCATGTTAAAACTTCGAAACTTGATGGACGCACTGCTTATCATCAGCAATACATAAAACTGTCTACCGTCTCAGAACAAGACTATGGGCTCTATTTACGTGGCAGCGCAGCATCCAGCACAGGTAGAGTTTGTGCACTCTGATACGATCCTCACCTTGAAATTGGCTGAGTGATATTTCAGTGCAGAGCACACAGTTCTCAGGTAAGAGGGAGGAACATGTGGGAGCTTCAATCAAATGGGCGTTTTTGGTATTTTGATGGAAATAGTTTCTTAGTGCTGAGAATAGACCATGTCTGTTTCTGGTGTAATGTCGGTCTGCTGCCAGTCGGAGGATTTTGCCAGCAAGAGTTAACTTTTACCATTTTAGTGAAACACTCGACATCCAGTAGATGCGTTTACATTGGCATCAAAACATAATGTTTACTGTAATGAAAGCAGGGATGGCAGTAAATCAGCCTGCATTGATCATCAAGGTCATTAGGATTCCTCTGGACACTATGGACACCTGTACCAGATTTCAGAGCAGTTCATCCAATAGTTGAGACATTTCATTAGGCTTCACGCAGTGGGAGTTTAGCAAAAAGACACTTCACTGTTCATGTTTATCACTATCTAAAAATCTTTCCACCGTTCAGGTAACGTCTTGGTCAGCTCCTCCAGATGTTAACTTTGTCATGCAATGAAATCTTAAGATGAACCACAGTCCTGTTGAAACCAAAGGAATGGAGTTATAGAGTGTAAAAGTTCAATCAGGATCTAACTGAACAAATCTGCCACTCCTGTGTGAAAATGAACGACAGCGTGGGAATAAGATCAGAAAGTAGTAATACTCTGAAGATCTATTTCTTTGCTCTTGATAAACTTTAATAATTCAGTATGAGATTCCTGTTCCATTAGCTTTTTTAACCCAGGTGGATGGATAACCATGTTTGCAGAATTTTGATTTCATTCCAGCTGCTTTTTTATCTGTGGTTTGTCAAATCTCTCTAAGTTTAAAGAACTGACATTTGGAAGTGCTTCGTCAGAGGTCTTAGAAATGAGCTCGTAACGAACGGCTGAAGGTTTTTCTTGTCATATCCTCTAAAGAACCTCTCTAAAGAACTTTAAATAAAGAAACAACATGTTTAAAACAGACATGTATTTGAAAGTACCATCTCTATACTTTATTACATAAAATATGCCAGATTACAGTTAGAACTGTAGAGCAATATCAGAAGTGAGCAACAGAATGTGGCCGTACCATGCAGGGTAGTGATATCTTACAACTGACTACAAAATTCACTCCCAAGTCTCTTTCCACTCTGCAGCATATCACCCTGAATCGTACAAAGTCAGTAATCAAAGTTTGTTGTATGTTTGCAGTATGGTCACATCCGTGGTGTGATGTTTTCCTCAGAAGGTTCTTGGTATTTCTCTCTGTCTGTATAAGTTGTTATGTCTTTGTCAGGTTTTATTCCACTCTGTTCCACTAATCGGCACCACGTTTGAACAGATATTTGACACATTATGGCAGAAGCTGCTTTTATGTCTCAATGGACTTGGCAAGGCACCTCTGTTTGAAACTCATGGATTAGTTCAAGTCCAGACCAAAAACATCTAGCCTCTATTAGCAACATTAGACAAACCCTGAAAAAGAAGTGACAATTGATCAACACACTTGAAAGCTGCCAGAATCAATATTTTTTCCACCAGTCAGTCACAACATACAGTAAAACCTGCTTCATATTGTGTGGGTCCCCCTCATGCCACTATAAGAGCTCTGACCCATCGGGACATGGATTGGATGGTGGGGCTTCCGTGGATCAGGCTTGTTGATGCACATCCCGAGGATGTTTGATCGGATTAGGATCTAGTCAATGTCTTGGGCTCTTTGTCGTGTTCCCCAAGCCATTCCTCAGCAGTTTTTGCTGGGAGAGGCCGCAGCTGTAGGGGATACGGTCACCATGTGGGGTGTCCTTGGTCGGCAACAGTGTTTAGGTGGTTCCCAGCAGAACATTGCATTTTAACAAGTAGAAATGGGCATTTCAAGCAAAGATTTTATTTGATATTCAATGATAGCTGTTACATCAGTGCTTGTAATGTCATTGCTGATCACTGTATATTAACAAGGAATCAAATGACTGTCTGTAATGTGAGGAGAGTCGCTCATAGTGATGAATCAAGAGAGAATTATCACCCAATTCTTCAGTTCACCTTTCAGCATCTTTCAGCTTACTGTTTTGGTTTTCAACTTTACTGTTTAGTTCAGTACACCACTCTCAACAACCTTGTTTCCAGCCACAGCAGACAGCAAGAAAAGCTACCACCGTGCACCAAATGGCAGACTGATAAAGTTAGTGAAGTCACCTGAAGTGAGCATTTTGAGGGCATTTTCGGGAATTTTGCTGTTTCCCTCAATGAAAACATGTTGATGGAAACATGGCAACAGTCATCTGAAATTGAAATAACACCAACATATATAAACAACTAACAAACATCAGGGAGGAATCTGGTGGGTGAGCAATTCTGATTTAATGATAAGTGAAATCTGTCCTGCTTCCAGCCTAACTTTTACCTCTCCACCTCTCCTATTCTCTTCTTAGGCCCACCTTCCGTTACTTCACCTGGCACACGTGTGTGTTGGGCATCGTGGGTTGTGCCGTCATGATGTTCCTGATAAACGCCATCTACGCCTCAGCCAGCATCGCTTTCATGCTGCTGCTCCTTCTGCTGATTCACTACCTCAGTCCCACCTCCAGCTGGGGCTACATCAGCCAGGCTCTTATTTTCCACCAGGTCTGACGCACACATACACACACACACACACTTTCACACACACACACACACACACACACACACACACACACACACACACACTCAACCCTGCATTGTCATTACTAGAGCAACTAAAATCTCATCCCCTCAGCTTTACAAGAGCCTGTACCTCTGCCAAGCAATCGTTCTATCAGGTTTATAGAGACATGCAGACACGCACACACATACACACACAAACACAGACAGACTGATCTCTGCTGCCTCTCCCTCAGCCAAGCCCTCTACATTTAGCAGACAAACACACATTTTCTCTCACACTCTTTTCTCACACATACACTATACACTGCCTTGTCATTCCTACAGCAGCTATCTATCACATTTATATCAGGTTTACCAAACACACACACACACACACACACACACACGCACGCATCTGCATCTGCATCTTTTCCCTCAGCAAAGCGCTGAACATTTATTACACACACTCACACTCATAAACATACACAAACACAGAGCTTTACATCATCCGGCTCTCCATGTCCTCTATCTGGCGAGCCTGTTGCTCTCAAGGAGAGGGGGCACAGTTGCCAGGAGGGCTCGCTGCCGAGGGAAACTGTTGCCAAGGCTGCGGGCAGGGGTTATAATCAGGGAGGGTGAGGGTGGCTGGGTTTGCCAGCAGCTTGTCAGGAGGCAGAACATTATTACAACCACTTAACTTATTGAGATTTTCTTCCTCCCGTCCTCCTTCCCCTCTTTCCTTTTCTCATCCCGTTGTTTTTATGTCTCCTTTTTCTCTCTCCCCTCTGCTGTTTGTCTCGACCCAACATAGCATCTACAAACAGGGATGGGGCCAATCTGATTGGCCACCCTTGGTGCCCCCACATCAGAGTCAGAAGGTGATAGGTAGTTAGCTTATTAGTGTAATGGATGGATTACTGGGTACAGGCCTTGGGCTGCTGGACCACAGCCTGGGAAGGAAGAGACTGTTAACAAAGGCATGTAAACTACAGAGACACACAAAATGATGACAGAGAGACACACAAAACCACCAAAAAAGAGAGACAAAACCACCACAGTGAGACACACAAAACAACCAGAGAGACAAACGAGACGACCACAAGGAGACACCCGAAGAACCACAAAGAAACACACAAAACCACCTTAGAGAGACACATCAATAGCCACAAAGAGACACACAAAATGACCACAAGGAGACACCCAAAGAGCCACAAAGAGAAACACAAAACCACCTCAGAGAGACAAACAAATTGACCTGCAAGTGACATACAAAACAATCAAGAAAGACACAAAAAACAACCACAAAAAGACACAACAAACCACCACAAAGCTGTTCAAAGTTATGAATAGCAATATATTATTTTGTATTGGAATAAAAACTCTTCATGTGGCATTCATGTATTACACTGAATGACCAAAGTAATAATTTATAATGTACAGTTCATTATTGCTAAGTATCAGGGCTTTAAATGTACATTTTTAGTCATTTTGTAAATGTGCCTCCTTTCTTCAAAACAGACCCAGTGTGCGATTACACTAATAGACACAGCAGAAGAGACCAAGTGTGTGTATGTACATATCTCATACATGCACTCATCTCCCGCTCCCACACCCTCCAGCAGTAACCAGTGTGGCAGGGCGCCAACTGGGTGACATTGAATCAGGGACGGGGGACACAACAGCTCGAAACAAAAAACACACTGGGAGATAACAGGCGGCTGACAACAGTGTTAAAGAGAGAAAGAGAATGAAGAAAAAAGACAAACTGAGGCAAGAAATGCTGATGGTATCATGGGAGGGAAAGATAGAGAAAGAACAGAAGCAGGAAGAGGGGATGAGTGATTGAGAAACTAAGTGATGGATGAGACTGAAGCGACAGAGAAATGATGATAGCCTGATGGATGAGAAGACAGGGGAAAATGGAGAGATAAAGATAGACAGATGATTAGATGAGTGGAGGCAGTTGGACTTCGCCTCTGAGACCCCGTTTTGTCGTTTTTGTGGCAATTAGTGGAAGGGAGCATGAAAACAGATATGGTGATTATGATGGTAATAATGTTGGAAAACGTTTGCATCTTCATTTTTGATTGATGGCTGTATAGACACATGCACACACTGAGCGGCTTCAGGACCTGGAGCTAAACTTGTATTGCCAAGACAGTCATTAGTGGATTATATATTAGATTTTTGTGCATCTCAGGCTAAATCCTCAGCTGCAACATGAGACAAGCGTCATTCTTTCATTTTTCCTACAGTTTCATATCCATCAAACACATCCGAAATGTGTTTTCAACTGGAAGTCATGTTAAAGTATTTTTAGTCATTTTCAAGTGATGCTTTCCCATTTAAGGTGTGTTTAACTGTTTTAATTGGCCAGCACTGTAAGCTTCACTCACCTTCCCCAAATGTGAGGAGATTGGTTGACTCTAAAGTTCACTATCTTCAGACCACATCTTACTGTACTTCACACGTCACATCAAGCTGTACTTGCGTCAGAGATGATGATTTCTACAACCAAGTCCAGTTGCCCTAGATTCAACCCTCCTTAGATAACCAAGACTTGGATGACTGAGAATCTTCAGACGTCACAGATGATGGAAACAGTTTCCCCCCAACTTTCTTGTAACACCAATAGAGTGTCACTCACTCACTAAGCATGCAAAATCCACAAAAAGCACAACATTATCCATTAAAGTTACCCTTCATCTCTTCAGGAGGTGAATCCAACAGTGTTAAGTAGCAGCTTTAACATGGCGGACATGTTGTCACTGAGCTAATAGTCATTAATTCCAGTGAGGGCATAAATGGAGTGTTAATCATTCCTAGTAGACTGTAAGTTTAGATCTAATGTTTGGCTCCACTTGGTTACATTTCCTTAATGGTACCTTGATGACGCCTCATCAAAGCACTTTCGGAATCCTAATGGCGGTTGTGCTGTAGAGTGCATTATAATACTGGCACACATTTAAGCGTATGCATTCAATATACACATGCTGACGTATGCACACAAACATACACACACAAAACCTTTGGTCCCTGCTATAGTCTTTTATTCTAATGGGATGTTGATTAGAGATGTAATGGTGACAATACAACTGCACATGCATACATATCAGATGGAGGTACACACACATATACACGGGATATTCAGCCACTGAAAGCAAGGCTGTGTGGGTTTTGCTGAGCAGTGAGGCCTCTAAGATACATTTACAATAGAAAAATTGTTGTGATTGTCATGTGTTTACATCGTACTTCACTTTTATGATAAGACAACTGAAATGTTCTTGACTTGCTAAAACCGTCAGTTAAACAGCATTATGTATATGAACTTTGCTAACATTAACTGACATTAGCCACCATAAGCTACTTGTCATTTGTAAGAGGAAGATTGTGCCATTTCTTCTTTCAAAGGTTAAATAGCCTCACTTTAAGTTCAAAACTTAAGCCTGAAGATAGACAAGAAAAGTCCATTGATCCCATATGATGTGACTCATTTGCTTAACTGAATTTCTTGGCAGCTCATTGGGTTTATTCAAATCACTCTCATCCAGTCCACACCTCTGACGCTGCCAGATCTGTCTTGTGGGAGCTTTCAGGGATTTGTTTTTTTCTCAGGCCTTTGGCTTCAATCACAGAGAAATCAAGGACACAAATCAAAAATGTACAGTGAAAAAATATTTATGGAAAAAACAAGACCAGATGCAAACGCACAGCTAACAGTAGCAATAATGCATTGAGAAGAATTTCTAGGGATCTCAATAATGACCACACTAAATGGTGTAATGTTTCACCTTGTGGTGAAATTATTTAGAAATCTGCTTATTTTGTTGTTCAATTTGTGCCAACGCTTATTTTTTTTAATCAATAGGTCATTAGGTGCACGAACCAGGAAACTGGGACATTCCTGTCGTGTTTCAGTGGTGTTTTTGTTATTATCCTCATGTTGTCATGAATTCCCAGTTATAACATTCCTGAAACTGAGAGGTGAAATTAATTTGGATGAATTATCTTATCCTAAACCTGACTATATTGTAGGTCTTGATTGTCTTCAGCTTGTATCGCAACTAAAATATAGAAGCTTTAGCAAGGAGCTTAAAGCTCAAATATACACTTGGCCTATACCTTTAAAATATACAGCACCTACATCTCTGTCTTAATCTCAAATGAGCTCATTGACAGTGTTGTTTCTAAAGTAGTTTGTTTAACCAAGCATTTTCCCTATGCATGAGAAATTGTATTTAGCATAGATGTAATTCATTGTTGGGTTCAGTATAGGCACTTGCATGCAATGTGCAATGCACCAATGATGCAGTAAATTTCCCTTTCTGCACATTTCCCTGATCATAGAGGAAACTAATTTGAAAACAGGCTTTAGGTATATGAATGAGCGTGTTCATGTCTATATATGGCCAACATCTATTTGCTTAAGCATAAGGAAGGCCACATTTCAAATCTGTAGGCCTGCAAATGCATTTAATGAAAACATGTTATGCAAGTGTAAGTATATGTCATTAAGGTACATCACCTGCTGGAAAGAACTTTAGGGAGTGGGTGTTACATGCAATTAAAGTGGACTTAAGTTCTAGGGAAGCTCCATGCTTCACACATGGCTGTCTGAATGTCACTGGAGTCCACTGGTGTGGACCGTGGGATTAATAAATAAACACATGTCCCAGGAACAAACCTAATCCCAGTTCTTTCGGTTCTTATAGGTGCGTAAGTACCTGCTGATGCTGGATGTGAGGAAGGACCACGTCAAGTTCTGGAGGCCTCAGGTCCTGCTGATGGTTTCCAACCCTCGCAGCAGTGTGGGCCTCATCACCTTCATCAACGACATTAAGAAGAGCGGCCTCTACGTGCTGGGACACGTCCAGCTAGGAGATCTGAGTAAGGACACAGAAGTTCAGCTCAACCTCGACAAACTGACTGACCAAAAATTATGTTTGCACAACCTTCATTTTACAAAATATCTCCATACACACAAGAACGCAAAACAATTTCAAATGCTCAAACAAGCATGCGGGGCCATTAAGTGAGGATAAAGTCTACATGAACGATAGATCAAATAAACATTGTGAGCATGCTCTTACTTTGAAACATTGCGGTTAATTAGTTCTTTCTCCTGTGTACGATCAGGAAACCACAAAGTGACGACTTCCAAAGTTCGTTTGTATGACCACATCAAATCAACAGGAGAACTTGAATGTTTTTGATTTGCACAGTTTCTCATCAAAAGCAGCACAGCGTGACAGGGCGACTTTTAATTATGAGCAAAACAAATCAGGCCTGGTGATGGGATATAGTTTTAGGACAATGTAACATAATGGTGACATTTAATCAAAACTAAAACATGTGTTTTGACTGTCAACTTTAACATTATTTCTGAATTTGAATAGTCATTTGTTGTATTAGTCTTAACGAGAAAAAGTGGCAATATTGCCACTAAAGTGTTTTCATTCAGTACTCACTCAAGTCTCAAAATATGTAAGCATATGAATTAACAAAATGCCTCCCGGCTTCAGAGTGAGCAATGCGTCCTTCAGTGGACCTTTTTTGCATACTAGACCTTTCTCCATGACATCGGCTCATCTTCTGCGCTTCATTTCGGGGGATGTAATTGCACACAGTGCTCCAGAGGCATCTCCTTTCTTCTCTGCAGAGACTTACACGTACAGACTCTAAAGGAGCAGAGCCATTGATTGTTTTCTTTGTCTTTTGAGGATTTTGTTGGGGGTTTTTATGTGTTGATGGGAGACTGGGACCGGCTCTGAATGGACTCTTCAGAATCTCAATCCTCTGAGTGCTTCACAGGGAAAAAAATGACAAGTTCATTAGCCACTGAAGAGCCCTTCTCTCATTTTGAGTACTGACAAGGCACTTGGTCTTGAGAAATATGAAGGAGTCATTCATTCACATAATTACATTCAAAGAGTTTGTTGTTGAGGACTCTCAGCTACAGTACTTCTACATTGCTGCCCTAATATATTTTAAGTCTGTCCATTTATTCTCTCACTTTTCTAAGAGCTGAGTGCTTTAAAGCTGAATGTAAAGAGTACTTATCCATAGGAACAACAGCGTCAGGAGTGTGACGAGGGCCTAACACTGCTTAAACTACCACAGGAATTGTCTGTGAAGCTGGCAGATGTGCTCTCTGGATTGCTCTCTACATACATATTGATGTTTTTTGGATGATTGATCACCTGCCTGCCTGCTTGTGCTCCCCTGTATCTTTCTCTCTGTCTCACATTCTGTCTACACTGTCATTTGCGCTTGCATCTTTCTCTCTCTGTGCCCCCCCACATCCCAGCGTCTTGTCTCGTATCTCTCTCACGCTGTGCCTCTAATTCCAGCTCTGTCATGCTGGCTTCTCTGCTCTCTCCTTTGACTTGTATATCAGTTGTTCTTGGCCTTCTCTTTCCTTTACCTTCTCTGAATCCAAATATGCTTCAATTGAACTGTCAGCTGTATTTCTCATGTCACACCATTTTTGTTTCTTCCACCCTCCCAGACGTTTTACCATCAGACCCTCTGCAGTCCCAGTATGACTCCTGGTTGTCCCTGGTGGACCATCTAAACATCAAGGCTTTTGTCAACTTGACATTGGCCGATTCTGTACGTCATGGGATCCAACATCTCCTCTTCATATCTGGACTAGGTCAGTGTCTCCTTCACAATTTTCCACTTCATTTTGTTCAACGCTTGCAATTAAACTGGAACTGTGTGCTCTTTTAACTTGTTTTAGTAATGCTGTTTCAACTGCTACCTCAGTTTCTCTCAGTGCTTGTACTAAAACTAACATTTAAGCTTTACTGAAGGTTAACACTTACTCTCCTTTAGCACTTTCATTCCAGCTGCCATTTAAAGCCTCTCAGTAATTCAGTTTATATTGCTGTTTGAATTTCTTTCAGTACTTACTTAAACTGGCATTTTATCTTCATTTAAGGCTTAAACTGAAGTTAGAAGTCCCCTCAGTACTTTCATTTCAACTGCCATTCCAACTTGAGTCAGTAATATGGGTTCATTGCCACTTCAATTTCTTTCAGTGCTTCAAACTTCTGGTACAATTTTATGTCCTTTAGTTATCACTAAGGCATTTCAAAAGACTCCATGTGCACTTTCAAAATTTCAGTTCATGCAAGCATACTTAAATTTTATAAAGAACATTGCTTTCTAGTTTATGTTTTACAGCTTATCTGTACTTTTAGACTTGGTTTTAACTCTAAACACAGGTTGTAGCGTACTCTCCTCTGCGGTAACACTCACTGCAAACCTCACAGAGATTTGACTGTCAATGGTTTTCTAGTTGTTTCCTTGTTATTTGCTGTCTTCCTGCCTTCCCGAGAGTTGTCACTCATGTCTGACTTTGAACACTCTTCTTCTTGCCAGCCATTTCTCTTATCTCTCCCCGGCTCCATTTCTCACTCCAGCACTTGTCCTCTTTACATCTGTCTCTTATTTGCACTTCTTCATCTGATAAACCTCTACCTCTACCCTTCATTCAACAGCTCAAGAAATCAATGACAATGATAAAGAAAGGATTTGCAGTAGATTGTTGCAAATGGTCTAGTTTCATTCTTTCCCTCAGTTTTCTTTTCTCCTCCTTCTCCTCTTTCCAGGTGGGATGCGTCCTAACACACTTGTCCTTGGTTTCTATGATGACTGTCTTCCAAAGGACAAGCTGATTGATCCAACGCTGTCTACCATTCAGTGCACAGATTCCTCTCAGGAGCTTGAGCAACAACCTCCGCTCTTCCACTTTCCCTCCCTGCGGGGGTCCAGCGACAGACACGATCATGGTGAATGTGGGGACGGGAAGGTTCTGGGACCCCAGGAATATGTAGCAATTATTGCTGACGCCATGAAGATGCTGAAGAATGTGGTGCTTGCTCGATACTTTAACAACTTTGACCGAACCCAGGTCCTCTCGCCGCCCTCCTCCTCTCCAGGGAAGGGAGCTGTGTACGTTGACGTCTGGCCGGTCAACCTCATGCGTCCGGACAGCAGTAGCTACGTCGATACCTGCTCTCTGTTCTTGCTACAGCTAGCATGTATCCTCAACATGGTGAGAGCCTGGCGCAAAGCTACCCTCCGTCTCTTCCTGTGTGTGGAGGAAGGACGGAGTGTGAGAGGCTCAGAGGAGAAGCTGGGCCAGCTGTTGAAAGAGCTGAGAATTAAAGCTCAGGTGTATCCCGTGCCCTGGGACCAGCAGGTGGCACTACATTGGCAGCGGCAAGGTGAGTGGGGCAGGAAGCATCTGTCACAGTCCACTGATACCACTACACAAGAGAACAAGATGCGAACAGTCGAGGAAGAGGAGGATGATGAAGATTATGTCAATAGCTTCCCGAGCAATGCCACTCGCCTGTCAGATGACTACCTGTCGGCTGTCAATAAGATGATCCTGGACACGGCTCAGCCCGCCCCTGCTGTGCGTTTCTTGTACTTGCCTCGTCCCCCAGCTGACACCCGCCGCTACACCACCTACTTACACCAGCTGGATCTGCTGACAAAGGACCTGGGCCCCACGCTGCTCATCCACGGTGTCACGCCGGTCATCACCACTGACCTTTGAGCAATCCCCTTCCTGTAGAAACTAAAGGCTGGTGAGTTTAGCAGTGTCCCGACCAGCTGCTGAATGTGTGGTGACCACTTTTAGTGCAGCATCACTGCAGACCTCAGCAGAGCTCCAGTACTGACCTCTCCTCCCAAAGATGGTCTGAGTAAAAACAGCCCTTGAATTTGACCCAGACAGGGACACCACTGCTGACTCACTGATAATATCTGCATTGCCTCGCACAATGCGGAGGTAAAATGTAGAGCAAAGCCTGTAAGGACACAGCTTATTTTTAGAATATGTAAAATGACGACATGTCTAACCCTTCTATGTCTTTCTTATGTCCTCAATTTGGAATTCTGGTATTCCCATCAAGCTTCTGAAGGCACCGTGATCTCTAACTTTCAGGTCAACTTTTTGCAGTTTAAGCATGAAACAATCAGACCATTGTTGCAGCTTTTCAGACAAATGTACAGCCTGCCACATAGGTTGTATACCACCAATATTCAACAATCTCACCAACAGTCAACAAGCTGACAGGCGATAATTTAGATTACGAATCCACCTCTGTCACCCTATCAGCTACTTCTCCCTCCATACAGTCTCTACAATAGAGTGGTCTAATTCCTGATACATTTGGGAAAGACTCCCCTTTTTCCTCTCTCAAAATTTTCTCTTGGTGTGCTGCTGCTGCTCAGATTGCTTCAAATGATCATTCCATATGCTTTCAGATCAAAAAGCACCTTGCTAGTTCAGGAGCTAAAGTTTGGATTCATTCCAGCATGGACAGAAAGTTGGACTGCATGACACCTTGGAACAGTCATTTGCAGGAAGTCTGCTTTTTCATTTTAGGAGCTTAAAACAAAGGAAACAGTTGAACAATATATCTACGGTGCTACCATGGAAGTCTTCAAAGTTTTATTCCAGAAATCATTTTTTGTGGATCTCAGGAAGACATTCCTCTTTTTTCCAAATGCACTTTTATTCTCTCTGCCAAACTGCATGCTGTGCAGCTCTCCCAAATTCCTTAAATGTGTTTACAGTGCCAATAACTACTGTGATTATCCATGATATTTTATTGATTGTTATTGATTTTTTATGTATTTTAGGTACTCTGTAACTTTTAGAAGTCTTTTTACTCACTAGTGACCACATTGCTTGACCAGCCTAAATACTGAAGTGCCTAATTGAATTTCAACCTTCGCTCAGCTTTACAGCCTCTGCCTTTACCCAAAGTGTTTGTACTATTTAAACTGAATCTATGCCACTTGTGCCATTTAAAAAAGAAAATGGTAAATACTAAAACATTGTCTACCAGTAGCACAAACAGAGAAGAATGTGAAAAGTCAGAGAACTGACTCAACAACAACATAACAACGCAATATCAACTGCACAGCAATAGCTATTCATAGAAGCTATGCTAACATTAGCCAACATTAGCTAACATTCGCCTCAACAAGCTGCTGGCCATACCAGACCAAGAGTTGTAAGGCTGTAACATCAAACCTCTGAGTATATTAACTTGAGAAAAGGTACATTTTATTGCTTGGAAATTGAACTTGTCATCTATAAGAGAAAGAATGTGATTTCTTCTGTTCTTCTTGGAGCATCACAGTGTTGTTTCCATTCCTTGACACATTGATAATGTAATGTGTATTGTGAAAATAATGTTAACGGTTGAATTTTGAAGTCTAAAGTCTCCACAAATAGATTCTTTCAGTTCAATAGATTCATCCTGACAATCTTCATCACACTGACTTTGATACATCTATAGGATTCAGATCCTTATTTGAAGAAATGCAGGCGCTTGGATATGAACTAATCTTGATATCCTTGTGTTTGAAATGAGATCAGTTTACTTGTGGACCAATTGGATCCTTCCTCTTTTATGGATGGCTTCTTGTTTGGACACTACACTCCTCAACAAACCATTGACACTACATTTCTTCCAGTCTTTGTGTTGGATTTGCTCTTGAACTCACAGGTGTGCAGTACACCATCGTTTATTGAAGAGATGAAGTGTTCAGTGTTTGATTTTCAGTTGAAATCTGAAAATATATATGTATACTTTACAAGATGTAAACTGAAATGACATTAAAAAAGTTTATGTTACATGTCTTCTTTCCTTTCTCTTAACTTCTTCTGGAGATTCTTTGCGAAAGCCGGATCAAACTTAACAAACACTGATGTGTTCGGATTTTGTTTCATTCCAGCCGAAGACCAGTTTGTGCGTCTCAGAGCAGAGAGCTGAGGGTTTTTTGTGTCCGCTGCACTTGTTTGTTTGAGGTAAACTTTGGAAATAGAGGCTGAGATAGCTCAGCAGCTCAGACAGAGAGATACTAGAGGGTGCCAGCCAGCCAAATTACCTTGTCCTACAGTCACCCTCGCCGCCAACCAGGCAGAAATGGATTCCATCTCCGCTCTGAGGTGAACAACAGATTGGAGAAATAAGCCCAAATAACCATCGATATCTGTTCAGGAGGGGGAAGGCTGACATTTATCACTGAGAGGATTCTGTGTGTGTGTGTGTGCATGTGTGTGCGTGCGCATGCAAAGAAACAGGATCAGGACGAGGTTTTCTTTGTTTTATTTTTTTAAATACTTCTGTGAAGAGAAATTAGTCTCAGTATTGGTGACAAACTATTGATGGCAGATTTGCAGCTGAAACTGTGACTGTGACTGATGGTGTTCACAAAAGCATTGTCCAATCCGCAAAATAATGTAATAAAGTAAAAGTAATGGTTGTACTAATTAATACAACCTACCTTGAATGAATTATTGGATTTAACTGCTGGTGAAGAGCTCAGACTCCCAGCCTTCAGTGGATTCATGTGAACAGGTTTTTTTTTTTTTTTTTTTACTTACTTGGATGCATAACTGAGTTTGCTCGATCATTCATTTGAAGTTTGAAAGCCTCAACCTGCAAAAGTGCAGTTTATTGACTGAGTTGGTACGTTTTTTTAGCATGATCCCTGAACAGGAAGTCATTTTCTGACACAAATGAGGCCTTTCTTTCGAAGCATTACTAGGTGAGAAGGTGTAGACTCCTGAGAAACCCCTCCCATCTGTTTGTGTTCTTGTTAATTTATCATATTACTGATTTCATTTTCACACAAAAGATCCCATGTGAAATTGAAATAATAACTTGTTTTAAATTGCAATAAGTTTATTAACTGAAGGTAGGTTATTTAAATATGATTTAATGTCAAGCACTATTTAAGATAATATCGCCATCCAATTAAATCTGCTCATTCATCATCACTCAAAGCATTTGCAAGATATATTTTTAGACATTTCCATGCATGGGAAGCTTTTCAAAAACAAATGCCATCAGCTCTATGAAGCTGAAGGTGGGAATATATGTAGAATACTGACATTTATTGAATTTGGGTTGTAATTAATTTGTAATTGGTTGGTATGTTTGTAGACTGGAAAATGCAAATTATCATACACATTTGTAAATCCTGTCTTATTTTTGGGTCATGAAACATGCATATTTGACACCAATTTCTCGCCGTCTCCTTCAGGCTTCAGAATTAAATTTTGCATTCCAAGCGTTTCGCTTGTTAAAAAAGTTGTTGGCTACGAAAAACAAGAGATCACGATGGGAAGGAGGAGGGTGGCTGTGGCAGAGGAGAGGAGCTGCTCACCCAAAGGGGTTTTCCTTAGTGTGTGTGTGTGTGTGTGTGTGTGTGTGTGTGTGTGTGAGAGAGAGAGAGAGAGAGAGAGAGAGAGACAAAATCAAAGATGGAGACCATCAGGGTTGTGTGTTTGCCTCCAAGTCTAAAACCCTGCTCTGTCATGTCTGCTGCCCTGATCAGAGGAAGCTTGTCACTACCTTGTCACTTTCACTGTGTGTCATAGCCCTAACCACCAGAAACGCTGCCGGGATACACACACACACACACACACACACACACACACACACACACACACACTTCATCACTTTTAATTTCTACCACACTTTCCATTTCATCTCCCTCTCTGCATCTTCAGATCCACTTAATTTTACATGACACACAGATTGCCACAGTCATCAGATGGAGAGGAGGCTGGGGTGTCAAGTAGAATTTAGTCTCACTGACACCCAGATTCAGCGACTAGTTCAGGTTTTCAGAGGTCAAACAGACCGCTGGCGTTTCCTAAGAATCATGTTTGCATTCCAATATGCAGACAGTGTGTGCGCATTCAGATTACAGTACGAGGGCATTTAAAGAGTTCAACACAGCAGTCGTAGTGTGATTGCTAAAAGCATCTGAAGCACTCCTTCACTGCTACGAATGCACGTCTGCAGTATGTCTTCAGCAGTGTGGCACTAAGATTGCACCTCACAGCCAGTCTATGCTATGAGCTGAGTGTGTGCACATGTATTCTGTGCTCCTTTCAATCCCAGAGGAAAGTGCACTAAGTGGTGTCATGTAAGCCTAAAGTGAAGGCTTGAGCAAATCATTTTTCTTCATGCCAAATCACAGCTCCATTTTCTTTCTTTCTTTTCAACAATATGAGCTCAGTGTGTGTGTTGCTCAGCCGGTGAACTCTTCATTGTGTATTGCTTTGATGTACATTACAAATAGAATGCAACCCATGTGGGGTTTTTGCAAACAAATACTTTGGAGCTGCAGACATTTTCTTGCTGCAGTGTACAGATATTCAGTGTTTGACCTGAAGCTGAAAGAATGAAAAAGCCCCCAAAAGAGCATTTTGGGATGCTGTGTAAATTTTAGGTGGGAATTCAACATGATACTTCATATTTCACTTCTGAACCCTGTTCGATCCATTGACCAATAACCTTTGAGAATTGTGACTACTGGCTGGAAAAAGTTCTACCAGATACGCACAGTATCTACCAGATATCCATGTATCTGGTAGATACTACATAAACATGTACAAGAAGAAGTGGCTAGCACTGTAATAGCACTGTACATGTGTAGTAGTCCAGTATTTGTGACTGGGTAGAGGTTTTACTTTGTTTTTAATCTGTTTATTATCAACATATCCTCCTCTACATGGAACAGTTACTGCAAAGTAAAGCATATTAAGGTGTTCTAGAGAGTTTGGACCCCTACGAATCAAAGTAACCAAAGACATCAGGGCACAGATCATCCTGTCAGACAGACCCCTGGAGAGAGTTCAATTCAATCACCTGTAGCATATAACACAATGCATGCAATACAAAATGTAATTGGAATTACTGCCACTGAACACTGAGAACAATAGGGCACATGATCTGGTTCCAGCTAGGGAGAGAGGGAGCGTGTAATAGAACTCTGTATGATTCCCTGGTTTGCCAGTGAAGCAAATGAACTACACTACACTGCAGACTGGAGTCTTATCTCGTCTCCTGTATGAAATGGAGCATCCTTACTGTCCTGTATTATTATAAATTAAGATGAACTGATCATTGGCTGCAATGCAAAACCCATGAATGTGACACTGGATTTTTCTATCTTAACACACAGAGTTATTGATTCTTAACAGCATCACATCTGGTGTCTTAAGACATTAAATGCCCGTTAATTTGCTGACTGTGTGATGTCATCATGATAGTTCAGACTGATGCTTCCATGCTGCTAGGCTCTCTCTCTTTGAACATAAGGCCTGAGTCCTGAGTCCTGCATTATGTTGTTTTCATATGTCATCATGTGGCCTCCTCCGTGGATCTTCCATCTGCTGAGGTACAGTATCTCTTATGTGACTATTGAAGTGCAATGATATTGCACTGAAATACAACAAAAGAAAATAGAAGTGGCCATGCCACACTGGTCTCCCTCTAAATGAAAGGAAAAATGCCTGCTTCCACTTTTGAACACTGTCAACAGACATTTCAGACACTAGACTTTAACCTGTTAAAGTCATGACATAGCATGTTGAACTCTGCAGTTTTTACCCACCTACCTTTCAGTACCACAGAGGCTAATAACACAGCAGACCTGTCCCCTTGTGAGATTTTCCAGCAGAAATGTCGTGATTAGCCAAAGTAAAAGGCAATTCATAGTAGAACTCTTCATCATAACCCAGTTTAATGACTAACACTGACAGCACTCTTAGATTTTGAATGAAGGTCTTTTATAGTTCTAATGCAGTGGACTCACTCTACTTGTGAATGTAACACACTCCTCTAAACACACATTTAACTTCACAGGCACTTCTGTCGGGATGCGCTGAGTCGAAGCAGAAAACTTGGTCGGCTGTTTAAACTCAAACAGCCACCATCTCATCAGTTTGTGTGTGCACTTGTTTGAATAAGGGAATTGAATTAAGGTGGAGCTTAAAAAAGCAAATCTACAATGTTTATCTGCCCTTTGGAAAGTAAGAAGGAAAAAAAGAAAAGAGTAAATTATCTATGGAATGAACATCTTTTGAGATTATCTCGAACCTGTTCTCTGAATATGGGTTTAACACACTGGACTGGGGGTGAGCACAAAATAACGGCTCATTTATAATAATATTTCTAATTATATAGTTGTATTTATGTTTATATTTAAAAATAAATGAAGACAAACTAAACCAAAATATTCACTGACAAGGGTTATGATTCATTCTCCATCATGGTCTCCATGAAAAGAGGTGCATTTGTAGCAGCACGCCTCTTTCCTCTACACCCACTACTCTGCCGTCTGCCCGCAGGCTCGCTCATATTATGTAAGTCCCGCCCTCTTGAGATTGACAGCCAAGGAAATGAGTCATGAGTCAGTGTGGATTGATACTGTTCATTCATCCAATTCTGTTGAGATAATTCATTGGCCAAGGTGGACTGGCCAACTGAGTGACACTGCCATCCAGAGCCACACTACGAATTGGTTGCTCAATCTTCACGTTCTGCTGCTCCCACAGTACAAACTCACTGGACTGTTTATTCATTTTCTACTCCCAGTAGACACAACCCCTTTTCCAAAAAGCTGTGATACTGTGTAGAATGTAAATAGAAACAGAATGTGGCACAAAGACAACATATCAAATGCTGAACCTTCATTGTTATTGAAAGTGATATCCTCATTTAGAATCTGATGCCAGGAACATATTTTAAAAACATTCACTTTTTAATTTTGAAAGGGGAATTCTTTCATTCTTACTTCATGTACGACTTCAGTTGCTCAACAGTTCGGGGTCTCCTTTGTCATATATATACATTTCATGATGCACCAAACATTTGCAGTGGACGACAGGTCAGGACTGCAGGCAGGCCATGCTGTTGGAGAAGGTGGTTTTGCATTGTCCTGCTGAAGTAAGACACCTTCTGCTTGGCAATATATGTTGCTCTAAAACCTGTAAACATGGTTCAGCATTAATGGAGCCTTCACAAATGTGCAGGTTAGCCATGCCATGTGCACTAATGCACCCCCATACCATCACGAATGCTGGCTTTTGAACTGTGTGCTGATAACAAGCCGGATGGTTGCTCTCCTCACATCCATGATTTCCAAAAAGCATTTAAAATTTTGACCCGTCAGACTACAGGACAGTTTTCCACTTTGCCTCAGTCCACCTTAAATGAGCTCAGGACCAGAGAAGGCAGCAGAGTTTCTGGATCTGGTTCATATACGTTTCCTCTTTGCATGGTGGAGTTTCAGCTTCATTTGTTGCTGCAGCGATGAACTGTGTTCACAGACGATGGTTTTTGGAAGTGATCCTGAGCTCATGCAGTGAGGTCCACCACAGAATGTCTGTTTTCAATGCAGTGCCGTCTGAGGACTGAAGATCATGGCCATCCAATCCTGGTTGTCACCCTTGTCCCTTGTATACAGAGATTTCTTCAGATTCTCTGAATCTTAATGGCATTATGCACTGCAGACAATGAAATCCTCAAATTCTTTGCAATCTTACATTGAGAAACATTACTCTTATTCTTCTTCATTGATTAACATTAATGTATGTGGTTGCATTGTTTTGCAAATCATCACATTCTATTTCTATTCACAGTGTCCCAATTTTCCTTGAACAGGGTTGAACATTTAAAGGCTTTCATGAGACCATTCCATGCAAATAACAAACTATGAAACACATCCATGGTATAACGCTGGCGAGTACACTCACACACTCAAATTAGCATAGTTTTAGAGTGTCAGCTGTGTGTGCTCATGGTCACACTGTGCTCCATGTTGAGTTTCCCATCGTGCTTTTGAATATGTATGGTGAATGTGCTTGCAGAGCCACAGGTGGAGACGCATTCCTTATTGCTTATTCTGTTTTATCTTTGACCTGTACACTGCAGTGCGATATTCATCCATTTCCACACACAGCTTGGACAGGATAAGGTGCATAGCCTACTGGCTAAATGTCATTATATTTTCCATTCACTGTCCCACCATGAGACTTGGCAACATTTGCTTCTTCTTTGTATTTTTCGGGGGGTGAGGAGATGCGTGTGGGATGAGAGGAAATGGGATGAACAAATCACATCAAATGGAACCAATACCATTTAGGAAAGTGTGTGCATCACCCCTGCTTTTGGTGTAACGACACAGAGGGGTCTCACCTCTGTTTATCCTTGGCCTTCACCCTCGGCGTCTAGCCTTGGTTTCATGTTTAGCAATAACAGTGGGAATGCTCTCTGAGATTCAGGTAAAGTTTATGTGGGAAGTGTAAAGATGTGTGTCCTTGTTGCTTGTATTTAGGACCATTGTGAAAGGCCTGTGTGTCCCTGAGTAGTGGGAGCGTGCTGCTGCCATGGCAGATTCTATGTTAATTCCATGTAACTGAAACAGGCTGAGTGAACATACTGTGTGAGTTGGTAACCTCCTCTCTATCATTTTAGCATCCTTTGTCACGTTTTCCTCTCATCTACTCTCCATCTATCCACCGAGCTGCATGCTCCCTTTCTCTCATTCACTAACTGTCCTTATCCTCAAAATTAATCTCCAGATTTCCTCTTATTTCTTGTCACCTTTTGTTCTCCAACACTTTCTCTTCTCAGTTGCCTTTTCTAAAATGTACTATTTGTAGCATTTTGACATCAAGAAATCTTTACTACATTGATTTTGGTGCATTGGGTAAATAACTTAACAAATGAGAACATCATTTAGAAGATTTAGCAGCCCTTGCCATCCCTCTACACTTCATTAATTAGCCACACTCGCACCGTGACTCACTGGATGGCAATGTCAGGTTGGTCCCTCACTTAGGTTCAGACTGAAATATCTTGACAACTGTCGGATGGATTGCTATGAAATTTTGTGCAGACATTCAGTTCTCCAGATGATAAAGTCTATTGGCTTTGATGATTCTCTGGCTTTTCATGTAGCACCACAATGGGATTGATATTTTTGTTTTTTAAGTGAAATGTCTTTATGCTTACTCAAAATCTGGTGCACAGATCCATGTTCCCAGCCATGATTACTATACTTAAAAGTGTTTTAAAAGTGGAGCGTGGGATTTTTACATATAAATGGATGTCTTTTACATTAAAGCCCTCGCCAAATGAGTTGACACAATGCTGATTAAGTCTGTGGCGTCTTAAGCAAGTTGACAGTGTTTGTGTAATTACTCTCACTGCCAGAGGGGGTAGACATGCTTTAAAGATAATTCCAGTTAATTAAAACTTGGATCTTGTCGTATAGTTTGGGCCATCAACTCTTACTCATCAAAGTCATCGCTGAGATCTGGGTGAACAAAGGGATATTAACAAAATATGTCAGGGCAGATGATGAGACCACAGTTTAGCCTGACTATGTAAAGCAATTATATGGAGGTCAAAGTTGAACCATGTTGTTGGTCTGTAAACTGTTGAAACTTTGAAATTTTACTGTTCACCTTCACTTAGACTCTGTTGGACTAATGTTACAGATTGTCTAAGATCACTGCTTATCACATCTTATTGCATAACTGATGACAAGACTGATAACTTCAGTGTTTAATATGCATGCACGCTCACAGTCACTAATTAGCAAACACCACAGAGTCTGGCTGAGACTGATGAGTGTCATTCATTTTACTGGACAAACCTAAAATCTGACCTGATGATGGTGTTAGATGAGAAGTCACGGAGGATTGTCACCGTGATTAGAATTCATCCTGAGGGGAACATGAATTTGAGACATTTCACTCAGAACTGCAAATGTCAACCTGCTGGTGGCACCAGACTGTAAGTCAGGGGATCACCACAGTCACAGTCGACAGCAGACCAAATGTTCTTCCACAATGTTACGAGCTAACTATATCAGTGTGATATCTTTCCATACATTTGCGCATATGACTTCACAGCTGAAATGAGCTGGCTTGGTTGTTAAACAAGCATTAACACACTTGAATGCAGTGCAGGGGATACTAGAGAATTTAGTGTCTCAGTGATTAACTGACAGTGGAGTCCTCTCCAGTCTCTCAGACACAACAATCCATGAGACCAAGAAAGAGTCTGAGATAACTGAAAAAACATCTTGAGATTGCATTTGAGAAGGTCATTATTTACCACAGAAACACTCTGATTTTCTGACTGGAACATTGCAGTTTCGTCTTATCTTGTAAAACATAGAATCTCAGCTTTTCAGTGGCTCATTACAGTAAGAATTTAATCATGCTCTGCCTATTGAGCTCCACGTGAACTGGCCACACATCTGTGCTTTGTATCTAATGTTCAGTCTGCTTAAACAATATTAAGAAAAAGCACACTACTGCTCATTTCATCTTCACTAATCAGAGCAATGACCCAAAAGATGAACAAAAACAGGCGAGAGACCTCATCTGCTCTGTTCTCCTTCAGTTTAGCCGCTTGTCATTATCTGTCCACCTCTTATTTCACCCACTGTCAACTCCTGCCTTCTCCCCTCCTTCAGCCCACCACTCAACCCAAAGATGTAATCACATATATTCAGTGTTGAAGATGAAATTGTCCCCTCCATCCACCTCCTCCTCCACTCACTCCCATTTGAGCCTGGTTGGATCTGGTCATCCTTTTGTTGTTGGGGGAAACAAATGATGTCTCCTGACACAGTTGAGAAAAGAGTGATCACCTGAATAGACACAGGCAGAGAGTGGAAGGAGCGGGATGAGAGGACTGTGGCTCAGTGAAGTTAGCAAGGTAAATGGTTATGAGTGTTTGTCTTTGTGTGTGTTTACAGGGGTAATTAGTGCATTATGCTGTGGGTAAAATGCTCAAGCCAGCCATGCAGAGGAAATGGACAAGTAATGGAGTGTTACCTACGCCAAAGCACACCCACAGGGTTCATTTAACACACACACACACACACACACACACACACACACACACACACACACACACACACACACACACACACACACACACACACAGTTGTGGGTGCATCCACTAAACACAGAAACAAAATGTCACAGAGGCTAATTGTACGTGTTTTACTTAAATGATCATTGGTCTGTGTGATTAATCAGATTTCAGCAGTGGAAAGGCAACTTTAAGTCATGTAAATTAGTGTAGGTGCTGTTGGAAGTCCATCAAGGTCTCCACAGTCAAGCAGTGAAGTCAGGGTCAATGGCAAGACTAGCACTCTAACTTTGTTAGGGCAGGGAACTGTTTCTCAGTCAGGTTGCTCAAGCTGCAGGTAGATCTACTAATGGATGTTTAAGGTGCCTGGATAAAAAGGTCTTAATAACCTTTGCTTCCCATTATAACGCAACGCCTTCGAATTTTGTTTTAACCCCCTTAATTGTACATTAATATAGTAATTTTCACACAGATAGAAAAGAAGAGAAAAATATACAAAAAGTGTCAAAATGAATAAGTCATTATCCAAATACGACTTGTATTTTAAAAACATGGTTTAATGTGATTTCAGTTCTTGTCTTCTGTGTGTTCTTTGACAAAGGGCCACTCAGGATATGGCCATGATGAGCTGATACTACAGGACACACCTGGGTGTTCAATTTTAATGGTGCTTAATTTGCAATAGCTAATTTGCAATAAACCAAATGACCAAAACCAATGCCATGCAGAGAACCTGGGACTTTTGGGTCCTTGGGGTTCTGAGGGCAGTTGCCCACTTTGCCTGGTTGGTAATCTATCGTGACTGGTTGGTAGAACACTTCTGCCCGGGACACATGATCTGTTGGTGTTATAAAGAGCTTATATACTTGATTTGACCAATGCATATGCACAGACAAGTGTCTGAAAAACAGGCAACATCAATGATTCATTTATTTGTACATCCTTTAGGGGAGGATCAGGCCTGACATTCCTTGTAAATTTTCAATTTTGCCAAATTTAATAACAGCTAAACAGGTTCAAGAGATTGACAAATGTCGGCCTGCTCAGGCTGGAAACAACACCAATCAGAGCAGTGGGACTCAACTAAAACAGTGAAGTTTTGAACTGTTAAACCGAAACAACATGCTGAAAGATGCTGACATGCTTGGTACAGCTGAGGGAATCAGCAGAGTCAAATAATAAGTCTATATGGGTTCATCACTATGAGCAACCCCTTTACAAACTTTTGATTATACTGTAGCAGCATTAAAGTTGAGATCATGGCAAATGAGCCAGTGAGTTTCATTTCAAAGCTTTCTGCCGTTGTTGTCGTCATTTGCTTAGACTGACCTGGCTTCACATCTTAATGTAAAGCCCCCAATGCAAGATACACAATCATGCAAACATCAACATTTAGTACAAAATTAGTTGAAAGCACATAAATGATCATAGCTGAAGTGATTGTGATGGAAATCAGAATCAGAAGAATACTGAAACTAGGAGACAATCAACAACAGTGATCTGTAACTGGTTTATTCAAAAGTTTAAACAGCCACAGCTCTTTTGGCATTTCGAAAGACCAGGAGCCCTGATAGTAAAGATCACTTTGATTAATTGTTTTCTTTCATCTAGATTCAGATCTTTTTTTCACTTACACTTGCTGTTTTTCATCTAGACAGGCCATAAAAACCTCTTGTTTTCTGGAGGGAGCCAATAAAAGAATATTGTTTTTAATCTAGACCCTGGAACAGCCAGTGAGTTCCTGTCAGACGGCTTCAGGCTGGGGTTTGACTTGTGTGGAGGGTGTGGTAGCTTAAAGATGCTCAAATGGGAGAAAATCTTAAATGATTTTCTAACCTAAACCTGAATGTAATGTTTATCAGGGTTTTAGGATGGAGGGTGCTGTATGCTGTACAGACTGTAAAAGCCCTGTGATTTGTGATACTGGGCTGTATAAATGAAACTGACGTGCCTTGACTTTGGCTTGTTGTGCGGTAGAAACGTGGCAGCTTTAAAGTGATGTGAACATCACTGAAAAGTTTGGGTTCTCATTCAGTGGAAAGCTGTTGTTGACAGCATAATGATCTCTCACAGCACTTGTGATTTCATTCACGTCAGGTCTCATTCGGTCCCATGGTTACTTCCTCTTCAGTAAAAAATACAAAGTGAAGTAATCACTCATCAACTGCATATCAAACCTAGAAAAGGCATAGTGTTTAGTTGATGGATGAAGTCGCCGCTTGTTGAAAGATGCGAGGTCTGAATATAGAGAAGGAGTGTGTGTGTGTGTTTGTTGAGGTAACCACAAAGGCTGACTGATGTCCTCTGACACTTAAACCGCTTAGTGTGTTCTTTAGCCCTTGTGGAAAATGGTTCCATCATATAAAAGTCAGTCGTGCACGGCAGAGTTTATACTGGGAAGAGGAAGGAAAAGAATTGGACATAACTGTGGGGGGGGGGAGAGAAGTGGAAGGAAAGCAGTGACTGGGACACTCTGATCTGGGCTGAGGAGTTGAGGAGCAGCAGGAAATGAGATAGGACATCTTCATTTAGTTTTAACATCTGCCTAACTCTGCAGTGCAACCTGCTCGGCTCAGGCAGACAGCAGCGGGTTCAGCTTCTCACACTAACAGATGGATTTAGACTTTTAGACTCAGACGCTTGGCAATATTTGCTGCCTCAGGTGAGATTTTAGAATTTGGTATTGAATCAAGCGTATCAAATCGGTCTTGGGATATGAAAAGTCGATGGGTAAATGGGATTTTCTTTTTTAATTAGTCAATCCGCTGCAATATTTCAGGCCCCACCTGTACGGTATGTACCTTGAGGCTGAGAATTGTGTATATTTCTCAATTAACTGTCATGAAAAGAGGTAGAATGGTATAGAAAGAGCAGACATAACAGCAGGAGGGATGTGACAGCAGCTGAACCCATATTATCGCATTGTGCGTCTGCAATGGATAGGTGAGGCAAAAATATTACCCATTCTGTCCGTCATTGAGCAAATGTTGATCACACCGTATTTAGCAGTAAGTTTGAATTACCGACTGAAATATGTGTGTGTGTGTGTGTGTGTGTGTGTGTGTGTGTGTGTGTGTGTGTGTGTGTGTGTGTGTGTGTGATTAGTATGGAGAGTGAAAAGGGTCGTATTCACCTGCTCAAGTATCTGTCCTGGCCAGAAACTGGTGTGACCAACAGTGACCGACTAGTGCCACCGTCCACGCAGATGCACGCATGGATGCGTGGAGGTCTGGTAATAGTCACACAACAGTCAAGGAAGGATGTGTTGTACATGGTGAGTTTCATGGTGGCTACACACATTTTAATCAACACACCATGTCGATCAGAGTGTGTAACTGTGACCGCACTCTCGTGCAGTTTCTTTTTTTATTCCATTTTTTTAAATTCACACTGGTGTCCTTCGCCCTCCAGGTGATTGTGGGCATTTAGTGGATGACAGAAATTTGTAGGAATCACTAAAAGCTGCACTAATTGATATAGGTATTTATATTAACAATGGATGAAATTACTATGTATAAAATGAGTCATCACATAGCGTAGAGACAAACCAACAGGGACTTCAAAAAAACTGAACCACTTAACACCACCTGCCAAGCTTCAAATAACACATTTAGCAACTAGCTGGTGAACACACTAGAGCAATTAGCTGCTAAAAGAGTCCCATGTGGAGGGGTGGAGACCAATGCAGAGCTAAAAGGAAAGTGAATTTTTCACTTAGATTTGACAGGTGGCCAGAAACAAGATACAAAATGAATGCTAATGTTTCTGTGTGTCAGATGGATGGCTGAAGGTAGAATTTAGTGCTAACGTTGTAATATGCCAGTGTATGAATTATGTAGGGAGAATAAACAAACAAGAGCTTGCTGATACTATCATGCTGACTCTTATTTCAACCTGGATCCGTTAGTTGCTTCCCCAATCATTGATAATGGATGATACAAATTATGGGGTGGGGGGCATATACATTTCTCGGCTTCTGAAGAGGGTAATGAGGCAAAGTTTGACATAAAGCTTTTGTAAATGTTTTTTTAAACGTTAGTCACTCATCACTGATGAGTGATTGTCACTGATTGTTTTTTCCAGATATTTGCAGACATCCATCGGTATGCCAACACCTTATGGTGTGCCATTTGCTCCCATCTTCTTGTGCTTCTCCCTCCACCTTTGCACAGTGCACTTTATGCCAGGCATGAGAATATATGCCTTTCTGTTTAATCTGAATACTTTACTTTGAGAAATCCTCCAGCACAACTGATCTATCCAGTGCTTCTGGTTTCACACAAATATAGTAATATAAACTGAGTGTGTGTGTGTGTGTGTGTGTGTGTGTGTGTGTGTGTGTGTGTAATGCATAAATTGTGTGAGTGTAGCATCTAAAGTGTGTGAGTGTGTAATAAATCTTGAGGGCTGGACAGAAAGCGAGCCACAGTTGTAACTCACTCGTACTGTCACCTGTCCTAACACACACACACACACACACACACACACACACACACACACACACCTGCACTATGCAATGTATATATAGAAATACACACGATATCAGCCACACATCAGCATTAACTCAGCATCTGTAATCCTCCCCCACTCTCTTGAACTTTCAGTGTGTGTGTGTGTGTGTGTGTGTGTGTGTGTGTGTGTGTGTGCGTGCGTGCGTGCGTGCGTGCGTGTGTGTGTGTGTGTGTGGTCCTGTTGTACGTCTGTGTTAAGTTCCATAGTGAGAGCTGTGGGAACATTCAGACTAAAGTTATTTGGCTCCAACAGAGAAACGAAAGAGAGATTGTGTGTGTGTGTGCGTGTGTGTGCATGCGTGTGTGTGTGTGTGTGTGTGTGTGTGTGTGTGTGTGTATGTGTGTGTGTGTGTATGCGAGAGAGAAAGAGAGAATAGGAAAATAAAACCACAGATAGGAAAAAAAACAAAGGCTCCCCTCTGATTGAATCTGTTGAGGCGTGGCATTGAGATAGATCACAAACAGTGATATGTGTGTGTGTGTGTGTGTGTGTGTGTGTGTGTGTGTGTGTGCGATCCTGCCTGGTCTGACCGTTACACAAAGTGGAAAAAGATGGAATTTCCTGTCGATTCAGGAAAGCCACAAGTCAGAGTGTGCTTGTGTGTGTGTGTTTATTTGTTCATAAATGTGCATTTTGAGAGTGTGTGCATGATAAACACATTAGTGTGTGCATCAGCATTCATGCAGCCCAGTGTGTGTGATTAGATATTTACTCGGTGCTGCAGTGTGTGATTAAGTGCAGTTTGGAGCGGTGGCTTTACGCTACACTGCGTCCTGGACTCTGCAATCACAACAGCACACACAGGTAGAGAGAAAAGCATCGGAGTGCTGCACCATTTCATATCTGCTTTAAAGGAGTTCACTGAGTTTGTCCCAGTCACAAAATTACTGATTACTGATGAGACACTAACATCCCTGATATGAAGCTAACTTTTAAAAGATTCCCCTTTAAATATCCATTTTGTATTACAGAAGCTCCCTCACTTTGGCAGGATTTTAACACACTGTCATAATGTGCTCCACTCCACCTTTACAACTTTTAAAGGCAGGACTGAAGTGCTGTAAATTGACTCTAAAACCCCCAAATCAATTTGAGTGAATGGGATTCAACCTTTTTCTTTTTCTGTGAGTCTGATTTCAAAAAATGATTGTTTTAATGGGAGGACATTGAGGCTTAAAGTTGCAATCAGTGATATGTTACTGGCACTTTGCACACAATTACAGACAAAAAGCACCTTCACCACTCGCTCATTTCCAGTTCTTCATTTCTTTTGATGCAGGCAAGGAAGCAAGAAGAGGACCATCTGTGATCGACACGTTGTCAATCATATCTACTTCTTAAAAAAAAAAGAACAACTAGGAGTGTGGCTGTTTTTTCTTCCGGCAGTGCAGACTCTCATAAGCACCTGCACAGATTTTAAGGATGAGCATGTGCCTCTTTGAGATTGGCTGTTCTCTTGTCAGGCAATTACCATAATATGTTTTGAAGGGTGGCTTGGAAGTGTTGTTGATCAATGCCAGTCACTCCTCTGTTACCTCCACTGCTGCTGAGATTTCAAGCTTTCTAACAGGGAGAGTGTCCTGTCCTGTTCCTAACCCTCACGTCTCCCTGAACTACACATACTTTGGCTCACTGTTTATTATGCTAAGCGTTTTTGCATGCCACACTAAACAGCAACCTTCAGCAAAAACGGAAGATGTTTTGAAGAGCTCGATATGGTAAGCCTTGCAGCCTCTTTTTTCCAGTGGCCAGTCGTGGTATTGCGAGAAAAGAAAAACCCTGAAGCATAAAAAGCTTTTTCCTTATAGGCCGCTGTTATAAAAGTGATGCCTGTAAAAGTCACACTTTGGATACTTTGAACTAAAAGAGCTGGAAAAGCTGTTTTTGTTTTTTTAAAATGCTCTGTGATAAAATCGAAATAGCCTTATAAATTCCACTGACATTTGACAAACTTGACTGACTTTTTAACTGATTTCTTTTACTAACACAGCTACACACTATTCAGTCTCTGCAGATCAGGATTTTCTGTCTCTATGCAGACACCTCCTTTGAAAGTCATTGTTTTAAGACTAATACAATAATATAAAAAAAAGAACCACACATAGTCTTAGAAAAAGTCCTAGCGTAAGCTGCATTATTCCTAATGTTAAATTTACTGTTAAATGATGAGACATACTGTCCAACAGTCAGTGTTGGCTTCTTTTGAGCATGACCACCATCTATTGCTAAACTTAACCAAACAGTTTAATTCCCTAAATCTAACCAAATTTTATGTACAGACGTGGCAGATTAGTGTGGTTCTGGATGGCACTGATGTTATCAGAGTGTCAGAAAAGGCAATGATTGAAAGGCTGGCCATGTTTGGAGGTCCTGGGGCTAGAAAAACCAAAGTTGCTGTCTACTGCTGAGTCTCCTGACTCATAAAAGTGCTCCAACTTAAGCTCTAAAAAGTAAACAGGATCATAGTTGGAACCCTAAAAAACTAAAGCCTGAAAGCTCTAAAGTGGACACCATAGAAACTTACAGAATACAGCCTTTCAAAAAAGAAAAACAAGAGGAATTATCCGGCTTATTTGACACACAAGTTTCATCAAACAGGATTTTTCTACAAACTGCGTTTTCTAAATGGTACATGTTTTGACTTTATGCTGGAGGCTGTGAAGCAAGCATCAGTCACAGCAAAACAGCTGCTGGGTAAATCTGAGCATTTCAAACAGATTTACGTATTTGCAACTTTGTAAAAATGTTGTGCGGTAATGGGGTTGGGTTGTCATTTTAAAACAACTTTATTTTCCCAGGGAACAGCTGTGTGTCTTGCAGATTGTCTCACTAACAGATAAATCACCAGAAAGCATTCAGGGATATGAAACTCATCTTCTTGTTGAAATTACCAGCATCCAAATGTCTCTTTCGTGCGTGTGGGAGACCGAGGTTGTCTGTATATGTGTCTCATGAGTTACAGTTTGTACCTCTCATGTCACCTGTGACCCCTTGTTGGGATCCCATTTTGATTGACAGGTGCCCTGCTCACCTTTATAGTGAAAACCAATACTCTTTCCACAGCCCACCACTCTAGTCTAGTCAGAGCAGCGAAGCGTGTGTGTGTTTGGAGGCTTAAGCAAACATACTCTCCTGACTTTGGACCACATTTGTGTCTCCTTTTCTTTTCCTATCCTTCTCTCCATCTCGTTCTCTCTCCCTGTGGGTGTATGTCGTTAGTCTGAGAGCCTGGCTAAGTTCCACAGTGTGTGTGTGTGTGTGTGTGTGTGTGTGTGTACACGAGAGTACGATGATAGATTTACAAGCCACTCACATATGCTGGAGCAATCAAGGAATCACCCCCAACTCATGTCCTCTCCTCTAATAAAAAACACCAGAGAGAAGAAAAAGTGAGTGGGTGGGTGGGAGAGAACGGAGGGGTGACAATGACAGAGATGGAGCAGAATGATGAGAGAGAGACAGAGAGGGAGAGACAGAGAGAGACACATGGAGAGTTGACAGAGACAATGAGCTGAAAGAGTGGAGAGGTGTTGAAAAAGTGTTTCTTTATGGAACAGCGGTGGACTCTTCAGTCCTTTAGTCTGGTGAGACTCAGGAGAGGAGGTATAAAGAGACAACAGTAAAGTTGGATGAGATGTGAGAAATGTGGAAATGAAAGAGACGGAGGGAGAGTGGGGAGGGACTGAATGAGCATGATTTAATGTGGCTCGTCTTTATGAGGTTGTAAGTCTTGTTTTTTTGATGAAAGTGATCTTTAGTTTATAGCCCACCACCCCTGCCCCCCCGCCCCGCTTCCTCTCTCACTCGACTCTCCCCTCTTCCTTTCTTGTTCCTCCCTTTTCATCCATCTCCACTGGTTAATTAGACACTATAATATCTCCAGAAATATAAACAGGCGGGATGTTTTTCCTTCCACAGTCAATCTTCCATATATCTTTTTTTTTTTTTTTTTTTTCTATACAATACTGGAAAAGCAAACATCTCTCAGTTGGTCCCTGAGGCATTTCTTGATGTGGCCTCTAGGGCAACTTTAAAGTTCTCCACTGAATATTAATGAGACAGTGGCTTTAAAAGCAGTCCCTGCCCTACATCACTGAATTGAAAATTCACTCACTCCCTGGACTTAATGAGAAATTTGTAGTCTGAAACCCACTCAGTGTTGAAAATATCAAGTATAACATGACAAACACATTTTACGAGTTCTTCCTCAGAGCTTTGCTCCAGAGACTGTCAGTGGTTAGAGAGCCAGTCCTCTTTGCCTGGTTCCTGACCTCTGATTCATCGGCCACATCTCAGATTTGATCAGAAATGAACTCCTAGAATTTACATTTATATTCAGCTAATTTGCATTTCTAATTACATTGTGCTGACTAAGGTAATCGCTGCCTGGATTATGTTCAGAGTCAGTGTATTTAAATGTAATCTCTAGGAGATGAGGCGCCATGGCAATTTGTTTGTTATGCACCCAAACTATGACTATATTTCTATATACTATATACTAATTAGTTGAGGTTAACATCATTTGGAGACACACACAGTTGCATCAAGTATGTGTGAAATTAAAACATTTCTGACTTTGGTAACCCCATGTTAGTCTCAAAAAATATCACATCAGGCCTAATGGGATAAATGGGTAAAAATGTAATAAATGCACCAATGTTCTCTAGGATTGTGGTGTTATTTAAAAATAGAAACATACACTCTCTGGATAATGTGAAAGATTTTGTAGCTATATGAAAAGTGTGCACACATGGGCTTAAGATACAGAATTTTTAGAAAGGAAATGTTGACTCTTTTATGGCATTTGAACCTGCACAAGTATGTTTCACACCCATGTATTATCTGTACAAATTCATGTCCCATTAATTGTTACTAACTTGGCTTCTTCCCTGGAGTCTTTGTATTTTCTCGTCTCGCAGGTTCTCATGGATCGCTGCGCCTGCATTGTGGATCATGGTTGCAGCAACTGCTGTAGACCTGCTACTGTTATTTTTATTAGTCATATTTCTATTATTATTACATAGATATTATTGTTATTGTTACTTACACTATCATGAGATATTTAATTACTAGTCATATTCTATCATTACAGCTGGTATTATTATTCTTGTCACTGCTGTGTTTTTCCTCGCTGCCGTCACAAAGTGCTTGCTCATGGTGTCATGAGACAACGTTTGTTGTGAATTGGTGCTCTCTAAATAAATTCAGATGAATGTAAAAACCACACCTTCATTCTTGATTGTGCTAGGTTAGAAAAATGTGACTTTCCATTTTGTCATTGAATGCTGGCACTGACGGTAAATCTTGCACTGTAAAATATATATCTAATGAACAGACCACCGCCCTTACCACTGTCCACATACCCCTGACATTTTGACAAGAGTACACAAACAGTGAATCCTAAAATCACCATTGGGCAGCCACAGGCTTTAAAATATCAGAGCAACAAGGACGGAGTTAACTAGTTTTTACATGAAATGACTAGAGGGAGAGCTGACAGGTCTGACCCTGGTCTCTCAGGCTAAGGATCAAATGCGTTAATGGCCAGCACTGTCCCTTAAGACCATCAGTCATTGGTACTCTGTATTGAAATTGAAGTTTTAAAGCTGCATGTCAAAATGTTCTCTTAATTATAAACAAGGAAAAAACTGACTATACAAATTAGGTTCATGACACAATCAAGTTTCTATGAGAAGTGACACTCTCTGCTCAATGTCAGATTTTTACTGGAAAGACATAATATCACATCCATGTCTTGAAACCGCATGACAGACAAAAATATTCATATTCCAAAAACATAATATGGCGAGCTAATCTTGAGCACAGCTGTGCAAAATGCGATCTTTTATGTTCAGTCGGAGTATTTGACATTGAAGTTGTTGAAAGAGAGAAGATCTGTGACACCGCATACCTCCCTCGTTACCTCTTTTTCCCCTCTTCTCCTCCTTCTCTGTCTCTATCTTTCTCCACCATCCTCCCCGCTTTCCCTTCCCCTCTCTACTCTTTCTCTTGGTTCTTTAAGCTTTAACATTTCTCCTTTTCTCTTTCGCCTCTCCTCCTCTCTTCGTTCAGTCTCTTGAGTTATTTTTCAGTCCTGTTTATTTCCTTCTGTTTCTCTGTCTCTCCTCTCCCTCACTCTTTCTCTCTCCACCTGTTTAATAAGGAGGGATAGGTGGAGGAGTCGGCCTCTCCGCCCACCTCACTCCACTGAGCCACAGTCTCATTAAGGCAGGAAACATGCTGACACACACGCACTCATACACACCATCACTTCATACCGTGGGACTTCATTGGTTACCCATTGCCTTCTTTTCTTTTCTGTCTTTATAACTTTGACCTTTTCCCCCTGAATTCTATTGCTTTTCTTACTTCTGACCTTTTAGTTTCTCTGTGCGCATGTGATCGGCTTTGTTTTTTTGCCACTTTCTCACTTTATTTGTGCTGACAAACCTTTTCAGTTTTCACCTGCTAAACAGCTTTCTTGTACTTTACTGATGTTTTCTTTCATTTTCCACTTCACACTCTCTGTTTCATCTTTAGCTTTGCCTCAAGTTAAACTGATGTTGTGACATGACAACACAGGCTGCCGGGAGCAAGACAAAGCTCTTAATTGCCCTCTTAGGACATGAAATTCATTCTTCTGTAACTGTGTCTTTAACAACAGACATTCTTAAACAGTTTTTACTCTGAATGAGAATCAAATCCTCTCAATTACATCTAAAAATGCATTATTATTATTATTTGTTCATGCTTTATGATGTTTTGGCTTTTAATGTTATGATTTATTTCCCCTTTTTAGATTTAATGACTCACAATGCGATTTCCAATAAGTCCACAATATGTTTCTCTGGTGCTGCATTCATTCCAGTGGTTTCCTGATAAAATCAGGATTTATTTAATTTAATTAATTTTTGAATTCTTAAATTCTTTTTAAATTCTTCTGCGCACTGTTTTGCTCCACCATATATCTATGAGTTAATAATCCCACAAAGGTCCACTTGGCCTCTCAGGTCGTCAGAACAGGGACTCCAACTTACTTATTTACTTACTAAATCTGATTTAGATGCTGGTCAGACGTTTGCAGCACTATTACACACTACCTTCACACTCTGTCTATCTGACAGTTTTTATTTGCAAGATTCACGAGAGATCAATTGTGAGGATGACAATTAAATTTAAGAACTGTAACACTGAACAATTGTGCAAAATCCTGGATTACATTCAATGATGTTTGTCTGTTTGTTTCTTTGTTTTCATGCAAATGTGGTCGCTAAAATTCCTTTCCTAAAATTGCCACTTTCCATAATATTTGCACATGGTCACTAGGATATGGTAAAGTGAGCGACAGATTGTGGTTAGGATCCATAAATGTATGTAAATTGCTGGTCTGTGCTGAATCCTGGTCTGCTGCAACCTCCACATGCTTAACTTTCCAGCTCTCTACATAACAGCCAGACTATTTCTTGCACTGGCACAGGACGCTGACACTGGATGTGAGTTGTGAGGTGCAGAATCAGTGCGGACACTGACTTAAACATAAGTCACTTGAAGTGTTCAAACAGACAACCCACCGTCCCTTTATTGTTCTGTGAGAACGTTCTATTTCACTCTCCCTGACTGCCAGAGATACCTGGATAAACACCTGCATGTGGCACCTGCATATTCATCATGTGCATGCGCAGGATGGTATTACATACTGGTTCTTGTGGTCAACCATTATTCAGCGACCTTGCTGTCAGAATGTCAGAAGATGTAGGTTTTCCATCTAAGTCACAATTGAAATGAAAGCAATAAAAATGTAAACAAATACAAATTCTCCCTATACATATGGTACTTTAGTATAAATACAATACAGCAGTATATAATACTAATATTGATAATAACAAGAAGAAAAAGAATCATGATTTACCAAAGCTGTCTTTCTTGACCCACCTTGTCTCTCTCTCTCTCTCTCTCTCTCTCCCTCTCTCTCCCTCTCTCTCTCTCTCTCTCTGTCTCTAACCACTCCCCCTGGTCATGGCAGCTTTGATAGTGAGGGGAGAGAAAGGCCATGTGGTGTTTCAGATAAGCACAAAGTTCTTCTCTCGGGAACACAACATCCCAAATCACTCACTTTCTCTCTCTCTCTCACACACACACACACACACACACACACACACACTGACACGGATACAAACACAACTAGAGTGAGATTCAAACACAAAGCTCAAAGAGTCAAGCATCAATCACTTAACTTCATATTCTGGCTCAGATCTAATCACACGCTCAGTGCAGCTGACAGGGATCAGCCAGGTGTTTGAGCTTTGGATGAAGCTTTATTTTTCTATATTTGTTTGTCGTGGTAAATGTTCCTGCTGTGGTCGGTCATCTGATTCAGACGAGCTACCTCCAAGAGGGCGTCGTTCTCACTGCAGCCTGATAAAGACATTATTCCCCAGAGGAGAGGTGTGTAATTCCACTCAACAAGAAATCATTAAGTGCATAAAGAAATTTGCAATATTTGGACCAGAAAGAACTTGTGTTCCTTCCAACATGCCTGTTCTCCTGTTCCCTGGTAAATATCTCAGCCCTTTGACCCCGACCACGAGTCTTGCCTTACACTTCATGAATCTTTGTTTGCCTGAGACTGTTTGGTGTATGCTGCACCAAACACTTAAAGAGACTCAGAGACTTGATTTTCTGCACTTCCTGGATCTTTGCCTGCCTGTGTCTGCTTGGTGTTTGATTCACTGTACATTACTAGAGACTTTTTGTACTTGTTGCTGTTTATCTGGTCCTGCCAGGTCTAAGATTAAAGTTGATATAAGCTGCACTTGGGACCAAAACCCAAGGCAACAAAGTACTTGGTTAGGTTTGGGAAAAGATCATGGTTGGAGTTAAAATAAGTATGTTACTGTGATGTAACAGTACATGCAGTACATTATGCAAGTTTTGGGCTTCTCAAGGGACATAAACAGCTGGCTCCTGGGTGAAGGTCCTGTTTGTTTGACCCATCCACCGGCCTCCTCCATCTGTGGACTTTCTTGCTCTTTAGAATGCATCACCTGACATCCTCCTTTCCTCCTGTCATGATAACTATGGCCACTGGAGTTTATGGCTGTTCTGGTGAGGATGAGCTGGTTCTATCAGGGTAAGGGATGATTGTACTGTAGCCTGTCCACTTCAGAACCATGAATGGCCATTTTCATCAAACACTGTAGCCCCCTAGTCCATCCCTCCTTCCCTTCATCCCTCTACCTTCATCCTAATGTATTATCATTCATCAGCTATGCTCTCCTTCATCTATGATACGCATTAAACCATTATAAGTCTATACCTTATTAGTGTGGTCCATGTCAGTGAAAGAGGCAGCCAAGGCGCTTATCCAGGCATTTGTTATGTCCTGCCTGAACGGCTGCATCTCCCTGCTCACCAAAGCTCCAGATCTCTGAAGTCAGTCCAGAATGCTGCTTCCTGTCTGGTGTTCAACCTCCTCAGGTTTTCCCACAACACTCCACTTCTCTGGTAACTACATTGGCTCCCTGTTGTAACTCACATCCAGTTCAAGACTCTGGTGTTGGTCTACAGGGCAGTCAGAGGAACTGCTCCTTCATTCCTCCGAGCCATGGCGACACCCAATTCAGTGGCCCAATGTTACAGCTGCCACCGTTCTTGGGGGTGTTTGTGTGTGTGTTTTTGTGTCTTGCATGTGTGTGACTGGTTGCAGGTGAAGGGGTGTGGAAACCGGACTCCTCCTCTGAGCCAGCCGCTGCCCAATTGCCTGCAAGCTGTTGTTTCCTGCCGGCTACAAGAGTCTTCTCAGCCTGGCAGTCTGTGGCTGGCATCTCTGGTGACCAGTCCTCAGCACAGCAGAGATCCACTTGTTGTGTGACAGATTTGTCAGAGTTCTGCTTTTGGTATCATTTTGGCAACCAGACTCGAAATGAGCTAGGTTTAGACGGGGACTGATTTTTACATACATTTAGTTTGTTTGTTAGCTTCAATAGGCTTAGGGGTGCTTTTTCCCCTTGTATTTTGGTTCTCGTTTTCCATTTGGAACAGTAGGCCTCATTTAGGAGGGTTTTATTTCCATTTTGTTTTGTGTAGGATTTAGGTAAGCTCTCATTTTTAGAGAGTTCTCTTTTGGTTAGTATTACTTAAGCTCTTCCTTTTGAAGAGTTCTCTTTTAGTTATAATTAGTTAAGCTCTCATTTTTGGAGAGTTCTCTTTTGGTTTTGATTATTTCATTTGTTTGAAAAGCACCCACCCGCTCTTTTAGTTGTCTTGGCCTTTTGCCTTTTGTGTATTAAAACAATTTAACACCACTTTGATTTAAATAAATAACTACATTTCAACCATTTCCATCAGTTGGTTTTTGTTACTTCCTGTAGCACCCAACCATTGCAGTCTTCCACCTGTGGACATCTGGCCTTGTATCATTCTATGGACAATGTTGCCTCTGATCCTGGTCAAGGCTCTTCTCTGTCGACCATGCACTGGTGGAATGAACCACCACTGATGTCAGGAAAGCAGTCACCAGCCATCATCTGCCACAGGCTGAAAAGCTACCTTTTCAAACTGCACATCGACACCCCATGCTGGCTCAGACTGACGTCTCATTTCTTAAGAAAACAAAGTAGCACCTGTATTGTAGCACTAAACACACTTTCAGTTGTTTATCTTGGAGGGATGTGTAATGGATGGAATAACGTGCATTATCAGTAAGTCAGTTCAAGCAGTAAAGTAATATTTAATGGCCTTATTTTTTATATATTTCACATTCTGATATTTCAGCATTTTCATATTGCATCATATTTTATGGTTATAATGTTTACTGTCAGTTGCAGCACCATCATTTTTTTCAGGTATGAGTACCTCATAAGGATTGATGTTTACCTGTGTGGTGAATATGTATGTGTGCTTGGAAAACATTTATAATACGCTACGTTCACATATTTAGTAATTAAGTAATGAAGTTAATTACCTGCCAATGATTGAGCGAGCTACACAAACCTTTTGCAATGCTATCTGCACTGTAGTCCATGGAGTAGGGGCACCTCATAGCCATGGAAAAACTGTATGACTGGTTTTGCAGTGTGTAGGCTATTCTGTATTCATGTCACTGAAATGTCTGCATTATTGAGGCTTTTGCAGATGCACCTACATATTTTGATGTGTCTGCAAAATAAATCTAATGTAATGAAGAGGTGGTAAGTCACATCATCATTTCAACACCAGAGTCTGCTGATTGATCTGACATGCCCGTCTCTGATTAATGTTCAATCCATTCTAAGTGGCTGTTTTCAAGACTTAAATCATGTAGCAAATCCTGCACTCACACGGCCGTGCTGTCATGTTCTTAATCATAACTTAACAAGCCAAGTTTAACCTAGCCAAAAAGATAATCCCTAAAAACTTTTTTAGTAAATGGAGAAGAGAAAAATGACAGATTGTGCTGCTGAGTTATTATCGCAAAACCAAGAGCCTTCTGACAATTTTCAAGTTAACAGATACTAAAAAAACCAACACATCAAAGAACAGTGAAGCTGATGGTCCAATTCCTCAAGAAAGAAATTGGATTATCAAGAAAAAATGTGAACCCATACAATGCACTGTAATATTCCTAATGCAGGAAAAATCAATTGTAAATCAGAGGGTGACAATGTATCCATGGTTGGCTAATGAGTCCCATCATAGATTGTCTGTGTGTGTCTGCTTTAGTGACCCGAATCAGTCCTGTAATGATGCATATGGTGCATATGAACAAAGGCAGAACACATCATATAAAGAGACTACAGCTACATACACACATAAGTACACTGACACAGACAGCCACTTAATGAGCTTCCTGATTTGTGCATATGTGACACCCAATGCCAGTTGTCTGTGTGTATGTGCGTGTGTGTGAGCCACTGCTCTGTGGCACATTTATGGACACAATTTATCACCTTTGGACTCAAAAAGTGAATATTGATAGGTTTATAGCTCGGGAAACTTTGCAATCCGTCTAAACTATGAAGGAGAGAAAGCATCTAATCTGTCACGAAAACAGAGTGAGGGAGTGTGTGTGAAGAAAAAAGAGGAGCTGGATTGGATGGAAGATAAAGAAGAAGAAGAAGAAGAAGAAGAAGAAGAAGTGAGGAGTCTCTCTGGAGAGCTGGATGTGGTTTAATGTTCTGTGCACACTGTGAGTTGAGACATTCAGTCACCTGTCAGCACAGGATCCTAATCACATTTAGCATTAAACACAGGTAGAAGAGCCAGTTCGATTCCTGTTTATTGGCATCAAATAGCTTCAACTCAGAAAAGTGATCTTTTTTCTGCAGAGAGAGGAGACTTTTCTGGCCATATTGCTGGCGGCGAATCTTTGTTCACACTTCTCAAATTATCCCAGCAGTCTTTGTGACGTCACAATTCACTGAGGCTGTTGTGCGCCTCTCTGTTGGCTGATAGCACACAGTGAGCTCCATTCAGCTAACTGTCCAAAATGGTAACAGCTGTTTACTTTGCATAGCCTCTAACTATCTGCTCTAATTGGGAGTTTGTTTTGGTTGCTCAGCCAATGAGGGCGTTTGACTGACTCTCAGAACATCTCTGCCCATTTTCTGTTGGCTGTGCTGTCAAATGAGGTCTGATGTTGTGTGTGTGTGTGTGTGTGTGTGTGTGTGTGTGTGTGTGTGTGTGTGTGTGTGTGTGTGTGTGTGTGTGTATCTGTCTGTGTGTTTTATCAAACTGGGCAGATATCAATGGCAGCAGACAAGCTGGTTCCCAGTGTGCTAACAGCATCTCAGACTTCCCACCAAATGCCTGCAACTGCCCTCTCTAACAAGCAAGTGTGTGTGTTTCCAAGCATTCAGGTGGTGGTTGGCCCATCACTACAACACTTGGGAGGGCTTACAGAGAAAGCAGAGGATAGTAACAATTTATGTGTATGTGTGTGGGTGCCAGAGCTCTTTAGGCCCCATTAGCAGTGTTTTTTGTTTAATATGGAATCTAACTGATTGAAGGTTATTGGAAGGATAATGCTGTTTTTAAACTGTGCCTCCTGCTCCATCTTAAAGAAATCCAATACTTTCTGCTGGCCTGCTAAAAGCATGAATAAAAAACGATTAGTTTTGGCTGAGCTCTGTGCCAGTGTTTTAAAAGGAAGGAAGAAGGAGAGGAGGGAATAAAAGATGAGAGGAACAGCGACAGAGGAAAATGTAAAAAAAAAAAAAAAAAACCCTGTTGGGAGCTGTTTTGTTTGTCTTGCAACAGGAGAATAGCTACACTTTGATTGATTCTCCAATAGTTATCTGTTCAGCCAATCACAGTGCCTGTCTGCTTTATGAGGAAGCATGCACAAGTTTGCATCCAATCTTCTCCCATACTTACTGACATGATGCCACCAGTTGAAATGGCACCTAATCACAGCTCCTGCATCATAATGTCACAGCTATAAACACGCAGCAGTCAAATATGTACAGAGGTGATGCTTTACGGTGTTTCAGGCAGGATGCATAAATCATATCCCCCACATCAGCTGATCAGTTCAGCCATTTCATCCAAACAAACACCAATCACATTTGACATAGTAAACGGGGCCTGTCTATGACATCAGCCTTTGTATTTCTACCGGCTACAAGCTACAGCTTCACCAGCGCTGACTCCTCCTCTGCTGTTGTATCATTCATTGACTTACTTTGACATTTTGAATGGAAATATGGCACCAGGGTGAATGGGTGTCCGTCTCCCTGCTCTGCTTAGCCAAATCAGCGACACACCGGAAGTTGATGCAGGTGCCTGTTTGACCACACCTTTAAAGGGCATTCAGCCCCAAAACAGCCCTCCATTAAAACAATGGAGGGGAAGTCTAGGAAGCACAGACTGAGTAACAGATAGATGAATTTCAAGGTTTAGCGTTGACATGTTGTTGACGCAGAAGCCTCAGTGCCCTTTGCACTTGGCATGATTTATGCTGAGAGGCTCCCATCTGTCTGACAGGATGTCGACCTTGTTGATGTGTCCGAGTAACATACACACATTGTCTACCTTCTGTCTGGTGCTATGATGATACCAGATTCTGTATGACGCAGGATATACTGTATAAATCTGAGCCAATATAATGCTTTTGATATTAGACTGTGTCTGTCTGTAAATGTTGTACCACAATCTTCTCTGATATCAGATTTCAAAATCAGAATCAGAATCAGAATTCCTTTATTGATCCCTGAGGGGAAATTGTTTTTGTTGCAGGTGCTCCTTACAAGATAGAATTATAGAATTAGAATGAAGTTAGAAAAGAAAGAAAAGAGAAAGAAAATATATGTATAAAATATTTATACTAAGAAAATATATATATATACACACACACACACACACACACTCACACACACACACATACACACACTCACACACACACACATACATACACATATACATACACACATATATAACAAAATATACAACATAAAACAAAATATACATACTGAGAAAATAAACATTGTATATACAGTAGGATGTGCAAAATTGAATTGGTCAAATATGTATCAGAACAGGCAGTGAAAAGTCCAAGGCCATTCAGAGGGAGGAGTTGTACAGGTTGATGGCCGCAGGCAGGAATGATTTCCTGTGGCGTTCAGTCTTGAGTTTTGAACGTACTCCTGTGCCTGGCCAGCACATCATGAAGTGGGTGTGAGACGTTATCCAAAATAGTCCGTAGCTTATTCAGCATTCTCCTCTCTGACACCACCGTCAGAGAGTCACATTCCATCCCCACAACGCCACTTGCCTTTTTTAGGATCAGTTAGACAGGTGTAGTAATGTCATCTTGGAATCTAGTAGAATATTCATGATCAAATGATTCTCATTTCATTGATCGCCTTCTCCAGAATTTCTTTTGTCACACTTGCAGATACAAAGTGTAAAGGTTCCTTGAGCCTCATTACATTTATATCACGTCAGGTATATTGCTATGTAATTCGACAGGGGTTACATGAGACTGCATGAACCAGTTGCATTGAAGTAGCTTTAAATTAATGTTGGCTGTTTGTGTCTCAGCCCCTCACTGGGCTTTTTCCAATTATTATTTGAAATGTCCTCTTTCAAGTCTGCCCTCTATGCATCAAGTTTGGATACTGAGGCCTCATTATGGCCAGATGCAAGCCAGTTGTATATTCATGAAATCAAACCATTACTATTGCAATTCTCAGTAATATTTTTTTCTGAGGATGGAAGTGTCGGAATTACCATTGACCAGTTTTTCATAGAAGAGATAAAACTCCTCAATTGAAGGAATTAAAAAAAAAAAAAAAAGCTTCCTTGTGATGTTATGTATTAAAGAGATTTCCTCCAAAATCATTTGAACCTCTTCCTTATAGAAGTCAAATATTTTACTTAGTCCTTTCTTTGCCCAGAACTGAAAATAAATATATGAATTTAGGTAATATGTTCATCTTTGATACCTTTCTGCTCCCTATCAGATAAATAGGATAGTGTGCAGAAGCCTTTTGTTTTGTAATGCTTAGATAAGTCGAGATACATATATGTGAGGATTTTGTTTCTCCTTTTCATTAAGTAACTCAGATGTGCTTTTAAAGCAGTCATTTTATATCCAGAGATGTTACCAAATGGTCCAATCAGATCTAACAGTGCAGGTATGGATGTGTATTGTTGTTTTAGGAACAAAATTACATCATCCACAAATAGAGATATTCTGTGATCTCTTAACAATTTTAATCCCCTGTATTTTTCCATTAGCTCTAACTGCTATTGCTAATGGTTCCTTAGCTAGAATATAGAGAAGCTGTGACAAAGGTGAATGTTGAGGACAGCCTCTTGTGATATTAAAGGGTTCAGACACCTCCTCATTTGTTAGTACCTCAGCTAGAGGGTTGTGATGTAATAATGTAGTCCAATAACAAAAAGTGTCTCCAACTCTAAACTGGTTGATAATGGCATAGGTCTATTCAACCCTATCAAAGGCCTTTTCTGTAACAAGTGAGAGTAGAGCTTTCTTCCTTTCTCTCTTTTGGTTTTGTAGGATATTGAGAACACGTCTTACATTATTAAAACCATTGTATAACCTCTTGCCTCTTTGCCATGGATTTGTGTATTTCTGAGTATTAGTTCTACCTGTTTTGAAGCAGGATAATCAAAGAACTCTCTAAGTGAAGCAGATAAGTAACCATTACTGTAAGAGTCCAAATACATCTTCTGTCATCTCAGCTGTGCTTAGCTGTTTATCTGCGCTTTCTTACTTTCCTCAGAAATTTCCAGGCAGATTGAGTTTGGGTGGGACTTCAGTCTGGACTTCAGAACTTTGATCTGTACAGGTTTTCAGACAATTTTTTAAATGCTGTATTAATTTCCAATGAATCAACTATAATATTCCCATTTGAATCCTCAGAGTTAGTGAGTGCCCTCTTTGTTTGTTGTTGCTTGATGAACTTTGAGTCCTGCATCCATTTTATTTGAAATCTCCACACATCAGTGTTGGCCCTGTATGTTAGACATACATACAGCCGCATGACAAAGTTCCTGTAATGGCAGCCTCTGCTGACAACAAAAAGTAATCTATTCTACAGTAACATTTTTAAGCCTAAAATAAGAGGATAATTCTATCTTTGATGGGTTCAGGAGTCTTCTTTTTATCCATTAAGGTCAGTTCTTCTAAGACAATGTAATGCTCTCTTAGATCTCATATGTCTGCCTTTTCTTGGATCCAGGACACAATGTACATCCCCAGAGATGATGTACTTGCCTGGCAGTGTTGAAATTCTCAAAAATTGTTATGACAATTAACATCACCATTATTTTCTCCATATATATTAATGAAATTAAACTGTGCAGAAAGAAGTCTCCTGTTGGGTTCTGCAGTTCAACCTGTAATAGAATAAACCTGTATATCAATGTCACCACAGCTCTGGAATCAGTAGAGCTGGAAGGTGAGAAGACCTGTCCTGACCACTTTTGTTTTATCTTTGATATCTCAGTAGCTAATAGGTGTGTTTCCTGTGAGAACACTTTAGCTGTTTTATCCTCTTCATAACCTGCTTTATTTTGCTGAGTTTATTCAGGCCTCTCCAGTTTCATGAAATATATTCAACTAATATATCCATCATTATTTGCTGAATTTACTCTGTATACATAATGGTGTATTCCTCATTTCTTTACTGAGTTCGTTTATGTTTCTGAAAGTGTTGTAGAAGGCTGGATGAAAAGGCATTAAAGTTAAAAAGGTCCACACCATGATGACAAAGCATTCTTCAGCATTTTCTTTTAATCTCCTGCTCATTTTCCTGCTCATACTGCTTATTGGTTGGACCACAATCCACATCTTTTCCAATAATATTAATGTTGGTATGTAAGAAGACGATATAACTCCATTTTAGCCTTTAACTTTTTGGTGGAGCCCTCTACACTGGCACCCCTGCTGCATTGACAGACTGGTTCCATTTAAAATGAATGAGTGGGCTGTGTTTTTTCCCGCAGGCTTAAAGTCAGTAGCCTTAGACACACTGGCAATGCAAGCTGAGGTAAACCCTTTTGTTTTCAGTTGTTGCTATTTGAAATGTTACTGTTTACCTTGTTCAATAAGTGAGCTTTAACTTTGGCTCAGCAACAATGGCGTGAACTCCAACCCCATTTATTTTTTGTGTGACATAAAGCACAAAATGTGCATGCCAAACCAAAGACATGTTGCCGTTAGCAACAGGTGTCATTAATTAATTAGCAAATTTATGTCATTAAATGAGGCCATTAATGATTGATATAGATTTTTTTTTTTGTACTTTATTCTATGTATATTTTGTACCTATTTTAGACAGTCCCAGACACAGAAATATTCAGTTTTCTGAAGCTGAAAAACTAGTTGAAAATCCTGACATTTGAGAAGCTGACACCAGCATGTTTTCTTGATAAACACCTATAAAAAATATTTGATTGTCAAAATCCCTATGTCACTGATATGTGGCTGCTGCAGGGTTTCAGTCCTCAACAGTGGGGCCTCTTCTGTTGAGTACCACTCTATAACCGTGTATACAGCTATAATCTCGTGGAATAACAGACTTCTGAGTTAAAAGTGTTCCTCTCTTAACAATGGTACAAATTTGCACACATATTTACAGGCACAGCAACAGATAAATATATGTATGCACTCCTCATACATGAGCAAACTCATTTTCAGCAGACAGAAATGAAGAATAACAGACTGGACCATACATTTGGCTTTTCATTCAGTGACGATAAGGGGCTTATTTGGCATTAAATGGTGTTACAGTCAACTAAATTTTTTTTCTACTTTAGATCTGTTTTTTTTTCTATTAAATTCAATTCTTGCATGCAAACTTCTAAAATGCTATAAAAAAACAAACAAACAAACACAAAACAGCCTGGAGTACTGTCAGGAAAGTCATCACTCTTCAACAGTCACTGTCTTCCTCATAATTCACAGTCGGTCAATGGTAATCTCCCTTCCACAGCTGATTTAGTCACATTTTAGCCTCAATTCAAGTGCAAGAAGTAAACATTTACTTCTGAATTGCACCCACACTGAACTTGTGGATAGATATGAGCTCAGTTTATATTGACTCATTAACTGAATGTTATTAAAGTTCGAGAGTTGAGTGGATATGTGTATGGAGAGGGAAGTGGGAGGGAAGATTTAATACAAATTGAGAGGTTGGAGTTCCAACACAAAAGTGTTTTTTACATTGTTCTAACTTTTGGGCACCTTCTCCCAGACAAATGTATATCTGCATCAGACATGACATTTATGATCAATCCACAGTTAAATAAATCATATATGACTCTTTGTACAGTTTGTCAAGATGAGTTCTACTATTGCTGGAACTTACCAGTTAATGCTAATTAATTTAGTCTAATATGACACTCCAACGACAGGTACAGCACATTTCTGTTCATTGTGAATGAAACCTTCAAACAGCCTCCTAGCACCTCCTTTGCGCTTTCAGACACCAATCTCCCAGCAATGCAACATGGATAAGATGAGAAAGGTTAAACTTTGTTTAAAGAGATTATCTCTTTAAACAAATTTTAACCTTTCTCAACTTGGGAAAAGGTGATCAAACAACTTCCTTATTCAGTATAACTGAATTTTATGAAATACTGAGACTTGTAAACGATGCATAGAAACACATCACTTGGGAAATGAACTGCTTAGTTATGAGCTAGTATAGACACAATATGTGAAAATAAAAGTCTGTATTAATTAATAATTATTATTATATGCAAATAATATGCTTAACTAAACACATCCACAAACTTCAGGCTTGTGAGAGTGAATAGAGAGACTGTTTCTTTGAGTCTGAATGTGTGAACAGCCTATAAGTCTACAGTCATGCTAGAAGCTCACAGTGGTGCTTGGCTAACATCAGCATGCTAACATGTTCATAGTGGTAATGCTAACGTCTTTAGCAAATCTAATGTTTAGTGTGTTCACCAGTACACTAGCTGAGGCTTTAGTTTTACAGGACAGCTTGATTTGACTTCCTGGTGAAGCTGGATTAAAAGGTTCCTAGATTCCCTGATGTGAACATTCATTGACCTCTGTCAGTCTTATCACCTCCTCTCAGTGACTACCAATCAGGTTGGAGCAAGGACTCTTAGGTCCCTGGGGTAGCTCTGTGAGATACTTAATGAGCAGCTGCTCAATGAGCAGGGGAGTTGGACTGTTAGATGGTCAGTCTCTGCAGGTGAAGAGGCTGTTCATATGGTGTTTTAAGAGGCTGCTTGTTGCTGTTGTGTGTGTATGCAACTATTCACAAGAGCCAAACCTTTCTAGTGTGTAATTGTATGGTTTATCTGTTTTGGAAGGCTGATAATGATTAGTTTGCTGGTCCTCCTCGTTTTGCATGGTATTTTTAAAGAAGAACATAGAGATTGGTCTAGAGCAGCGGTGGGGGACCTTATTCCTATCTGGCCATTTCAGTTTCTATAGACCTATGTGGTACTAACTAAGCACTAAAAGTATAATCAGGATCAACAGAGTCAGTAGGATTAGTCCTCTAGGGACATTAGATATTTGCATCACATTGAATGGCAGTTCATACAATAGTTGATGAGATATTTGAGAGGGAATGACCAACTTACATTGCAATTCCTAGAGCTACATTGCGAGCATGGCTAAAAATCTACTTACGACAGCCTCAGCAGCCACAAAAATCAATATTATTAGCTAGAGTACTGAGTTATGGCAGGTTTTGTCTTAGTTTTCCATGTGTGTTTTTTTTTTTTTTTTTTTATGAGGGCCTGCTGGAAAAAAATATGTTTTTTTCCCGAAAACTGCAAGAGTTGAAACACCTGCACAAATATCATTTATGCACGCCATAGATTTTTCTCAAAGTATATCCTTTGGAAGTAAAGGGATGAAAGGGACCTCTATTTCTGATACAAATCCTCAGTGACCTGTAGTAAATATAGGATACTGTAACACACTGTAATACACCAAACCTGAAAATGTTTTATATTAGCTGACAACTGTGACTTTAAAAGGAAAGTTTTTGTAATTAAAATGACGGTTTAATGCTAAAACATTTACTACTGTTATATCATTAGCTTTTAGTGTATTTTAACTGATTTATTAAAAACAATATTTTAGTACAATTTGACAACTTTGATTACATTTCTTCACCCTTTAAAGAAATGAGTTAGTGCCATCATCCCTCTGGCTCCTAACCTCAGACTCTGTGGCTCTGTCAAAGCCATTTGTACTCAATGATGCCATAATACCGTTCAAGGAGAGTTGCTTAGTCACTTATGATGTCATATTAGCAGCACTGATTGATTTTGCCATAGAGTCATAGATGCTGTAATTGGTCCCAAGAATAAATCTCGAAAGTGGCCTCATGAATTAAAACACAGCAGAATGACTCAGCTAGGATTTAATGGCTTGGCAGATCAAGCACAAAGAACAGTTTAATACATTTTGAATACTTGAGGAGCGTTTGATTTATCTCACCTTCATGCAGGTGACACATCTGCTGTTGTAGCAGTTTAAGGGTCTGATAAAAGAAACAAACACACTTCAATCATCTGAACTCTAAACAAGTTCATGTTCGCCGGTAGCAGCTTGCATGCAGACCCTGAGGAAGTGATTGGATGGATAGAAGTAGCAATCACTGAACTGTAAAAGCAGAAATACTCATGCCATTAAAATCTGAAGGAGACACTGTTATCAGAATTGGTGGTGGTGAACTGACAGAGAATTAGCACAGGGCACTGCAGCTCCTCCCAGCACCAATGAGCATTGTAGCTCCTTTCAGCTTGTTGTTTTGGTTTTGTGGCCCTCAGCCTGACTGTTTTCATTCTGTCTCATTACTCTCATCAAGCACCAGACAGCTGTTTTCAGTGAAAGGGATATAAAATCCTCTGTACACTATGATAATAATAATAGCAAACTTTATTTGTACAACATCTTTCATACAGGAATTGCAGCTCACAGTGCTTTAGAAAAAAAGGAATCACATGCACCAAGTGGGTGCTTCACATAAAAAAGATAGAATGGACATAAAAACAGACAAAGCTGAATATAAAATAAGACTGAAATGAGGATGAAAATAAAAATAAAGACAATGCATTAAACCACACAATAAAATATCAAAATTGAGGTAAAGATAGAGTAGAATAGGGGTAACAGGATGGACATAAAAACGGATAAAAAAGTGAACGTAAAATAAGATGGAATAAAGACAATGAAACAAAACAACATTTTAAAAGACATGCAGCAGTGTGTAAGCGCAAGGCAAAGCACAAAAGTTTCACACCTGCATCAGGAAGTCGCTAGTTTAAAGGCTGAAGTCAAGAGATACGTTTTTAGCTTTCGTTTGAAAATATTCAGCGAGCTGCTTCTCTGATATCTGTAGGTGGTGTGTTCCAGAGCTTTGGGGCGTAACGGACAAAGGCTACACCCCCAATTTTCTTTTGACTGTTGCTGGAAACCTCCAATAAACCAGCAGCAGATGATTGCAGTGTTCATAAGGGTAAATAATAAATGAGGGAGTTAGTGATGTAGCTTGGTCCTATTCCATGAAGGGCTTTGTATACGAGAAGGAGGAGGACCTTAAAATCAATCCTGAATGCTACAGGCTGCTGCTAAATGCTGAATGCTAAAACTGGACTGATGTGCTCTCTCCTCTCGCTTCTGGTTAATAGCAAAACTGCAGAGTTTTGAATGAGCTGAAGTCTCAAGGTGTTTTTTTTCAGGAGGCCAGTAAATAATGTGTTACAGTAATCCAGTTGGCTTGAAATAAAGGCATCAATCTGTTTTTTAGCATCTTTTCGGTTTCTAAATGGTCGTATTTTAGCTGTTTCTAAGGTGAAAAATTAAGTTTTCGTCACCTTGTTAATGTGGGACTTGAAGCTAAGATCTGAGTTTAGGATGACACCAAGACTTGCAACCTCAGATTTCTCGAGATTATTAAACATCATTTCTCTCTTTGTTTTAGAGCTGACTAGCAGAATTTCAGTTTGTCTTCATTTGGTTTAAAAAATGATTGCTCATCCATTTACTTATTGCCAAGAGATAGTTGGTGATGGAGTCTATAGCTGCAGCATCATTTGGTTCAGCACAGTACAGTTGTGTGTCATCTGTGTAACTATGCAAACGCACATTGTAATGACATCACCCAGTGGCAGCATGTATAATGAGAACAGTAATGGACCGAGGCAGCTGCCTTGTGCAACCCAAAACAGACATCATGTTTCTCAGACACATGATCTCCAAGACTGATGATAAACTTCCTGCCTTTGATGTGTATTCTAACCAGATTAACACAGTCAGAAAAACCAACCAACTGTTCAAGACGATTGATTGAGATATCATGGTCAATTGTATCAAATGCTGCACTTAGATCTGAGAGGACAAGAACTGAGACATTATTTTCATCTAGTTTGAGGTTGCTGGTTACTGTAGTTAGATCAGTTTCACTGCTGTGGTGTGTTCTAAAGCCTGACTGAAATTCCTCCATTTTTTTCTTCAGCTGCTGACAGATTCTCTTTCTCTCGTTAACACTGCTGTTGTTTAACCATGGGGGGATTCTGTCAATTGTCCTCTTTTTAATCTTTAGTGGAACAACGGCATTTAAAGCAGATGATGTGGTATTGTTGAAATGTTCAACCATGTCATTTAAAAAGCAGTCATAGCTGTGTGACTCAAATGATCTGTTACAAAGTCTTTCTTCGGCCTTGCTTCAGTCCTTGAACCAGCAGTTCTGTCTTAGTCTTAGTCAAAATTAGTTATGTATCAAAAAACACACAGTAATGGTCAGAAATAGGTCATTTTAATGCTGCGACGTTGTTGATGTTTAACCCTGCTGTTATTACTGAGTCCAAAATGTTACCATGCTGATGAGTGGCTTCAGTCATATTTTGTTGCACTACGTGCGAACAGCTCTGAGAATTCCTGCATAAACGCAGATGAATATCTTGGTTGTCGATACAATGCAACAATAAGCACTGATAATTCTTCTTTCAGCTCGAGAGCAAGATATTATAATGATGTAAATTCACCCAGGTCAATGTCATTACACACAAACTGTTTAGAAAAAATGGCTGCAATGCCTCCTCCTTTCCTGTTTTGTATGACTGACTGATAAAAAGCATAATTTGGAGGACAAACGGAGACGAGACTGACTGTGGCTGAACACTGACAAATTTCAGATTACTGAGACAGGTTCCAGATGGTCTGTGTTTGCTACCATGTGTTTGACCATGACACCAGCTGTTGAAGATCACTGGTATGTTTAAGGAAGTGGCATGGCATCTGTTTCATTTCTGATGGACATCTCAGTGATAATGGCTGTGATTACTGTTCGCCAATTTGACTGAGCTTCAGTGTGGCAACTTTCACTAAGTCCTTAATAGGGGATTGTTGTTGTTGTTGTTGTTGAGGCTGGGACCCTGGAGAAAGAGATAGCGAGACATCCTCTGGATGCCTTGGGTGATGTGAAGCAGAGGGTCTGATGAGGCTTTCTGCCTGTGCAGGCTGACCTTGGCACTTAACTGTGTATTCTTGTTTTGGTACATCATACCAAGGGCATGACGCAGATTGTTGCCAAGCAGTCTGCAACCAGTGATGTTTGGGTGTACGCCATCAGGCCTAAAGCGTTCTTTACAGTTCCAGAAGATATGGTTGTCAATAAACCTTATCCCATGATTGAGGTATTCTGATGTCAGCCTTGTGTTCAGGGCGAGCAGTCTGCTGAAAGATTCGATGCCTTTCCCCAAGGCTGGAAAGGGGCCCGATATGAATTCATGTTTTGATTGACATCATTGATCGATCAGTTTCTCCAATAACAGGCAAAAGTCTTTTTTCAGGACCTCAGAGCCAGTTTTCCTTCGCAGAATGTCAAAAGATCCAACATGAATAATAATGTTCCAACCACTTGGGTTTACAGAAAGGATGCCAGACAGCAGCTCTGTTAGCTCTCTGACAGATGTGTCATTCATGTTGAGATTTTCAGTCTTTGCCATTCTTACATGCCTGGTTACAGAGTCCCCAATCAAAATGGTGTCTGGCTTATGAGGTGAGGGTTTACCTCTATTATTTCTGGCCTTTGGCTTGTCAGATGGGGAGTTAGTAACATTTCTCCTGGCCTTGGGTCTTGTGGTGGTCTTGAGGCTGTTTCTTGGGTTTTGGCCAGCCTTACTGCTGGTGTGATTAGTTTCCCTGGCCTCAATATGGTTAGTATTATCACACTTTTCGTCAATCAGAGTCAGTTGTTTGTACCTGTTTTGCAGTGAGAGTTGAAGTGGTGCCACACACTGAGCCATTTCTCCACCATACCTGCTCAGCAAGAAACAGCAGACAGACATAATTAGAGACTAGCTGATGAACACAGTGGAGCATTTAGCTGCTTTAGAGCTAGATATCTCCTTCAGTAGGTTGTATAAACCAAAACCGAGCTCAGGTGAGTGAATGTTATGCTTTCATTCATCAGGTGGACACAACTCCATGCAATGCTGTTGTTGCTCTGTATGTAAACATGTACATGAGGTTTGCTAAGTTCTACATATCAATTTAAAATGTGTGATATGCCAGTGTTAATAGCTTGTTGTGCTGCACCCATGTGGCTCCAAAAATCTGTTAATGCGGGTTTAAGAACAAATGTGCTCATACAAGTCGTTCTTGTATGAGGCTAATGATTTTATTCCTTCCAACAGTATAGTGTGTAACAAAAGCACAACCTTGATGGGCCATATTTACCATTTCTGATCATATCAAGGTTCAACGTTCTAGGTAGTAAATATGAAATGGCATTTGGCAATTGATATTTGGTTAAAGATACACTGAGCCATTTCCACATTTCTTCTCCGTACTCAAAAATATCATGAACATGTCTGTTGCACCTATAAGTGAACTAAAATTATGAGTCTGATCAAATCTGGTGTCATTCAGTATTCGACCTAAGATGACCCACATCGCAGTTTGCACTAAAGAACAAGATATTTCCTTTTCAAGTCCACAGTCTGTCTGTATCTATGCTGTCAGATACTTGTTTCTGAGGTGAAACCATTATCCTTTGATACTCAGTGCAACTATACTTTCCACTATACACTGCACTGAACAGAAGACAAAAAACAGAGATTTATGCCCTGGACTGAGCCTCCCAGGCAGGGACTTACATTAAGAGCAGGAGCTAAAGTCAAACAGTTCATGTTCCTCTGTAGCTTGTAAGCCGGTCTGAACTTGGCAGTGAGGGAGCTCTCTTATAGTGTGGCCCCTGTTAAAAAATACATTAGATAATTCTCACTTTACAAATGGCCCAACAAATCATTGATTGAAGGCTACTAACATGTTTTAGTCATTGCTAAATAAAAAAATGAGTGTTAGTGATAGAGTTACACTTGCAGTAGAAATCTGATATGACATATGTCAGGGTTGAAAATACATATGTAACCCATTCACCACCCAAACCACAGCTGCCTCATTTTCTGCTGTACTAACATGATTTCAAAGTTCTACTTGTCGATCCTTCATGTAATGCTTTGTTGGTGGGAGAATATGTTGCGTTCCCTTCTCTCCCACACAGTAATAGTCCAAGTCTATAAAATCATCCAAGAAGTGATTAAAAAGTTGTTCCAGATTTTGCAGCCAAGGCTCTTCATGCAGATCAATCCAACGTATAAGAGCCCTGATGAGTAATTCATTTCTAATGTAGACTACAGATGAACAGAACACTGACGTTTTTGAGGAGCAGTTCATAGCAGCCTCTTTGATGACTCTGGATCGGTCTGGCTCATATGGAGTCAAATTATCTGTGGTAACCATACCTGCAAAGTAACATTTAACCATTTTAAACAGCCATTCTAAGAGTCAGGCTAAATGAGTCAAAGTGTGCTGATTCAACTGCACACACCATTTTCACTCCCTTTCGCGGTATATGAAAGCCTGTCTTCCCCTGGTCAGATAGCTGGCTTAACTGCACGGTGTTTGATCATCACAGGTGGCAGCTAGCTCCCGGGGGTGGTGCTGAGATCAGTTTTGCCTGGAGCTTCCTGTTGGCTGAGTGTGCTACGGTACCACACTGTGCTCTATTCAATTAATTTGATTCAGTTAATGTGGGCTTTTGAGAACTGTCACTGATGGTTTTGGATTGAAGCTTCAGATTCAATCCAAATTCTCAGATCAGCTTGTTGGCCTGGGTGAGAGACAGCTGAGACATAGACAAGTGAGGTTTGGGAGTAAAATAGTGGGATATTATCACTTTCTTCTAAAGTTGCATGTTAATGCAACAGGTACACCTGGCCAAGATCTCATTTCTCATCTGTGACTCATAAGTGTTGTTTTAATAGGTGAAATCACATTTCAGCCATTTTTTTCTGAGTTGGGTCACTTTTATATGTTGCCCTTTACAATGCTAAATGCTAAATACGATGCTTCCTGTGGCATTAAAACCTGAGTCTGAACAATCAGAATTCTTATGATATTTGAGACATCAGTGCAATATCTGTCTTAACTCTCCAGGAGAATAAGGCTTCTATGTCTACTCAAAGTTAAGTGTTAAACTAACATTCAACCTTCAGTAATTGATTTTTCATTTTTCCACTTGAGTTGTACAGAAACAAATTGCAAGATCAACATTGACATATCATCAACGCAGAATGTCAGTATCAATCACTGGGAGTTGTTTCTCTGTTTTTAGTCTCGACCACCTCCTGAGTGAAATATCTGGCATTTAGCTGCTAAATGCTCCGCTATGTTCACCACCTAGTTGCTAACTGTGTCTGTCTGCTGTCTGGTGCAGAGCAAGTCATTTACAGTGGGTTGTTAGAGCTTCATTATTAGATAAATTGCTATTATTGAAAAATCTACAAGCATCACTGAGTCACAGAAAACATGTCTTTTTCTATTTGAGCTTGTTTTTTTAATGTTGTATTTCATTTTGCTCTTGTGTGTGTTTTTTTTTATATCACCTTGTGTTTCTTTTATATCTTCTCTCAACACCCATATGTCTTACATAAAGCACTTTGAATTGCCTTGTTGTTGAAAGGTGCTATACAAATAAACTTGCCTTGCTTTGCCTTGCCTTGCCCAGTGCACAGTAACTCCACAACAAACCTTGTCCCATCCCTCTTGATATCTAAACCTGCGGGCTGATGTGGTAGTAATATGAAATATGAGGAGTGAAAGAGGAACATACAACAAAGCAAGGAAGAAAAAATATTAAAAAGTACAATTACAGTTTGACTAATCAGTCAGATCAAGATTAGCCTTATCTATTTTAACTGTGACTCAGCTTCAGAGTGGATGATAAAAGTTGGCAGAAAAAAGTGAACTGAGCATTATCCCCCAGGATCTGAGCCTGATTAATATGCAGAATAAGAATACTGTTAATCAGTTCAGGTATAAGGGAGTGGCATACAGCAGTGAAGTTTTGATCAATTCTATATGTATTGAACAAAACATCATACTCATCAGAGCTGAGACCAGACTGACCAGATTGACTTTTTGATTACGTGATCATAACGCTTGGTAAAGTAGTAACAGTAGGCATACTTCTTTCAATCGTGTGTATCCATGAGCTGAGTCTTCACTGCATGAATAAATTCCTCATTTGAGTCCTGAGCTGAAAACGTTTAAGGATCTTTGTGTCAATACAGCTGCGGCTAGAATGAATTTGAGGTCATTTGGGAGTGAAAGAGATTGGTCTGCTCACCGCTGGCAGCCTGCTGATGACTTTGTTTTGTTCTCAGTGGTTTCCAGGAGACATATGGTGAGCGTTATGGTCTAGACCTGCTTCTTCAGTCCCATCAGCGGTGCTGGGATCAAACAGCAAGCCCAGGAAGAGATCACTCTGTTGTGAATGAGTCCTCTGTGTGTGTGTGTGTGTGTGTGTATGTGTGTGTGTGTGTGTGTGTGAGTGAGTGTGTAGGCGCGCATTCATGTATAACTCACATTATGGGGACATGAATCTGTTTGCACATTGTCACATTGAGGGGACTTGCTGCACTTGTGGGGACAAATGCAGGTTCTCATAATGTAAATCATAAAATTGAAAGGTGAAGACTGAGGTTAAGAGTAGGGTTAGGGTAAGGGTTAGGCAAGTAGTGGTTATTGTTATGGTTAGGGCAAGTCTCCAGGAAATGAATGAAAGTCTATGTAATGTCCCCAAACGTGATGAAAGCCTAACGTGCGTGCGTGCGTGCGTGCGTGCGTGCGTGCGTGTGAAAGCAGATCAGTATGTAGCTATCTGCAAAAGTCAGTCCATCAGTCAGACTCAACTTTACTCCCAAGGGACACAGTCTGACCTCTGATGTGTGTTGCATGTGAAATGACTCGCATGTGTTATTGCACTCAAGTGTGGGCGTGAATATGTATGACCAGTGTAATGTGAATATCAGAGGTATTGTATGCCCTGTTGCTGCTCTCCTGCACTGCTGTCTCTTATTAAAACCCATTCTAGAGGAGAGCACACAACATCTGGAGAAGTCATCACACACACACACACACACACACACACACACACACACACTATCAAATTGCAGACCAGAGGCATAGTCCATATGTAAAGTCCATAAAAGTCTGAAGGTGTCTTTATTCATCGCTATTTAAAGCATTTGCATGGAGAACTGTGTATGTGGGAGCATTCATACAGTATGTGTGGAAGTCTGCTTTCCTGTGTGTGTACGCTCCCACATGTGAGCAGTAGCAGCACTAGCCACTGGGTGTCACAGTGATTTAGTGCTGAGGGCACCTAGGTGGGGGCTTGGTGGGTGACTGTGTGTCTGGGGCAGAGAGGCCCAAGGATGTCGAAGGCAGAGCAGATCAGAGTTTCTAAATCTACAGTCAGTTTACTTTGCATTAGACAATGCAGCCCTTTATCAGTGATTCCAGCACTTTGGCAAAACTGCCCACAGGAGCTTTTTGTGGGACAGCTGGTGCTGTGGATCATGATGTTTGCTGTAACTCTTTGACTCACATCTGGGGTAGAAGATAAAATCATTGCAAACTGGATCATTGCAGCAACAAAAATGGGTCAATGTGGATGAAAATCTGTAAAATATGGAGAATGAGAGAATACAAGCCGAATGCACCTAATAGTTATATCTTTTGAGGGAATTCTGAGACCAACTTGTAAACAATCTATTCGTATAATTTAGAACTTACACTGATATTGTTAGTTTTGTGAGCATGCAAATTTATTTATATGGTGTAATTCATAAATTCAGTAGTTTCAGAGTATTTTAAAGACATTTTCAGCTAATCCAATGAGTTTTTAAATTGTTTATCTAGTTTAAGAAGTAGAATTTCCTCAACCCATGTAGGAACAATTTATCTTTCAGTTTAACTGCAGCTTCTTTTTAACTGTACAGTGATACTATGCAAAATATCAAGAAATATGTTGAGTATGAAAGAAAATAACAACAACCTTACATGCAAACTACTGTATATACAACACATGTAACACTGAGAAAATAAAGTTAATTGTAGTTTATCAGCTTTGCATCAGCTATACAAAAAACAGAAACATCTTGCATTACAATATCTTCCACTTAATACAAGCACAGTGCAGCTTTTCTTAATCTCTCCTAATTCCCTCTTTACTAAAAAACAAACAAACTGTGGATTCAACCATGTGTGCTTACTGGTGTTCAACTTAAAATGGCTCACTTGTTGAAATTGTGATTTTAGGTAGTCACTTGCAAAATTCCTGTTGACAATTTTGGAGCACTGAAAATTACTAACAGGCGAGAAAAGAAAAACTTGTTTGAATGACTGAAGAGAAATAACTGCAGAGGCACAGGGGCTCACAGAATGGTTTGATGAGTATGAAAATGATTTACACCTGTGATCAACATGCAAGCATCTGGACATCTTATCTGGAAAAAGCTGTAATTCGTAGCTACAAGCGATGAGTAGTGATTTTTGACTGAGACTACAGACAGCACAGCATTTTCTCATAGCCAAGCCTGGAGTCTATGAGAGCCAATGTCTCTGCCACCTAACAGCAGTTTGGTTTGCATTTACTTGCTTTTCCTATGCTGAATAAAAAAAAAAAAAAAAGTGACAACTTCAGCACTACGAAGACACTGGTTATGTTGACCCAGCCATCATTTGTGAGGTACAATATCTGCAAGTTAACACATCAATGGAACCTGAACTCAGAGTGACACTGCTCCAGGTCTGTAACTACTCTAAACCAACTAGGTGTGAAAACAGCCTTAGTAAGAGAGGAACTAAGACCCTGAGTGCACCAGAGGGTGTCTGAAACTTTGATGAAAGACAGGATGCAGGAGGGAGAGGAATGTAGAATAGACAGAGGGGGTGAGAGAGAGGCAGTGAGAAGGAAGTGGAGTATGTGGCTATGAGGGGAAGGTAAAGGAGCAACATGAAGAGAGGAAAGGAGGATGAGAGGCATCGTTGGACTGACCATCGGGAGCACCAGGAGAAATCCCTGTGGGCCGGATGTTCTGTGAGCAGCCCATTATACAACAACAAGCGCCATTTTATTCTACCAATCCTGGTGAGAAGGAACAGGGAGCGAGGGGTGTGTGTGGGCATGAGGGGAGTTAAGAGATAAGTGACGGATGGAGATACGTAAATGAAATAAATGAGGTCAAAAATGGAGAAGTGTACATGAAGGGATGGTTGCAGGAGGGTGATGATGTGTTAGAGCAACAGAATACAAGTGAGAAGTGGGTGATGTGTGTGTGTGTGTGTGTGTGTGTGTGTGTGTGTGTGTGTGTGTGTGTGTGTGCCTGTGTGTGTGAGTGTGATAGATAGAGAGAAAGGCACAGACGGCATGAGAGAGAGGTTTATCCAGAACTGTGTTTATCCTTTCTGCTCACTTGGGGAGAGAGGGGTCTGCAGGCCCTTACTCAACACAACAGATAGGCAGCAATCAACTCCCAGAGCACTGACCAAGTCCAACCGTGTGTGTGTGTGCGTGTGTGTGTGTGTGTGTGTGTGTGTGTGTGTGTGTGTGTGTGTGTGTGTGTGTGTGTGTGTGTGTGTGTGTGCGCCTGGTAGTCCATTTACAGTATGTGTAAAAAAGTGTGTCCCTCTGACTTTCAGCTTCTTTGTGTTTAAAGGCCTTTCATTACCAAATACATATAGCAGACAGAAGTTAATCGTTGTAGCAGTGGATGGATTTGGTCAATGGTGCGTTTCTGAGTGTGGATCGAAAGCTGCTGCAAGTTACAAAGCTGACCAAATAGTTAACATAGCTTACACCAACAGCATAGATAGCAAAGCTTTATGTCGACAAGAAGTTGAGATCAAGTTATCTTTCACAAAAGAAACTTGAAACATAACACGTGTATCCTCTTCCATCACCACATTTTTCACAACAAGCAGTCATCACACATGGAGCTTTTGTGTTTATTTGCCTGAAGCTACCAATGCACCAACTCTACATAAGCTCTAAACTAACTAGCAAGTGGGAAAACTGGCCATGTGTGTATGGATGTGTGTATGTTTGTGTGTTTGGTTTCAGCTTAGCCTCTGACTGCACTCGAAACTGACCAGACATTCCAGATTATTTTTCTCCAGTTGCTTTCCTTTTTCCTCTCATCAGTGTTCAGATTCATGAAGCCCTGTGTTACAAGACAACTTTTCACTGTATCTTTTCAAACTCTGACAATATTGTGATATTTAGCATATGAAACATCATAGGATCACCAATTTTTGTTGAGTTGATTTCTCAGTCTGGACCGAAGCGCTGAATCAACACAGAAGACTCACCAACTGTTCAACTGACATTAACCACGCTGCTACTATGGCCATAAAATATTGGTAAGTGGAAGTTTAAAGTCTTTCAGAGGCACGAGTGTCTCTGACTTCAGCTTGTTTTGCAGTTGCATTCTAGTATTGGAATCCAGTTCCCACAGAATGTATGAGGAACTTTTAAAGGTTTCATATTCTCTGATCTGGTGTCTTACTTGTTCACTTTGAGCTCAACTAAAATTGTTAAAGATGTTAGATGACAAGTGAAAATGAAAACGTAATTATGCTGATGCCCTCTAAATGTCAGTGATGACCTCTGACCTTTCAGTTCCCAATGAGTGCAAAAGCTGTCTTGAGTAATGAATGGAATGATTGTGCCTGATGGTCTCCAGTGGTTTAATGGTGGCAGCAGCACGGCCTGGAGTATGTTCAAAATCCAGTGTACATACAGTGGCTGGTTTGTGGTATACATACAAGATGTTATCATCAGCATATAGAGTAAATCTCAAGAGGCCTAATATTGATCCTTGATTTGAAACCATTGGCAAGAACAGGCTGTCTACCTTAACCAGCACTGCCTGGTGATGATCAACAATAACAAAAAGCCTTGGACAAATATACAAAGAAGGTACCTGACACAGTAAAAATTAGTGGTGTGCAGTGCTACAGACACATGAGTCACTCTGGATCATCTGCACCCAGTCGTACTACGTACTTCAAAGTAAGTCATCTGTCTTTATTTGAAGATGATTTGTCTTGAAATATCTATGCTTACTCAGACATGCAAATCTGCTCTACTTCAGACATCAGACTAAACATAACTTGAAAACTATTGCAAATAATTTTCAACAGTTGATTTATCACATGACACAATGAGACCATGTGAGGAGAAGAAGTTGTCTAAATGAATCACCAGGCAAACCCATCACACAACAGTTTCATAGAGGGAAATAGAGATTTAATTATCAATTAATAATTGGTGGAAGTTCTTTGTTGTAGAGTGGTGTAAGACACATCGCACTGCCTCCCCCAAATATTTGGAATCCCTCTCAGCTTAAACACGGTGCTAATGACAACCTGAGTTCCTGATCCTCCTCCAGTTTGATGTATTTTCAGATGCTCCGTGGTCATCAAAGACATGTTGCTGGGGCGATGTGGTAACAGCTTGTCTGTTGCCAAGGCATCCGATTGCAACAGAGAGAAATGGGGCCGTTCCTAAAGTCCACATTCTCAGATGTGAATATGCTGTCATGCACCTGCACATACTAGCAGCATATAACACAGTGAGTCCCACACACACATGCAAACACACAGTGTGTAGCACCATAGCCATAGGGAATGGGACTTCATAACAATTAGCTGTTAGGAAAAAAAAGAAGAAGGGAAATGATTTGTGTGTGTGTGTGTGTGTGTGTGTGTGTGTGTGTGTGTGTGTGTGTGTGTGTGTGTGTGTGTAGGTGTGTGCTTGTGCGCCTGCTGCAGTGTGTTTTTTTTGTAAAAGTGTCTTCCTCCATTATCTCGTCAGTGAAGCTGAGGTGGTCCAGTCCAACAGAGATAGTGGGAGAAAAGGGACAAAGGTAGAATAGGGGACACACAGACGTTTGAGGCCATACACAGTGTAAGCCAGATTTAGAGTAGAAGACACAGATCTAGAGTTACAGCACAGGATACAAAGGTTGTAGTTAAAGAAACAGTGTTAGGTAGCATCAAGTCAAGATTTTATTTACCTAAAACACAAATGATGTAAAGTTTTAAATAACTTCTTATTGTAGAAACGAATGAAATGTAAAAACAGTGAACAAGTCAGATATAATTACTGAAATTCTTTCCCACATGAACCTGCATCTCAGAGGAAAGCATGTGAAAAAGAAGAGAAGTCTGAAAATTCCATCCATCCCATAAAAAAGCACATGAAATTTGCCTGTTGGTTGTAGAAGAAACGTGAATATGACTGACGTCATTAGGATCAGGAATTTACTGTATACAGAAAATTTGCATTAACCAAGCTTCAATGTCTGTTTGTTGCTCGGTCATTCCCTCACTTTGGTCCAGACTGAAATCTCCCAACAAACAGTAAATGGAATGCAATTAAATGTACAGACATCATAATGTTTTGGGGGATTAATTGAATTTTTTTCTCCTGTCACCATAATGTTGGTATACAGTGGAGGAAATAAAATTAAACATATTAAACCTTTTTTGCATTAAACATATTTCCTTCACAGCTAGTCACATGAAATCACCAGGCATTGGTATTCACTCAACAAAACTGCACAGATAAAGAAATAGTAACATTCCACTCCAACTCCAAAAGCACCAAACCAGCTGATTGTACTAATCAGTTCTCCTACTTGTGCTAGTTATAATCAGCTGGATTAGTACATATTGCTAAGTCACATCTCTTGATGCGTAGAAGCAAAACAGCTTCCCCAAGACCTTTACAAAAACATTATTAAGCAACATAGCAATGGCACTGGTTACCAAGGGATTTCTAAACTCCAGATGATCCTTTAAGCACCAGTGGAGCCATCAATCCATCATCAACCAACTGCACACTGGCATCCCTTGCAAGATTTCCAACTGAGCAGTCAGAAAGTTGACCAGGAGAGCAGCACAAGAGCTGAGGACCTCTCAAAAAGAGCTCTAGAAAGACCTGGAGGCAGCAAGTACACTCATCACAGAGAAAACAACAGACAGTGCACTCCACTGCCATGATCTCCATGCACTGGAGCCATGTACCGGGAATATACTTGAGAGAAGCTGCCATCCACCAGGCCAATGACGATGAGACACAGGTGGATCTTCCAGCAGGACAATGATCCAAAACTTATTGCAAAGGAAACTGACAAAGGGTTTTCCTGAGGAAAGAAATGAAGGTGTTTGAATGGCCTAGTCAGTCACCAGACTTAAACCCAATGGTACGTTTGTGGAAGGAACTGAAGATCAAGATTCACCAGTGGACCTCCTGAGATCTTTAAGATTTAAAGACTGTGGAAACATGGGCTAAAATTGCACCTGAACAATATGAGATACTAATTTTACAAACACGTGCTTCTCCACCAAGTATTAAATGCATTTCAACACTTTTTTCCTGTGTCATTCCTCTGTTTTATTCAGATAATACCAATATCTAGTGCAGATCATGCGAATAGCTGCTTCGAACATATGTTGACGTGTTGAATAAGTATTTTCAGAGCAAAATGCCTGACTGCTGGATTACCGTGGAGTTTGGTACACATGTTCACGGTTGCTGTTGTGGTAACTTTTATTGATCCCCTGAGTTTTCCTCCAACATCCAAGACCTGCTGACCTGACCTGACCTGACCTGACCTGACCCATAATGAAATGTAGGCTCTGAGCTAGTGAAGACAAAAGCTTGGGGTGCAGAATTCTGTTGTGCACACAAGAAGTAATACTTTAAATGATAATAATAAAAATGCTGTATGTGCATGCAAAACATTTGTTGAATGAAAATGAAAAATAAAAAAGCACTGACTGTGGCGTCAGAAGCATCCTGCATGTTTTCAGTGGCTTATCAATGGCTCTTCCTGCTGCTCAGAACCGACTCCACAGTGGAAGATCGCACATACCTCTCTTTAATCTGCTTACTTTACACACAGCTGGCAGAGGATGGATAACTTCATTAATGATTAAAATTTAATGATAATTGACCTTGTGTGTTTTTCTAAACACTGACTAGCAAATCTCCAAACCATATTTTGCATTTGTTTGTTTAGAGATTTAACCACTGATAAATTTTCAGCCAAGGCACCAATATTCAAGCAGCTGCTGCAGCAATATACTGTTCCTAATCTGCCCCTTCATTCTCCCACTGACAACACATTTAAGGTCATTTCCATTAATATTTGGGGTGTTGTGTATTTTGCTTCATGGAGATGAACTTTCTTCTCCCTCAGAGACCTCAGCCTCTTTCCCTCTGTTTCACTTGTTGCTGCTTTGAATGGGATGAGAGGAGCTCATGTAATTGGTCATTACTGAAGTTTGCCTCGACTGCAGCTGCTGATTATGTATTCCTCCTACTAGTAATATATTCAGCCCCACTTCTATGTTGCACTGAGCTCTGCCTGGTTTGTGTCAATGGCTTAAAATTGCTAATATTTAGTGGTCACGCCCATTTGTGGTGGAGATTTTGAGTGCATTTACGTTCGTGCCCAGGAAAACAGAGTCCTTAGTCTTGGTCAATGTCATATGAGTGTTTCTTTCTTATTTATAGTGTAAAGGCACAGATGCAATGCATATGACAAAGTGCAAATAGTTCTGGGGTCAGTTTTACCTCTAATATATAAATACTCAATTATTCAATTAAGATTTGTGTTCACTTTTCTTCACTGGTGGAAGCTGGGAACCAATCCTCCCAAGGATTCTTTGTTCTCAAACAGTCAATCTTTCACTGAAGAAGCTTAATTTTCTTGTTCTCAAACAGTCAATCTTTCACTGAAGAAGCTTAATTTTCTCACCCTGGTGTAACCTGATTTGATATTTTATTTCTAACTACAACAGCTTTCTGACTACAACAGCTCCTCTTCTTCTCTGATATAATCCTGGTTGTTTCATCACAAACCATCTGTCAGTTTGTCTTCTGGCTTGTATATCCTAAAGGAAGCGTACAGATTCCATTAAAAGTTGCTCGACAGCTCACCCTTGGACAAAAAAGTTGCACTTCAATGCATATTTCAATCTGTAGTAATTGAAAAACTGTACAAATAAGTGAACTACAGCCAAAAAACTTGTCTTGCACTTCACAAAGATGTGATCTGAGCAGGCAGAAACAAGCGCAATTTCATGCTAAAATTAATACCAAAATACCTGCTCTGCATCACTAACGTCAGCTGTGCCACTTCAACTACACTGAGCAAGGTCCCAGTACCACAAACATTTAAATTTACAACTTCATAAAAAATAAAGTGCATGGTTTTACGTCTTATGTGTTACTTTCTCAATAAATATGAAAAAAAGAATGTAAAAAAGGAATAATTTATCCAATTATCATTTCATTTACTATAAAAATATTTAAATTTGGGCCTGAAGGCAAGACGTCAGGCCCAGAAGCCAGATTTTGGATAAATTGAATACTTGCAATCTTTTGAAGATATTAAATACTGACACAAGATCCTCTCTACCAGTGACTATAACCCGAAATCACTGACTCCAGCTGTTAAAACATTTATCAATGGAGCGTCAGTGCTTAGTGCGGGGTGACATCCACCAGTGCAGGAGCTGATGTAAAGATTAATTATCTTTTTTTCACAACTCCCAAATAATGTTGGAAGCTATGACAAGTTTCAGTTTGATTGTTGTGTTGATGTGATCGTGACCCTGCATGTGTGAGCACACTGAAGCTCTCACATTGCAATGGGGAGAATTTGGTCTCTTCTTTATTATATAAATGTGCACACACTAAACCAGAGAATAAAACAAGAAGCACACACACACCTAGAGTGAAGAGAACCTTTAGGCAGGGTTATGGGCTAAAACAATATATGTACATGAAAGATGAAAGAGATAAAGAAGGGATGGAAGAGAGGAAGGAGTAAAAATACATAAGAGTGACTGTGTGCTGGAAAAAACACACACGTACATGCTAAGATAATGCACAGAAGAAACTTAGAGCACAGAGACAGAGCTAAAATGGATGACACAGGTGGAGTAAATTAGTCAAAACAGGATAGTGGAGAAGGGATAAAGAAGAGAAAAGGTATAGAATTAGTGTGTGTGCTTGTGTGTGTTCATGTGTTTGTATGTGCGGATGTGTTGGCGGATGGAGCGAGATGAGATGGTGCAGAGGGAGGTATAGAAAATAATAAAGAATAACACACAAAGAGATGAGACTACACGCTAAAAACACACACTGAAAGAGAGAGAGAGACAGCCAAGAGAAATAGAAAAGACACTCCACAAAAGACCGAGCACTGACACATACTGCACACACACGATAAACACACACACATGCACGATATGAGCCTGGTCTGCTCTTTCCCAAGAGTCAGCTCAGTCACTGAGGGGTCAGCCATTTATCCTGTCCCATTACTGCGGACACTGCTGTGAAATTGTCCAATAAATCAGTGTCTCAGAGAAGCAGTGCTCCCCCTGGTGCCTGGCTGGCTGACTGGCTGAATGACTGGCTGGCTGCTTGTTTCTCGCTCTGCCAGAGCTGCAATTAGGGCTCAGATAACCAGAGGCCTGAGCATGGACAGAGAGAAACCAGAGGTTGAATACAGATATGTCAGAGGGGAGCTCTGTGGTCTAATGCAGCACTTTGCAGGTAAGTGATAAGCAGTAGTTAGTACAATGATCATAGTACTGGTTACCAGCGTGCAGTGTTGACTATATCTTAGCCTATAGCTGGAAAACACAATGGGCTCTATTTTCGTTTCCGCCGCCGGCATGGCGGAGGAGCGGCGCAAAGTCAGGTCCGCTTCGCCGATGGGGCATGGCGGCGCAGACTTTGGTATTTTCGTGCACTGCGCTGCGGGCGCAACTACTCCCCCTTCTCATCTCAGGCCCCGTTTACACGACAACGCTCGTGGGTGAAAACGGGGGCTTAAAAACGCAAAAAAGTGAAAACGCCCTCCAGAGTGGAAATCGCGTGCCCGTCTAAAGGGTAAAAACGCAAAAGTGTGCTGCGATCTGCCAGAGCCTGTCCCTTACGTTCTCTGATACCACACGCTTTTGCGTCACCGTAAGCGTGCAGATTGCCCCCAAAAAAACGCTCTTCTAAAGGCGGAATAAGAAATGAGAAGGCAACGCCACTTTTGCGTTTTCTGTTCAGATCGTTTCTGTGTAAACATAGCCTCAGTCCCACCCAGCGGCGCAACTCCGAAGGAGGGAGGGGAAAAGGCGTGGAGTGGGTTTGACACAGCCGAGTCCAATCTTCACCAATCACACCAGCTCCTCGCCTCACCCTTAAAAACGCTGCTGGCGAGCGCACGGCAAGTTTCGAGGATGACTGAGCCCACGCAAGAAACTGTCCGACGCCCAAACTTCTCCCAGGAGGAGACTGACGTTAGCGGACAACGATCATCACTTACGTTTTTTCCGAGTGTCTGTCTCCCTCTGATTCTCGAGTGCTCTGAGGTAGATGCAATATATATGCTCTGTAGGATGCCACGGCTGTTTCTGGTTGACACAGCGACGTTAATTGATTAGCTTGCATCCCTGTTTCACCCGTGTACATTCGGTCAGGTTGAGTGACCATTACACGTTCCGAACGCGCTTGTGATGTGGTCAGATGAGATACTGATATAAATACTGATACAAAATATATAAATTTAGGTCTGACTGTATGTGCTGTCTCAGATAGTTGCATTGAATTGTGGCTGTTGCTAATTATTGATCGCAGTGAAATGCCAGACACTGTGGAAACCTGCCTGTGAGGTATTGGTGACGTGGGCGCACGACTCCGCCGGTCCACTTGCCCAGTTGACCAGGTCTGGGGTGGCGAGCTTTCAGCGCACTTTTACGCCGGCGTGGACCGAAATGGACCAAAAATCCAAATCTGCCAGCTGATTACGTCGACACTTCCCCCTACTGCGCCAACGCCCATAATGGCGTACCTCTGTGCGCCTAGGTTTACCAAAATACCATGTGCGCTGCGCGCCGCCTGCGCTGCACGAAAATACCACTGCGTGGGGTGCGCACCCTGCGCCCGCCAGCGGTGGTGACGAAAATAGAGCCCAATTGGACCATAGCATGAAGCCTTACCATGTTCAATAAAACTATGGATAACAATACCACAGAAATTTGATATTTTACATATATTATAATTTAAATTTTTTTAGGTCATCTATTTTTATGTTTAGGCCATCTGTACTTGTATTTAGGCTATTTCTCACCTCAAACCTTATATAATATCCCTGCTTCCACTAAATTCCCAAATTTGACTGTAAAGTTTGCCAATGAAGCAGCATATCATCATTTATACAAAGTGCAATTGGTTTCGACTGGCTTGATCTTTACAAAAATGAAGAGGGGCGAGCACTTCTTCTGAATGCAGACTCCTGTTAGCTATTGTAGGCTGCCGACTTGACGTGGAACATCCCAAGTGGATGCTTTCCATGGATTATTATAGTGTTTTGGACTAAATATCTGATTTGATGTAATTGTTTCGACCTTTGCCAATGTAACAAGACTGTTTTTGTTGGAGTGTTATCAATCGGTATATTACTATGAGATTTCACCTGTGATTTCCCTCTGTTTTGTAATTATTTGTGTGTTTGTTGTTGCCATTGATTATATCTGCTATTCATTGTGTCTTGAAATGGTTTAAGTCACTGGATTTACAAGAATCTTAGCTTTCCAATGATATATTGTTGCACAAACTTAAATGCAGCAGTTGTGTACATAGACAGGTGGAGCACTTAACACTGTTAAGAGGTAGCTTTCATCGGAACTAGCGAAGTAATCAATCCATCTTCATCACAAAAACGGCCATCTGTGCCAAGGTTATTACGATACATATTTATGTTAAGTGATGACCTCTGGTGGCTGTAGTAATTATGACAAAGGAGGGAGTCAGGTGACGTAATATAAAGAGAAAGAAAATACACAATGGAGCACGGCGTAGTGGATGCATGGATCAAACAAACACAGGACTTTCACGCTGTAGAGCAGTGTTCATGTCCTGTGTGAAAGTGAATGTCAATGATGATCTATTTAAACTTACATAATGTACTTAAGTTACATCATGTAATAGCAATAATATACTTATTTCAACCCATGATCTTTTCCTAAACCTAACCATGTAGTTGTGGTGCCTCAACCTAAGCAAACCATTTCCCAATGTTAACCACATGAGGTCTGCTACACCTATGGCTGGTACTCTATAATGGTGACATATGTCATTTTGGGACCCACTGGCAATCAATCTATTCAGATCTGTGCATTATCCAGAGAACCTGGGACAATAGTTTTGTCAGAGGTGTGTTTTTCAAAACCTGTTCAAATGAAACCAAAATGATCTGCATGAATCAATACAGCCTTTAAAGGTGTATTATTAATACTTCTTCCCCCTTCACATCACATCCCAGAACTTGTCACTCATCTTGACAGGGTGTCTGATGGAGTCAGTGGGCTATTTTAAAAAAAAAAAAAAAAAATCTTGCATAAGAGCCAACATCTTACAAAGTCTTGTGCCACCTTTCCCCCCTTCAGAATGTGCAAGTATGGAAAAACAATACTGATATTCATTGTGTTGAACTATTATTGCTTGCAGCATTGCTCTCTTTACTTGCAACTCACTCAATGGCCAAACAGCTCACTGCTGTCCACATTTACCTTAAACGATACACAATCTAAAAACTTAAAACTTTGTACTAAATGACAATGTATTTTACATTATATCCATTGTGCTCATATTATATTTGAGGTCAAATAATATTGGGTTGTTATAGTGATGTTATAAACCGGCATACCTGATAAGACTTGACAGGTGAGTTTCATCTCTATCACTGAACACTCATATTGAAAGAGGCAGAACATTGTGATGGAGTGGCCGTGGGTGCAAGACGTGCTTAGTAAGAGTGAGTGTCTACATAGGAAATCAGACAGTAGAGAGACATAGTTCAAGATTAATGCTCATTCTGAATGATAGCTGCATACTGTTTGCATCCTCTCCTGATTTGCTTTCAGTGTTGTGATTCTCAAGGCTCTAAAAAAATCAGGTGTTGTTCTGTTTTGTTTGTTTCAAATGCTTGCAGTTTCCTTAGCAACACTATCAGTGACATCATCCACGTCACCCATCACCAAGCTGTCGTTCAATTCAGCAGACGAGATGAGAAGACATGTTGTTGAGTGTTCAAGGTTTTAACAAAGTCGTAGGCAAAATAACTAAAATAATACATTCAAGGTGCCTATCACTAATGGGAAGTGTGAGTATTTTAGCCTTGTTCAGGTGACTGAGGCATCCAGCTCTGTTGCTAAGCAGTTTTGGCTACTTTGTAACTGAAATACTTATAATATATTTCACTGTTAGTATTTTCAGTTTTGATTGCTGGGTGGTTGTAAAAATGTACTCAGTGATATATTGTATGTTTTGTATGTTGTATAAGGGATTCAATGCAGAGTGATAAATTTATGCACGGCTTATATAATATGTGAGTATGGGTGGGTAAATAGGCTTGTTGAAGATAAGTCAGGGCTGCACAGAATCGATCGGCACCAATTGCTGCACAATGCATACCTGTTTCATTTCTCTGGAGCCTGTCATGCATACATAAGAATGAATAACGTCACACAATCACTGCAGGTTTTAGGACCAGCTGCAAAACATCTGCCTGGCATGACATGAAGCAACACAAAACTTTTGGTAACAGTCGGGAAATGAGGATTCTTAAAGAAACAACTGTGCAGATGTGAAGTCCTGATGGTCTAAATATCTGAAAGACCAACAATGAAAGCTACAATTGTGTTGTAATTCTGATTTTACTCTCTCGGTGTATTCGGTGTATGGAATCATCTTTTGAATGTATGCATGTAGTAACAATAGCAAATTGATGGTTTCCTTACATGAGAATTACATTTTTTTCTGAAAATATAATTAATTAATGTGGAAGTAAGCCATAAACACTGTCATGATCACAGACAACCTATATGCCATTTAAATAGGCTACATACTCATACAGAAGAACATAATTAAAACAGCAATTATGGGAGAATGAGTGCAAGCTGCATCGATCTCAGATCTAACGAGAAGTGAGTCTTCCTACACAAACTGAAGGCTGCAGGAAAATGTCCTTGTTGACTGTATGCTTTATGTCATAAGGCTTCCAAGCAAGGTGCAGTTGATCTGGAATGGGAAAAAAAGTAAAATTCCAAGCCTCTTAAATTTGTAAAAGGACTCTAGAAGGTGATTAGACACTGTATTTTCATCCATACGTCACTGCAGACTCTTCCTATGACTTCTGACGCATTTTACATTTCTGTAAAAACAACGGAACAATAGAAGGTTGAAAAAGTATCATAATGTATTCACCTTTCAGATAAATGCAAGTTTAATGTCCCTCTCACTGTAGTTACCAAAATCTAAGGCTGTGTCACTCCTATTTGCTCCATAATGCACCGTATTTACCGTCTGCCATTTCATTTCTGCCTGAATTTTGATCGGGAATTTTAACCACATAAACAGGAGCGCTCATGCTATATGCCCTACTTCCTGCAAACAATCCCACAATGCAGCGTGCTATATTTTGTAGATTATTATAGAAAATTACTGTTGTGACAGAACTGTCAGTGATGCAGCAAAAATTATGATAATTCAAGTGTTGACAGAGATTTTCATTCCCCGATTACAAAAAATTGTAATGCTGTGTACAAAAAATAAAAATAGAATATAATCATTTCCAAACGATGAGGTACAAAATGGTGTTCCTGAGCCCATGTAGTAATATCCTTCATACAACCATGTGTTCACAAAGTGGTGAACCTCTCTCCAGCCTTGCTTGTGAACAACTAAGCCTTTCCAGGATAACCCTTTCATACCAATCATGATACAATCACCTGTTACCACTGAACCTGTGGAATGTTCCAAACAGGTGTTTTTGGAGCATTCCACATCTTTCCCAGTCTTTAGTTGCTCCTGTCCCAACTTGTTGGAAGTGTGTTGAATGTGAGTATATGTCAAGGATTGGCAAGTTATCATATTCTGTTTTATTTGTGTTTTGCACATCATTTTTTTCTTCTTCTTGGAACTGGGCTTGTAAAACAAAGTCATATACATTTGTGCGATGTGACTACTTAGTGAAATCTACTGCTGTTGAGATAGATTTGCAGAAAAAGCTGCATAGGCCGGGGCCTCAAGTGGTTGACAGCAAATGTGGGTTTACTGTTGGTTTCCTATCCTACCAGCTAGTTATCTGCATGCATTTTTCAGCTTGCATTTTTTTATTTTTCTTCAAGTTCAGAAACAGAGGTAACGTCAAAGGGAAGCTTGTGTGCTCAGTATGCAAAGTAACAAACAAAGTGGCTGGTGGGAACAATTACAGCAGCAGGAGCAATCAGTTGTTTGAAGACAGATGTTTAAATATACAGGTGGCCTCCATCACAGCACTGCAAGCTGGAAACACAACCTGTCACCCCAGCATTCACCCATATGTTGTTCAAGCTTTGGCTGGTGCTAACTGCTGCTAATTGGTCATTGGCTGTCATGCATTTCAGATGTAGCGGTGAATCCACAGACAACCTGACTTTGAAGGTCCACTAAGTTCTGTTTCAGCATCTTTCAGCTTGCTGTTTTGGTTTTACGGACACAGCTGTACTGTTCTGGTTCAGTCTCACTGCTCCCATCAACACTGTTTCCAGCAGGCAGCTGTTTTTAGTGAAAAAGCACTGATTCACTTACTGTGCGCTGCCTGTACAGTTACTGTCTGCTAACGCCTTTGCTGTGGTGATCGAGCAAATCACCTAAAAATTGATTAATGCAGGTTTAATGATATAATTGCCATTCATTGCAAGGAGGCTGTCTGGAAGAAGCACTGCAAAATCAGCCTCAGACATACTACAGTGTAGAATAAACAGGAGAAATCGGTGAATGTACTCTCCAATTCCCAGAGAAGTAATTCAAAGAAGTGCTTGTTTCGTTTGGCTCTTTAAACTCCCACATGAACACAACAGGAGAAAGGTACAACTATCATGCTTCATTTGCCCAGTAAAGTTCTCAGAATGTCTTAACCAGAAACAAGCTTGTTTGGCTTTTAATCAGTATGTTATACTGTACAACTTTTTGTTCAAGAGTGTGAAGTTAGTCAGTTGTTCCTCCCCCGGTGACCTACCATTAAATAAAATGTCATGCAAATCCATTTTGAGATGTCAAGCTAACCAGACAAAACATAACCCCCATCCAACGTTAGCTGGCGGAGGTAATAAACCACAACCACATTAATTTTGAAACAAGGTTATAATTACCATAAACAAACAAAACAGCCACTGAGAAGATTGGCAACCACAACACTGCATTTTATATTGTGTGTCACCTGGTTTAATCATTCTGGTTAGATGACGGATTGCTGGATTTTGGGAGCAAAACAAGAGCCATTTTTATTTTGCAGGTAAAACACAAAACTATCTCAGTAAAACATAACATTGATCCACCTCTGGCTGCGTAGTCTTAACCTTATGTTAATCTTGTGCCACACTAGAGGTGCAGCTCTGAGGATGGCAATGTTGGTCAGTCCGTCACTTTGGTCCAGGCAGATATATCTCATTAAATATTGGATGGATGGGCTGGACCTGAGATTTTGTACATACATTCATGATCAAGGATCAATTCTGCTGACTTTAGTGATCTCTGTACCTTTACTTCAGTGCCACCAAGAGTTTGGGGAAAAAAAATAAAGAAATAAATTATATATATATATATATATATATATA
>JBBMOE010000004.1:2526678-2658845 GCA_037975065.1 Chaetodon trifasciatus
ATATATATATATTTATATTTATTTATTATTTAGCATGCTAACATACTGCAAAATGGTGAACACAGTAAACAATATACATGACAAACATCAGAACTTCAGAGATCTCGCAGAGTGAATATCTTTTTTTGTCTGGTCTGGAAATGAAACCACTAGACAACACTAAAGGTGTTCAAATTGTCCTAGCTTCAGTTCTTTCCTAAGCGTAAACAAAGTTTCATTCTTAGCTTAAACCTGAATACAAACCTTTGCTCCCCATTTGCAAAGGTGAGGATCAGCAAATTGTCCACACACAAAGTTTTTCACTGCTCTTGTCAACACATTTAGTTCCAGCACAAAACCAAACACATTCTTACATACTGTACCTGAAAAGGCAGAGAGATACTCTGCTTCAGTGGTCACTATTCAACTGATCAGGTAGATACATGAAGGTGCTCATGAGGCTTGACTGAGGTCACACACTCAGAGTGGCAGCACAGAAAAACACCACTGCTCATCCATTTCCCATCTTTCTTCCCTCCTCTGCGTTCACCTGTTAACCACTTTTGTGAAATTCAACAGTGTCTTTCTGCCTCACTGACTACGCCACCGTCTCTTGAGATGGGGTCTCTGATGCAGGCCCGGCTCATATTTACAAGACTGGATTGTGATGGAAAGGAAGGAAGGGAGCGCGGCAAAGATGAGGGCGGTGGAATGCAGTTTCCTCAGTGGCAGAGGTGAGTAAACATTGAAACTAGTCTTTTATACTAAGTCGATGAAGACTGATATCAATAGCTTTGAACTGAAACTGCCTTGCTTCAATAGCTGATTTTTGGGCACTGAGCCAGTGTCATACCAGTTTGCTGTTGTTTCACCAGAGCTTTATTCTTTCTGATCAGTAGATGATGTCACAACACAGTAAGTTCAAGTAAAGGGCTTTACATACACAACCAGTGTATTTATCAGCTCTACAGTGAATAAATCATCAATCAAACTGCATCATATCCATCATGAGGTTGACCACACTGACTTGGCAAAGTCTGTTTTTTAATAAAAGTCCAATATTGACTTGATATATTGGTTTGTCGTCCCTTCGGTGGATGCAGAATAAATATTGAAAACAACAGAACACTGCCTCTCCATGTTTGCAATGCAAGATGAAAAGACAGAAAGAGAAGGAAGGAGAGGGGGGCTGGCACTGCAGATGCAAAGAGGACCATTTAAAGGGTTTTATAGAGGAAGAGTGGGAGAGAGAAAAACAAGACAGACAAAGACTTGAATGGAGAGATGAGGGACAGAGAGAGAGAAAGGAAAATGAGAGTGGGAGTGACAGAAAGACTGAGAGTGAGAAAGAGCAGTAAAGAGTGAGACAGCAGGACAGAAACAGAAAGAGAGGGAGAGAGATAATAAGAAAAAGAAAAAATGACATTTAGCAAGAGCATGAGATGGGAAGAGAGAGGGAGAAAGAAAGGATTGTGACAGAGAGAGGAAAGAAAGCAAGGGAGAATTTAGGAGATGGAAAGGGAGAGAGGGGTAGCAGTGAATACCTAATGGGGAGTGGTGGAGTCTATTGATCCACTCAGCAGCGCAGGCTGTTTCATTTGGTCATTCAATTATTCAGTCATTTGGTTGATGTTGTTTCCCCCTGCGAGGGTTTGGGCCGTACACTCAAACCTCCCACGCAGAGCCACCGAGTCGCACTCGAAAGCATGAAAGTTACGGCTCCATGGGAGAGTGAGAGAGCGCAAGAACGGGGCTGCAGACTGGAAAAATGGAAGGCTTTAGCAGGTTTAGATGTGTCTGTGTACACTCTTCCACAAATTGCTCCAATTTAGGGGTTGTCACATTTTCTCTTCTTCATACATTTTTCATTTTTACCTCCCATTTTCTGGTTCCTCGCACTCATGATACTGGAAAACATGCGTGCATTTAGTTGAAAATCTGAAAATCCAACTTTGCCAAAAATACACTTACTAAAAGCTTCCAAATCTTGCCTCCCCAAAACTACAGCTTTGACACCAAAAGATCTATAAAGTACAATAAAATAGCTTGAAGGACAAATTTTGCATCTACAAAGTATTCATAAAAGTATACTTTTCCTTCTTCCTTGAACTTTTAAAGGAAAAGTCGACAGGTATTTGTCTTACTCTGGACAAATCCCATTAATAAAACAAAACCAGTAATGAACTGAGATTCCTCTGTGCCACAGCACTCTATTATTGTCCATAAACACATAAAGCACATCGCTGAGCCACACTATTGCACAGATGACGTAAACCGTTATAAGGGACTACTGTTCTAAATTTAATAATCAGTTAAATGTTTAAGTCATTTTTCAGAGAAAAAAATTATTGACAATTGGGTTCTGGGAACTTCCTAATATTTATAGACAAAACCATCCAAACTAAACACGACATTGTTTTTGAAAACACACGTTTATTTTTTCCAAAAGATCAGTTTTCTATGATTTGAGCACCACACTGCATTGGGGTGGCGGCTGAAAGCCTTGAAAGAACAACGCTCTCTGCATGTCTAAAAATATGTCTTTCCAATTATGTCTCTATTTTGTTATTTGGGTGAACCAATCCTTGAAAAAAAAATATATCGAGTCCTTGAATGTGATTCCCTGGAGCTCGCTTTTCTTCTGCTGTCATTACCACTCTATGCAGAACCACTTCCCGAACTGTAGAACTCACCTGTCTGTTGCAATCCTCAACTTTCGTTTTCCCCCCAAGGAGTACACTGACTCACTCCTCTGACCTTGAAGACACAGGCTGTCTTAGTGTTTAGCTGGATCCTGTTGTCATTTGCCATTAGCTTCACATTAGTTCTGGGAGATTTGTGGACTGACCCCTCATCAAATCATTTACTGCAATGAATCAATTTAGCCTGACACACGCAGTATATTAATCAGCTGGCTTGGCTGGCTTAATGGCTCAATCAGAGGTAGACGAAGGAGAGAGAGATTCAGAGCGACTTACAGAGGGTCACGACGGAAAAATACTATCCTTAAGTAACCTAGCGCCTGTGTGGATCCCACAGATCTACCACTGGATTCTCCTAGATTACAACCTGAAATGAGAGCGGGGGCATCAGCCCTTTACAGTCTATCTGTGACTATACAGGTTCTGATATTAATAGTTCAGTTCAGTTTTTTTTTCATGGAAAGTGTTCCTATTATCCACAAACCTTACTGTAGACCTATATTCTACTGAAGAAATAAATGCTTAATGGATGGCACGCTAACAGGCAAAGTGCTTTTCAGTTGGTACTTGTCAAAGTACACTCAAGGTGTTTGTTTTGCCGCTGACAGTCTCAGATTGTTATTCTAAGTATCTGATAATGTCATGGAAAGGATCCTGACAGAGACAGACCATTTTGTTAGAGTAAAAACCTTTTTGTTTAACCAGAAACAGCTGTTGTATCGCTCTGTTCAAAGCCACCAGACCCCATTAACAAAAAGAGAATTTTTACCTCACAGAAAGCAGACGTTGCTGGTCTGCTGCTGTTTTGACCATTACTTTGTGTTATTGTGTGACTTTGGTGTTTTAAAGGGTTAGGTCGAATCTGAGCTAACGTGTTAAAACACCAAAATCACACACCAACACAAATAAAGTGCCTGATCGGGGCAGCAGTAGACCAGCAACGGCAGAAACGGCATGTAGGCTACTCTGTCATCACTGTTTGTAGGACTACCAGAATGCGAAAATCTAAAACTTTTTGGTTAGATCTTCAAATCATGTTGATCGTCCTATAGTTTATCTCTCTGCTCTGTTGTTTTAGTCTGTCCTCCCCTTTCTGTCGTCCCATCAGTGTCCACTCCTCGACACAAACAAACATGGCTGAGTTGAGTGTTGGCAGCGGCAGCAAACAAAGTCCTGTGTTAACACACTGACTGGCGAGCTGGCTCATCACGGGCTGTTAATTCATTGACTGATGGCATCATTTAGTGCCGTCCATCCATCCACCAAGCCATCCATCACTGCTCTCTCCATCTGTTCTTACACTCCTTCCATCCCTCTCTTCGTCCCTCTGTCTTTCACTACGAAGTGGAGGAAGTGATCATGCAGGGTGGCAACATTGTCAATGCAGCAGCACCAATGTCTAATATTTCTCTGACCTGCCGCCCCCAATCTCCTCCACTGACCCTGGCACTACTACTCCTATCCTCATTCTCATGTTTTTCTTTATCCTACTCTGCTTCCATGGATCATTCCCTCTCTTTCTCTCGTGTTGCTCTTCGCTGCTGTTGGCCAGGCATCTCGTAGACGTGTAGAAAGCCACTCTGTCTGCTGTCTGGCTGCACTGCTGTCTTTGTGTACAACAAGCCTTCACCACGCTAATCTTTGGCTCGCACTCCATAGGGGCCTGTTAACAACACATGCCTGCTTGCATGCAACACCACTGTGAATAGAGGAGATTACACTCACATTAACACTGCGAGCTAAGACACTGGCTGGCTGGCTGTCAGCATTCAGCCAACACAGCCAGCTTCTATCCCACAGCTATTCAGAAATGCTTTGTCTCAAAAAGTGCTTACTGTAGGTGAGAAAATGACAAGTGTTAAAAATGCTGAATGTTGACTTGTTGGAATTAATGTATGAAAAGGGTTGAATAGTCTTTTACTTTTTTCTTCACTGTGTATGTCGAGGAATGGACTAAAGATGTTAGGTCATTACCTCTGCCAAGCAGTCTGGTATGTTTGTTAGTTACCAAGATGTCTGAAAAGTGGTGTGGTAAAAGATTTTTCAATGAACTCTGGTGGGAAGTGAGGCCATTAATAGCATTTTTGTTACAGAAGTGGTGTTTGTTTTGATGACAATGAAAATGGGAGAAAAAAAATATAAAAAATTCATTGGTACAAAAATGTCAGAAAGTATGATTTTGAACAACACTCAGCAGTTTAATTTCTTTGTTTTGTTTTGTTTTGTTTTGTTTTGTTTTGTTTTGTTTTGTTTTGTTTTGTTTTGTTTTACTTAGGACCACTCTTGATCATAAACAGCAGCTTGTTTGTATTTTCTCCCAATCTTTCTATTACCTTTCTGCGTCCTTTCTTTTCATAGTAAATTGTGAAAAAATGTGAAAATATCCTCTGGCTGCAGTAAACATAACATCTTTTGGGAGGAAAGTTTTGGACATAAAATCTAGATGAAAACCTGAAAACCATTTGAAACAGAATTGTATGATATTTTTCAAGGACAGTGAGTAAAATGCAGAAATGATGAGCCTTTGGCAAGAGTCAAGGAACCGTTTCTGGTGCAGATCTGGACCAACATGCTGATCCAGGAAAGAATTATTGTCATAATTGTTTGTCTGTTTGTTTGTCTGTTTGTTTGTTTGTTTGTTTGTTTGTTTGTTTGTTTGTTTGTTTGTTTGTTTTGCTATATTCTCATAGAACTCTGCATTCATTTCAACGGGGAAATATCTGAAACATGTAACTTCAACAGTTATCTAGTAGTATAGATATACTGATTTGGATCCAGATGCAGATACATATTTAAACATTTCCCTTTAAAAAACATGAGGTGATGATGGTGGTGAGTCTGTGTATATGTTAGACTGGTCTGTGGCAAGACGGACACATGAAGCTTAGCAAAAGGTCAATGAGAGGGATCATTCAACTCAATATAATTAAATCTTTCCTCTCTGTTTCTAACCCAATCAGCTGACTGAGGGTTTCCACACTTTATACTTCAACCAAGCAGATTGTATCTGACCTCTGTGATCCAGTTATCTCACTGCAGTCAAACTTTAAAACCTGTTCCTCTCTCTTGCTGTCAGCTGTGATTTCAGTGCCAGATCGATGCGACCCACCCCCACCCTATTTACATCATCAGAACCAGCTGTCCATTGGGTCCCTCCACTGAGCTCATGAGGACTCTCACTCCACATCACGTCCATCCACATCTTCAGCTAGATTTCATGGCTTATGGTGGCTCATATATGGTTCATGGCATGACCGCCCCCATAAAATGATAACTTCATGATGGGGTCTGGTCACAGTCTGTTCCTCTGTCCGTCCTCTTCAGCCATGTTTCTGGCCGGGTCCTTTCACTGACATTTTCCACCCATTCACGAGACGCCCTCAGACTGTCCCTCCTTTTGACATGACTTGACTGCACCACCCATCTACACACCTGCATCGAGACACCTGTTCCCATTCCCTGATCTACTTTGCAGATGCCTGACCTTTCTCACCCGTCTCCTTACTGGCATATCATCTGTCCCATTCCCATCCCATTCTGTCAGTTCATTCTAGTTGCATTGCTGCTTCTTGCTTTCTCCAAGGAGGACTGAATCAAAGGGCAACTCGACTTGGTTGTAAAAGCTTGAAAACATTTTGCCTCTCATCCAAAGGGCATCTTCAGTTCTGACTGACTGGTGGGGCGTTCCAGGTATTTAGTTGTATCTTTCTTGCCTTCTGTTACCTGCCTGCAAGCCTCTATCAAGAAGTCACTAAAATCATCCAGCCTGTCTGCTTGTCTGCATTAGCCCTGCGTTTCCTGAGTCCTGACAGGCCTGAGCGATGACCACTCACATATCTCTCCAACTTCTTGTTGGGCGGTTTGCTTTAACTAACTTAACTAAACTTTGGTGTTGTCAAATCTGCAAAGATTTTCAACAGGTTTGGAAGGCACAGACAGAACAAGATGTCCTGCCGACATCAAGTCAGAAAACGGAGTTCAAAGGACAGTTGCAAATAACATATTTAAATGTATAAGACGTTGGAGGACTTTTTGTAGTCAGCATGTCTTTGGACTATGGGAGTATACCAGAGCCCTCAGAGGAAACACACACAGACATGGGTGTAAAATCCACACAGAAAGGCAGTGCGGCCCTCCTGCTGTAAGGCCACAGGGTTAATCACTGTACAACATGATAGTGGTGACACGTATACTGTAAACCTGGAGCCCAATTTAGATGTTCTGATGATGTTTTAAGAGGAGATTTTGTCATAGATATGAGTAAATGATCTAATTGACTTGCTCTAAGATTAATTATTGAAGAGCAAATTACTACAAAAAAAATTCAATCTCAAGAGAGGGACGGAAATCCTCTGGTCTTTCCATAGCCATGGTACCATAGCTAAGACATGTCAGGATCCCCTCATGCAGTCTTAATCCATCCTGGCACTTCTCATAATGGCTTTAATGTTTATGTTGTTCCATGGCAGACAGCCTCACTAACTTTGTTATGGTAAGACCATCCATTTCGGGGCAGAGCTGGGCGTGATTATTTATGCACACTTAAGTCAGAGTGCAGCGGTGTGTAATTCACTGTAAGCAGGCTTCATTGGAATTGCAAATCAATGTCCCAGCATGGTTTATCTCAACTCCCTCTGTCTCTGAACCACCCTCTCCTTCCTTTTTTTTTTTTTACCCCCTTTCCCTCCCGCCATGCAACCCCCTCTCCGTCTCTATCTGCTCCCAGCCTGTATTGGGTAGTTTGTCTTCCGACTGGCCAGCACTTGTTCCTGGGCACTGGGCCAACGCCAGTCTGGACAAGATGAGAAGGAAGGATGGAGGAAAAGGGGGATGGGGAGGAGATAAAGGGAGAGAAAGGGCCACCACCTTAAAAGTTGATTCTGATCTTTGTGTTTTGTTTCTGCAACAGGTACCTCTCTGATCTTCACAGATGATGCCTGTTAGAGTCAGTGTCAGTGACAGGAGGGGGTGGTGTGATATGATAAGTGGTGGGAGGGGGAGTGGAAGTTCCTTTAAGTGCTCTACTGGCATGCGGTCCCTTGTGGTTATGAATTGATGCAACATGGTTTACAGTTAAAATGTCTGGACCAGGGTCCCTCTTTCTCCTCTCTTTGATCATCCTGTTTTATTGAAAAGACATTTTGCTTTCAAGGTCTCTTTTCCCATTTCAATGAGTGTGCAGACTGCAGCAGAAAAACCAAAATGCCAAAAAAATGAGGAGAAGTGGGAGAGGAGGAGGATTTAAGGGCAGAAAGGGGGAAGATGCAAAAAGAGAGAAAGAGGAATACAAAGAGAAGATTCGGCGTGTTTCAAACAAGAGAGGAATAGGAGGAGACGTAAAGAAGAACCCGGGGAAAACTGTCTCTCCACCTCTCCTCCATCACTTTTTCAACCCTGGATCTCTGTCACCCTCCTCCTTTCCTCTCAACCTCTCCTCTAACAGAGTGTATCCTTCAGGCTTCTTCGCTCCGATCCCCTCACCACCCGCTGTATTAGAGGAACCTTTTACTGCTGCCTCGGCCGAATCAGTCACACTCGCTTCCCTCACTCTATGCTTCTCACACACATTTTCTTGCCTCCTTCTCTCTCTGTCACACACACACACACACACACACACACACACACACACACACACACACACACACACACATCCGGAGATTCTCGTCAGTCTCCCTCTCTTTTCTCAAACACTTTCTTCTCTCTTACTCTCCGGTTCCCATCTCTTTCTTCACACTGCATTCTCTCCGATCTTTTCCACATCATTCTTTTCCCCTCCTCTTCTCTGTGACACGCCACTCTTCCGTTTACCTTACAATGTTCCACATCTCTCTGTCTGTCCTCAGAACAAGCCGCTATCTCTCAGTTTATCCCTCCTTAACCTCTATTTACTCTTTCAATCCATCCTGGCCTGAAGATGTATCCCCAGCGAGCCCTCTCTTGTTATCACTCCCTCACTTCCTCATTCTGTCTCTTCTACCTTCATACCTTCCTCCCCTCCCTTCCTCCCCCGATGATTTTTTCTGCAATTTCCTACCATTTCCTCCCATCCCTTCCCTCTCTCCTCGTCGCGCTGAGCTCCACCATATCCTTGACACTATTTTACCCTCGTTTTCGGTTCCGTTTTTGCATCCACCGTCTCGTCTCCCTCCTCCCCTTCTCTCTGCTGTTATTCACTTTTTTCCTATCAGCGAGTCAGGCCTCAGGTCCCAGAGCCAAATGAGATTTGGAGGCCGAGGCCCGTGTGCTCTTCCCCCTCTTCAGATTGGAGTCAGTTACTGTAGGCTGCATGCAGGTATAAACCATTTATGCTTCCCAACACCTCTTACCCGGCTGTACGCTGAAAGGAGGGAGGGAAGATTCACTCTCTCTGTCACACTTTTTATGTCTCTCAATTGTTTCCCCTCACATATTCCCACTTGCATTTTTCTTGTCTGCTTTCTGTTATTGTCTGTGTTCTGCTCATGAAGGCTAGATGCAGGAGTTGTGTGTTATACAAATACTGAGAAAAAGTCTCAGATCTATACACATCATACAAAATTTACATTTTTAGTTTACATGTCAGGATATAATGTATCCTGATATTCACACTGAAAAGCCATGTCACTTGTCTCACATAGTTTTTGAATCCTTCAGTAAAATAAGAAATGTGGCAGTGATTCTGTTTCAAGCATATTATGTTAGACATGACATTTGAAGAGCCAGCGTGTACTTTCAGAAAAGTATTCATCTAGTTTATGGGGTGCACTCATAGCTGAATGGTTAAGGTGCATGCCACATAACCTCAAAGTGCTCGGTTCACTTCCAGCCAGGGATCTTGGCTGCATGTTATTCTCCTCTCTCTCCCCCCTTGTTTCCTGTCTGCCTCTACGTGTGGTCTGCTATTAACTAAAAACAAACATGGCAAAAACAATCTTTTCCATTTCCTTAAAGATATATTATTTGTGTTTGCTTGGTCACACAGGGGGAGCAGAACAACAAAGCTTTGACCTTATATATTATCCCCTTATGAAGTTGTTCTGGCTAATGTGTTTGCAAACTGTTAATTATTTACACAACCAGGAGATACGGAATAACAGAAGCACTCATTTAAAGTCATGTCTCTAGCTTCCTGATGGATGCAAGTCTGATATTGACTTTTGTTCCCTAGCTGCTAACCTGTCAGCTGTTAAGTGCTGGCAGGCAAAGTGGCTAGCACATAAACAGTGGGTTTATCAGAGCTTTCTCACTGAAAACAGCTGCTTGCTGCTGCTGGAAATGATGTTGATGAGAGCAGTGAGACTGAACCTAAACAGCACAATTATGGGCCCTAAAACTACAACAGTGAGGTGAAAGATCCTTGTTTTGTCTGGTGATAATTGTCTGTGGGTTCATCACAACAAGCACTTCCATGCATATTGCACATGGTAATACAACCCATTGTTAATATAAAAAATGTTGATTAGTGCAACAAAAAAAAATTCAGCTTTTTCCAACTATAGTTTGTGTGATGCTGCATAGATATACTATGAATTTACTGTAAGTCATAGAAACTGAGTGTACAGTACATCCTATACATCTATGATGGGGGGAAAAGAAAAATGAATGTCCTACAGTCAGAGTAAAAAGATGATAAGGGAGGACTGCACCCCTAAATAAAATGCATTGTGTTGTTTGCTTGTGCTGGTGGATTTTGAACCAACTGACTTCCAGTAGCACAGATATTTCCAGTGCAACTACAATTGAGTTTGAATGCAGAAAACATTTTATTTTGCTAAAACATCAGCACTAAACATAAAGGGAAAAGAGAAAGGGTTTCTTCCTGCTGCCATTTAGTCATAAAGGATCCATCACAGCCGAAGCTGAGATAGTAGTTTCACCAACAACAGTCTCAGTGGACCAGAATTTAAAGCAGCCACAGCTTGTGTTGTAATAATAATGAAATTATAGTGTTATTGTGTTTGAACATCAAAGCAAATGACACTGTTTCCTTGTATGGAAATGACAAATTAAACACAGCACCAATTTCTCTGCCAGTGCCAATAGCCTCAGTGGAATACAGTGTATCCACACACCATGTTGGATTTAATCTCTGGTCATTTGTCACTGCCACTGAGGTCTTCAGCTATAGTTGCATGTGCATCACTGTTCTTCACAATGTTGAATTAGCATCACAGGCAGTGCAGTTGATCTGGTGTTTGGTCATGCAGTCCTTTCTTTTGGTGACCTTATGAAAAGCTCATAAAGTGGCCAGTGCCCTAAAATTTTGTTCAAGCATCTGAGTGGTGAAGAAGAACAACATTTATGGCTGAGAGGAGCTACAACTGTTTTTACTCTCTTCTTTCCTGCAGCGTGAGAGCTGTGTAGAGTGCAGGGTCACAGAGCCAGGTCAGATGGCAAACACAGGTGTTTCCAAGCCCGTGCATCTGTGAAAAAGAGGTATTTAGGTGACTTGAGGGAATGTCAAAACAAAAAGTAAAGACACTGCTGGTTTTGCTCATTCATTCAGAGGCACAGATACAGTTGTACTATTTTGATCTCCTGGCTTATCCAGTTTGCTAATCTGTGTGTGTATTTGTGCGTGTCGGGGGTCGGGGTTCTTTGTTAGTTGTGAGGGTTGCTCGCTGAATTTCTCCATTACTGCTCCTTTAGATCAGCATTGGTGGCGCCAGTCGAATGGGTTCAGTGGACTCTAAATTGCGGAGAGGAAATAGTAGTTAGCTCCCGCCTAGCTCCATCCAGCAGGATCCAGCCTTGAGTCAATCGAGGGCTAACTGTGCGTGACAGGCCCTGCCAGAGGGGTGTTCGATAGAGAAAAATGGACTGAGTATCCATATTGGCCTATTTAGGTCAGAAGGAATTCTGGGACAAGAAAGGCTTTTTGCTCTGCTGGATATTTATTCCTGTTGAAAACCAATGCTTGCTGTGTGCACCTGTATAGATAACAGAGAGAAGTGCATCAACAGCCATTTTTGGCAATAATGTACCAGACTGTCATACAACCATGAATGTGCACAGTAAGGCAGTGACTTTTTTTTTAAAAAAAAAAAGGTATTTTTCCTTCCCCATTGTACTCTCTCCAACCTCATCCTGGTGACCCTAGAAGTGTTAGCCTTTTTCTAGAATCCACTGCAGTCACAGTTCATGAGAACATTCGCTGCCAAAATACTTTATATGGATAACAGCTTTTAGAATTACACAGAGAAACATATGCATTGTGTTTCCATTTGAACTGGGGTGATGGCATGGGCAACTGTCAGCATGACTGATTTATGAATTTAAGTAGTTCTTCAATTAAAAGAGTAAACAGGGAGTTGAAAAGTGTCATATCTTGGTTGGAAGTTGTTCCTTTTTTCACCACTCACACCCAGAATTTTTAATGGTCCTGGTTGGCTATGGTCAGAAGTACACTCTGTAGCATCTGTAATCACATTCAACAGTAATGACCACACTCTAAGTACACCTCTACATCACTGCAGAGAGGTGCAAACTTCAACCACAAGAGGCTCTTGTCAGCTGCTGCCAGTGTATTTCCCAGCTATGTTACTGGCTGCACCCATTACTGTCTATAGTTTTGTTAGTTTTGCCACCCCCTCACCAGACAGGATTGCCAATATTGGATTATTCTGCAAAACCCCAAATTATATTCAGTGACAAAGTTTTTTTGCGTCCATTGCCAATGTTTAACTTTTCTCACTTGTAATTGTGATTATGGCAAATATAAGCTATGGTAAAGTAAAGTATGGATAAAGTTAGCCAATTCGCTTAAGATTAATTAAAAAAAAGAAACATTAATGGAAGGTTGGTGACAGTCTATGCTACATGACAAAAATCTCGGCACTGTTACTTTTCACATTACTACGTACAGGGCACACTACTGTGCTACTGTAAACTGTGAGCAGCAAAATCATACCAGTATGACATCATTCCTAGAGGTACTGAGTAGTACATACATAGTAGTAAACTGGACACTGTGAATGGAATGGGTACTGATTTAGGGTACAATCACACCCAGCCTCTCCAGGTTCTATTAATTTTTTAACTTTCATGTTTCCTCTTTCAATTCCTTTGAGCAGATGAGCATGTAGCCATTTAAACAACTGAAGCAGACTACCTGAGGATGTGGACTCATTCGAAGCCCGAAGGTTTCAGTCTTGAGTGATGTTCAGATCCAACTGTTTCTCTCTGAGATCAAACACCACCAAAGCATATAAAGCCATGTGAGCAAAGTCAAGTGTAAAATTATTTTGCTAATGTCATCTGAAACTTTGTTTTGACTTTTCCATGCATGAAGAGGTAAAGTGCTGAAAGATGACAGATTCATAGTACCATTTAATGAATGAACTATCTCTCAGTTCAGGACTAATGAAAAAAGAAAGCATTTTCACTTGTGTACAAAATGCTTTCACAAAGTTTGGCTGATTTCACCATTGGATTATCTGTGCATATCTGGTGAATGGAAGATTTGACAGCACCCAATATTTTCCTGGGTGCTCTCAGGTTCTCTGTGGACCACACAACCAGCATATGAACATAAGTGGATCTCTCAAACACAGAGTATAGACTTCACACCAGCTATGAAAATTTTAATGTGAGCTTCGATAGTCAGTTGAGGTGTGACTGTAGCATCAATGTGTCAGCTGCACCGTATGGAGTGTATTAGTGCAGACAGATGTATTTTTTGGTTTTGCATTGGTCTGAGCAGCTTTCTGTCTTTTTTATGTCTTTTGTTGTCTCTGTTGAATAGAAAGTTATCTCAAAGTTAGGGTCTATTTATCACATGGGCCAATGATATCTTGGCAGTTAGTTGTCATATTCAGTATAGCACCTTCAGACGTTTTGATGATATTAGATATTGGATGAGGGATACATTTCAGAGTATACATTTCTCCCTATAGATATTTCTCAAATTGTTTGTCTCTGTGTATCTTTCTGTCTCTACCTCCCCTGGCTTGGCCTCACGCCGTCTCAATTTCCCACCTCTCTGTTGCTCCAGAGGGGGCTGATGCACTGGGCCAGATACAGCAGGATGCCAACTTCGCCTATTGCCAGCATAACTCGTGGCACAGCGGGCCGGCCCTGTGCCACCTCATGCCAGGAGAGCAGATTAGAGCCACTTCACCTCACCCTGCTGGGACGCCAGCTTTACTTCACCTCAGTCCTCTGCCCATGGGTGAAGAGGTGCCAATCCAGCTATGCCCAGCCCCCTTAAACACTCGGCTGTAAGTGTGTGTGTGTGTGTGTGTGTGTGTGTGTGTGTGTGTGTGTGTGTGTGTGTGTGTGGGTGTGTATGAAAGAGGCTGACACAGACACAGGATTAAGTAGATTCTTCAGCCATTTTAAGAAGTCAAAATTAAAGTCCAGTTGCTTTTGTTCATTTTAGTATGATGTACTAGTTTGATTTAGTAAATATTTCTAACAAAATCTCTCAGTGTTACAGATACTGTCTATGGGCAGCCATATACCACACAAATACACATGTTTTGTTACAACTGACCCAGGTTTCAGTGCAGAGTTGAAATGTGCCTTGATCAGGAGGACACTATTTCGCAGGGTTTTTGAACATCAGCGCTAAATACTGGTTAAAACATCACTATCAGGCCTCTAAAATCTGCAGTTTATTGGAGAGGATGTGAGAATGGATAATCACAACATGGAACGAGAGGCACTTGAGCTACCTCTTGTCCTATGTGTTACTTTTGGTGTACTTGTCTTCATGTAACACATTGGTAGATTTTCAAGCAATGACAAATATTACTGGAAAACAATGTTGAGCAGCTTAAAAAATACGGAATTAGTATGAAAGGAGTAATCACATTATTATACCAATTACTCATCAGCAAGTAATTGGTTACATTACTAAATTAGTTACTGTTAGTTATTAATTACCAACTAATCTAGCCAAGTTATTGTTATTGTTCCTTCTCTTTGTGTGCTACTAGTCTGTACCTTGGCTGTTAGTATCCAGCCTGCTAACCTCCAGTCTGCTAGCTTTCAGCCAGATAACCTCCAGTCATGCCAGTCTTCTGCATGCTAGCAACCAGCAAACTAGCCTTCAGGCAGCTACCCAGCCTGCTTGCTTCCAGCCAACCTATTGGACTGTTAACAGCCAGCCAGAATTTCTCCAGCCTTCTAACCTCCTGCCAGCCCCATCTCCCGAGTCGGCTACCCATCAGGCTGCTAGACTCCTGCCAGATTGAGCTCCTGAGTCAGGTATCCACTGGCCCGGTATCGTCCAGCCAGTTCCAGTCCCTGAGATGGCTCAATAACGCAGTACTAGACAGTTCCCTGCCTGATCCTGCCCAAGAGCCACCTTCTGGGAAGCAGAAGGGAGGCATGCTGCCGCTTACGTCGTGCTTCACCGCTGACGTCGTGCTTCACCACTGCCTAATGTCATGGGCGTCCTGCTGTCCGGTATCCTGGATGCTCTGCTCTGCTGGTCTCAGCCGACATCTCTCCAGTCCCTGTTTTGGCCACCGCCAAGTCTGCTCCTTGGTCGGCGGAAGCTTCATCTGTTGCCGAGCCTGACGTCTCTCCTGTTAATGAGTCGAAGTTAAGGCTGATGTGTCCCCAGTCTCTGCAGCGTTCCTCAGTTTCCGTGCCGCAGCAGTCTCCTGTGGCTGTGTTTCTGCAGGCCCCTGGCTGCAACAGCTCCCCTACCAGCCACCCAGCTGCTGGCCTTCAGTCCTGCACCCCTGTCGCAAGTTCCAAACATTCATATTGCCTCTGTAGCAAAACTAAACACAGTACACCTGTGTGTTGCCTCCTCATGGCTCTGAAGTTCCATGATATGTTGATGAATTGATGATTGCCTACTGAGTTGCCCCAACTCTGTAAAACTCTGCAGCTAAATTTTGACAAAACAGAAGTTCTTGTTTCTGCTCAGATGGTGCTGTCCTGAAAGTGATAGAAAGTCCTGGCCCATTATCCCCTTCCATTAAACTTACTCTCCACAATCTAGGCATTTCCATGCACCAGTCCTTGGGCTCTATTTTCGATTCTGCCGCTAGCGCGGCGGAGGCGCGGCGCAAAGTCAGGTCTGCTGCGCTGATGGGGTGTGGCAGCGCAGACTTTGGTATTTTCGTGCACTGCGCTGCTGGCGCAACTGCTCCCCCTTCTCATCTCAGTCCCAACCAGTGGCGTAACTCTGAAGGAGGGAGGAGAGAAGGCGTGGAGTGGGTTTAACACAGCCAATCTTCACCAATCACACCAGTTCCTCGCCTCACCTTTAAAAACGCCGCTGGCGAGGCACATGGCAAGTTTCAAGGATGACTGAGCCCGCGCAGGAAACTGTCCGATGCCCAAACTTCTCCCAGGAGGAGGTCCTTAGATGGTAAATCCTCATCCTCCTCAAAGCAATGATGTACTCCATCTTTTAGATAACGTTAAGCATTACAATGATAACATTTGTATTTGGAATGAAATGACGTGGGTAATAGCGGCCAACGATCATCACTTACGTTTTTTCCGTGTGTCTGTCTCTCTCTGTCTCTCGAGTGCTCTGAGATAGATGCAGTATATATGCTCTATAGGATGCCACGGCTGTTTCTGGTTGGCACGGCGATGTTAATTGATTAGTTTGCATCCCTGTTTCACCTGTGTACATTCGGTCAGGTTGAGTGACCATTACGCGTGCTGAACGCGCTTGTGACGTGGGCAAATGAGATACTGATCAAAATATATAAATTTAGGTCTGACTGTATGTGCTGACTCAGATAGATGCACTGAATTGTGGCTGTTGCTAATTATTGATCACAGTGAAATGCCAGACACTGTGGAAACCTGCTTGTGAGGTATTGGTGACGTGGGCGTACGACTCCGCCGGTTTACGAAAATCTACTTGCCCTTACTACTGTGCGGGGTGTGTACCATGCGCCCCGTGCAGTAGTGGGGATGAAAATAGAGCCCCTTGAGTTGCTTTTACTTGACCAGCAAGCAAATTCTTCAGTTCACTTCTGTTTTACTCCTGTAAAACTGAGGAACATTGCTAAACTAAGGACCAATGTGTGTAGGGCTGAGAGGGAGATGATTATTCAAGTGCTTATCTCCTCCTGTCTTGATTACTGCAAGTCCCTTTTCCCTATTCTTAGTAAGACACACCTAATTGCCCATGACGGAATTTAGAAATACAAAAAAGCAATTTGTATTTCTCAGAGACAAAAGAAATAACATAAAATTGTAGACTAACACGTTCCTCTCAGTAGGCCCTGAATGCTACATATGGAGCGTAAATGCACTGACGTGCACGTTTGTTTGCATATGTTTGTATCCACAAATATGCTAATCTGGATGAGTTAGAAGGACAAATTGTCTGGGGAAAAAGTTAACCCTCGTTGGTGGAGTCTGGGTGCCGAACAAGCAGCTTTCACAAGACCACAGTCTGAAAGACACAATGTCATGAGAATTTGTGAAGGAGAGCTTTGTTGCTACTGTGGAGCTGCTAGCACAAAGTTGAATTGTTCCAAAGTGTCAGTTTGTCTGGAATAATCCATGGAGATGAAGTAAAACCTGTCGTGGAAATTCAGTGATAGCAAGTGTCTGTGTGATTTGGCTGCCATGGTGGACATTACCAGGTACCTCTCAGAGCTGAGCCTCAAGCGCAAGTCAGCTTCTCAGCTCTCTGCTTTCAAATTGAAATCATCTGAATTGAAATTAAAGCTGTGGTAAGCATTTTCCTGTGTTGGAAGAACAAAAGCTGCCATGGCATCTGAATATGCTGCTGAGTGTGAAAACTCCTTCAGGCATTGGTGAGAGGTTTCAGGATGTAAACATAAACAAAAGGAACTGAACACATTTGCTGTTTAATGTGGAACCAGCTGATGTGCCAGACAACCTACAACATGAAATCACTGAGCTAAAAAGCAATGACCCACTACTGTGAGCGACTCTTTTCAAAGCTGACTCTTTCAAAGACTCAGAACTGTTCAAGACTGACTGACCCAAACCTGGAAAACCAACTGCGAGTATTATCATCATCATCATCATCACTACCATGTGACATCAGATGCTTCACCAAAAAGAAACTTTTTTTAGCCATTATGAGGTTAGTGTGCAATATATGTTCAATAATTTAGTATGGCCAGGGGTGCCACCAAGGGGGAGGCAAGTGGTGCAATGACACCCTGATACAATTGCTGGCTCCCCAAAATGAGCATGAGCATCCCCTCATTCCGTCCCATAAGCACAAGAAGCTTCTCAGGTGCTGCCTAATCACCAGTGATATCGCCCACTCATAAAGTCGAACACAGAGAATGCTCAACAGTGTGCTCCAACCTCCCAGAGCCGCCCCCTTCTTTACCTGTACCCACATACTCAACACAGCCCTCCAAAACGAGCAACTGTTGTCAATAGAAAGTAGCTAAAGCCTGATTGATATGTTGCTTGTTGTCACTAGATTATGTGACACGCTAATTTGTTTTAAAAAAGGAACTCAAGCTATACTTAATAGTCTCTAACTAGCTCTGTTTTTAGCTGACAGTAACTCTTTATGTCTGCTGTTGTATACAGTACAAGTAGACTGTGGAACTGAAGTGTCATGAATATAGAAAATATAAACCCTGGAATAAACCCGACCTTTAAGATCATTAAGAACCATGTAGAAGTCGTAGTCTAAATTCTGAGTTTCTAGGATTAATTTTGGGAGAGGTGTGTTCACATGAACATATTTAGAGACGGCTGTGCCATTGTCATTGTGAGACACAGATTAAATCAGAATGTAAAAGCAAGACAATATAGAAGGGGTCAGGCATGGAAAAATAACACTTACGTTAAATATACATCTGGCATATGATTGGAAATGTCCTTCTGCCTCTGCCATTGGGGTCCAGTCCCTTTGCTTCCTGGAGAAACTGGTGAAACATTTGATTACTGGAAGAAAGCTGGGAAACAAACAGGAAATTGAGTGCTTACCCTTTTCGCATACACTGGCAGTTTGCTTAATCACACCTGGGACATTGGCTGGCCAGCAGAGCAACATTATTAACCAGTTGCCAAACACCCTTGGTTTATTAAGGTATCCCTTCCGAATACATTTCTGTCTCTTAATTTAGTTTCCCCCTTCTCCCTTTGTTTTTGTTATGAGCTGTAGAGACCAATAAAAGCGATGGACAGAGGGGGACAGAGATAGAACAGGTGAATAGAGGTGAGGAGATAAACAAATGGGGGGATTCATGGAGAAAGACAGATACAGGGAGGTAGAAGCAAAGACGACAGCAAAGCGGGGATGTTGAGGATGAGAAGTGGAGGGAGAGAGACTTCTCCAGACATTCACCTTCTGTTCAATGTGCCGCTGCTACTCAGCTGGAAAGCAAGGTGATGTAAAAACTAGAAAAGAAAATTAGATAAACAAAAGGAGGGGAAATGAAAGCACAGACACAGAAAAGAAAGACAGTGACTGAGTGAATAAAAAGAAGAGGTAAGATACCAGGTGACAAGCAAATTAATGGTCAGATGGACAGGTGGTAGATGAGGAGGGAGAAAGTGATAAAGGAGATGAGAGGTATAAGGTTTATGGGGGGGATGTTCTTCAATAACAAGTAATGAGAGCTCAGGAAAGAAGGAGGGATTGGGAAAGAAAGACAACAAAGGAGGATGAGACAGGGCTTTGAGAGTTATGTCAACAAGATTATGATTTGTATCATGGTGGGAGATAAGACTACAGAAGAAGACAGATTTAAAGGACAGTGAGTGACCAACACACACGCACAAAAACACAGTGTTTCCATCATTGAGGCTTCCTATGATGTTTTTCTATCAGTACTCTGACACTGATTGAGTTTCTCTGCCTCTTTCTTTTTCTCTTCATAAATGGAGACCATAGGTGATCACCTTCCATTGACTTTTTTTCAGGATATTCTGAAATATTTCCCGGGTAAGATGACTGGAATACAAAAAAAAAAAAAAAAGTTTCATGCATGACTTTTTCTCAGAGATAGGTAGTAAAATGCACATGTATTAATATCAACATGTTAGAGCTGGGGTAGCTACATTTAGAGCTATCTTGTCCTCCGCATAGAAGGCAGTCCTAGATGCTTCCCATAGAAAAGTTCAGGGAAGCAGCTGTGTGCTGCTTTTTATCAGACAAAGTTAATCACATAGACTACTTGAAAAACCAACCAGTTAGTCTTCATTCTTGAATTCTTTCCTCTTGTAAATCCAACACATAGTGCTTGAAAAGCATAAATCCCACCTTTGTGTGTCTTGTAGGGGTGGGAGGTTAACTGGTTTCGTCACCATCATCAGTCTTACATTCTGCCACAACATGGATTTTGCTGCACTGTCATTATCATGATAAAAGTTCTAGCATATCAAAAATAATATCCTTTGCTGTGGCCGCGATAACGTGTAGGTAGAGGGCTACACATGTACTCATACAACTGAAGTTATATCTAGTAACTATTATTTTCCTCAGTGCAATGCACACCAATAACTGTTTTTGGTTGCAAGAACCAACACAAAAGTCTTCATCTACTCCCACCATCAGAGGAAGTGAAGACCCAGTGGATTAACTTGATGGAACTGTCCCCACAACAAGTGGAAAATGTATGTATGTGATTCTGTATGTGGGCACAATTCATTTTACTTCAGCCAACACAAAGCAGGATTCACTTCAACACTGAAGCTCAAAAACTTAGAACCTCTAAGTTTTGCCATTTTCATGCTGCTTTAATGCTTATTTTGCTGGTTAGCCTGGTGAATTTGCCATTAGCACATTCCGTGGCTAATGCGGCTAGCAGCATCTGTAGTAGAGATACAAGCTGGAGCAATGTTGGAGTATTTAATATTGACGGACAGTCAAGAGAAACTGTGTGAACATTAAGCCTCATTTGAAGCCAATTAAATAACCAGAGTAGTAGCTCAGGTGCTTTTTGTGTCGTCTCACATAGCCAGAGCTAATGTTATCTCCACACTTTGTACTTCAACACAAGCTCAGCTGGTTTTGTTGTTATAGGAAAGCCTCCTCTGCTGCATGCCGCGTCAGTGTGTGTGTCTGTTGCTGCTGTATGCAAATTTACATGACAGACATGTCCTGTGTTACACTGATTGTTGCACTTATATCATATACTTTGGCTTTTCTGCCAAATAAATGCTGTTGAGATGCCTGATCCTACCCCTTAACTAACTCATATTACATTACGAATCACATTGCATGTATTAATTAACTTACATTATGAGGCAGTTTGCTACTAAATCACATGCAGGCTTGTACTTCGTTTTCATTCCTGTTAGGAGCTAATAAACACGCCTTTTTTTTTTCTTTCTTTTTTTTTGTCATTCTTTCCCTTACATCCACATTGCTAACAGGATGGAAAGAGGGAGAATCATGTTTTCATGAGAGTATCCCTTTTATTTTTGTAATACTACAATGTAATACCATCCCTGTAAAAAAACAAAAAAGAGGCTTTTTGTGATTAGATTTTTCCTTATCTTGACAAGCAGTGACATTTGTTTCATGACATTGTCTTTATTTTTCATAAAGAAATACAGTCATGTGTTGAATAACAACAGTGTGCACAATCAGTGTTCAACAGGAAAAATGATGGTAGCAGAAAGGGGCACCATCCCTGCCAACTTTTGATGTACGCAGAAAGCAAATAACACATCTGTGTTGTTTCTCCCTGTGTACCTGGGCTGTCAATAAGTCTAGGTACATGATATCTAGGTATGTTAGAACCCACACTTTAAAGGAAAGGCAGTGGGGAGGCTTCCACTGCATGGCAATCCATTTTTTCCCTGCTGTAAGAGCAGCTAATACTGTTCCCTGGAGATGGCTTCAAGCATAGGAAATAAATATTTATAACCAATCATATGGCACTGCCAGGTGGGTTCAGTTTGCTAAATGCACTACATATTATTAATTTGGTATCAAAAGTCAGATAATTAAATAGGAGACGAGAGCTCCCTCAGACACAACTTTTCTCGTTGCTACAGAAAACTCAGCTAGGATATTCAACATAAAAGGCTGCTGTGAATGAACAGTGTGACAAGACTTTGCTTGTGTGGAGATACTTTTTTTACTTGAAAACAACTGCAAATGGCACCAGGCTATGTGCAGTCCCACACAAAATACATAGATGATGTTTATTGTAAAATATGTTGAAACCTGTGTCGACAAAGACAGGAAATACCACAAACTAAAGGCTGTAACTAAGACGAGTAATTAGACCCAACCCCTGGCATGAATTGGCCCTCACAGAAACACTCCAGCAAGAAAAACCCTGTGTGCTTCACTCCTCATTAGTACTTCACACATCCTGTGCTTTTTTTTTAAAGTGAAAAGACATACATACTGCAATTGACCCAAGATACCAGCCCCTGACTGTAAAAATGTTAGGCTGCAGGTTTGACAAGAATTTTACAGAATTTTTTTATTGGAGTAGATTCTCTGTTTGCAGCTCATAATTCACGGTCATTTTTCAAGTTTTCAATCTTCAACTAAGGAATTCTAAACTTAAGGAAATCTTTATGCTTAACAGAAATAGTGACTTAATTTATATATTATGATATTTCAGCTGAAAGGAAAAAAAATACTGAGATTTAGTCATATCGCCCAGCCCTAGAAAATATTGATTATTACTGCTTCTCATTGCAGGTTGACTCTCTGATCCCTGTGATGTGTCGGTCCATAATAACTCAACAACCTCACCTTTCTTTGGTTTCCTTCTCTTTCTGTCACTTCCCTCCTTTATCTCTGCTCCATTTGATCTTCTGTTTCCATCTTCCCCATCATCCCCTCCTCTGCTCACCCAGCCTCTGCTCTGCATTATAAAAAGATTTATAGACATGCACAGCCAGAGGTGAATGCACGCTATGCACACACACACACACACACACACACACACACACACACACACACACACACATTCACACATTCATTTTTGTCCCTCTGTCTTTCAATTACATTAGCCAATTCATAAAGAACCAGTGAGCACACACACGCGCACACACACACACAGGGCTTTTCATCACTTGTGGGGACATCACATAGACTTACATTCATTTCCTGGAGACTTACCCTAACCATAACTAATAATTGCCTATTCCTAACCCTAAACCTAACCTAACCATACCTAACCCATAACCTTATCCTCAATGTTTACCCTAAAATGTAATGATTTAAATTGTGGGGACCTGCATTTCGTCCCCACATGTGACTGTGTAAACAGATTTTTGTCCCCACAACGTAAGTAATACATGGGCACCCACACACACTCACACACACACACACACACACACACACACACACACACACACACACACACTTGAACAGTGTTTAATCAGACCAGGCCTGTAGGCGGCAGTTTACACTGAACTAGTCTGACCAGAGTGGCCAATACTGGGTGACTGGTTCATGGTTGTACTGGAGAACAAAACATTGATGTAATCAAAGTATGACTGTGCCCCAAGGGACACCGCTATGTGTCAAGTGGTCATTTTATATGACTGTAGGGAAAAAATGTTCCTTGATCATACAGTACGTACTGAAGAGATGTTCCTTGTTATTCTTTTGCCCTGAGAGGAACAAAGTCACTTTAACACAATCCTATTTTCTTTTGATTGATCTGAAAGCTGCTAATATTAGTTATATAGGCATACTGTGTCATGAGATTGTATGGTACAGATATTCATGGTCCCCAGAGGATGAATCCTGTTGACTTTGATCATCCCCTGACTTTTCCTTTAACACGATCATGAGGTCAAAATTTGATTTTGTCCAGTGCATTGGTTTATCACCAAATACCTGGAAAACTGATGGCGTTCACTGATGTTCGAATGGATGTTGGAATCGATACCTGCAGATGAGGTGAGAGAAAGGTGAGTCGTCTCTCTCCAAAATATTGTGTTTTATGGTTATTTTTTGCCCAACAGGCAGCAAATAAATGTACCTTTTGTTTCACCACTTCATGTACTCACTTTGTCTATCATCACACACTTCTCTCTCTCACTCACTCTCTCTGTATTGCACAGCCCCACTGTCCCCTGACTTAATCCCTGTCTGACTGACACATGCATACAGTACATGCACAACCAAGAGCAGTTTAGTCTATATTTACAAGCCTTGTGTGTGTGGGGGGGTGTTTTCTTCAGAGTCCTTGAGTGCAAGTCTGGAGGCACTTCTCTGTGTTAGTGTGTGTGTGTGTGTGTGTGTGTGTGTGTGTGTGTGTGTGTGTGTGTGTGTGAGAGAGAGAGAGAGAGAGAGAGAGAGAAAGACTGCTGTTTCACAGTGCAAATTTACGTTGTGTTCATTGATCTACAATGTAAATAGGAGAGTGTGTTTGTCAGTCAGATGTCCAACATTTACTTCTTCATTCTCAGTTCATATTCACTCCAACATGCTCACTTATCACTGATTATCCGAATTCCCTCTGCATTGATTTTTGCAGGTCTATTCCATATTGTGTGCTAATCTTGACACACCCACATCAGACAGGAGAATGAACACGGTCTCTCTCCCATCAGATTGTTTTTATTCAGTCTCTCTCAGCTTAATCTGTTTGCAGTCATGCGTGTGTCCTCTCATTGTCTTTAAGGGTACGGGAGCAGAATGACACTCCTCAAACTTCATGGCCGGTAGGCATCGAGTTGATTCCCACTCCAGCAGCGAGCACAGCGGAACGTTCTGTGTGTTTTCACTGCCCCCCCTCCATCCCCATCCTCCTGCTCCAATTCATCTCATTTCCACGCCTCCCTCTCTTTTTGACTCCTCTGTGAACCGTGAGGAAAACACTCACTTCCTCGTTTCACGCCGCCGCTGCTCCCGCCAGCCTCGCCGCTTTTTCCAAGCATTAGCAAGAGCTCACTTTTACTGGATGCAATGTGTTGCATGCCACACGCATGACACGGGGTTGTGCATATAGATTTGCACACACGGGCACACAGACATGAGCATATACAAATATTCATACACATGGATGTGGTTCACTGCACTTATTCAGACTCATTTGAATTGAAATCATTCAGTCTCATTTGAATAAGTGCACAATTTGCTCTTTTAAATGAATTTCCTTTCATATTTAGGGAAGTGAAAGCGTATAAACCAAAACATGTGCGCACCAACTCCAGCCAGCCATCACACATTCACTCACACACACAAGCACTGTTTTCTCCCCTTCGTCAGTCCTGTTTACAGAAAAACCAGTGTAATTATAGAGTTTTACGGCTGTGATTACTACAGGCAAGGCCTTGAGGCAGCGATATTAGAGCGTCTATTCCCTTCCTCTCCTCTTTTCTCACTCTATGGGCCTCCTCTATTCTCCCCTATCAATCTTGTTTGGGCTATAGTGAGGGCCGAGGCCGGCTGTGAAGCTATATCAACTAAATGACCAGCCACTCTTACTTCTTACATTAGCCATGGTATCAGAGGCAACCCCCTGCTGTGTAAATTGGCCAGACACACATCCACTTGTGCACCCACACATGTGCAATGGCAGAGTGGTCCAAACAGGACTTAACACAGAGGCAGTTAATACAGCATCCCACTGGGCAGGTGATACTGGAATTGACTGTGTGTAACTGGGCACTCGCCATTCTCTCAACTGTGTGTGTCTGTGTGTGTGTGTGTATGTGTGTGTGTCGGTTTTGGTATGAGAGAGAGAGTGTTTTCTGTTGGCCGTCCATTTTGCTTTAGTGTATCTTTTGAAGGGTTGTCAATATGTGGTAATTTATGTGTGTGTCAGGGTTTGTGAATGTTCAGGAGTGAGTGGTACACGCTCCTTCACACCATCATCAGTCTGTTTTTGTGTGGTCTCTGGTCAGTATGTGCAAGTGTGTGTGTGACAGGTGGGGTGCAGCAAGTGGCATTTTAATTTTAATGATGAAGTCAGTGGAGTAGAGATAGTTCTAATTTGCTGTGGCCTCCCCAGTGGCCCGGCATAATGGACTGAAAATGGGCTCCAAATTAAAGTTAGGGCCTTCGAAACACAGCCAGGTGGACTGGTCTGTAAAAGCCTCACAGCACAACACACATTCACACAAACACCACACAGCAATCTCTAACCTGAACAGCACTGCAGAATCACACCATCAGCAAGGAAAGATGAAATACAGTTGTTGATAAAAAACAAAAAACTATCAACGGATCATGCACAGGTATGGGTTAATGAAGCGTGGCTTTCCACACAACTCTCTGTAAATACATTTTTAATTTTTGCCATTTGAAATAAAGATCATATACTGCACTGCAAAATATTTGATTTGGAGAGCTATAATATGACCTGACCATGTACTGTGTTGTTAATTATATTCCCCATATTAATTATGTTTATATTATATTATCTGCAGTGATAATGAGCAGCAGTGGGAAGGTTCGCCTTGTTTCATGCACCACAACCCCAAAATGCAGAGCTATAAATCCTGCTTAACCACATGAGATTAGGAACTATTAAAGGTGGAAGAGGCATGCAGAGTCGTTCTTTAAGCACAAACAGAAATACCACAGTAAAAGACTTGCATTCAAAATTGAACTTAAGCAAAAGTACATAAATATTATAAATATTATCACCAAAATTTACTTAAGGTGTGAAAGTAAGAGTATCTGAGCTTCTATGCTGGCAAAGTGGTCAGTACAATGTTGTATTTATTATTCTACTGGATTTTTTTATGCATTAGAACATAAGCAACCATTTTTGTGTAACTGATGGAGACGATTGGACAAGCAGCTATTAATTCACTGTATTTATACTCATTATAGGTCTTTGAAAGTCTCAGTCAGCAAAGTTACGAGCTGAGTTATGGACATGAGACTTCAACTCAATTCTGACCTGTTTACTGTCAGACCCAACTTGACTTTAGACTTGAAGGCAAAAAGCTGAGGGGACTTTGCTTGATGACACTAAATATTGAAAAATGAAATGTAGTTTTGCCTTTTGAAGCTCAAATTGCCAAACTGTCATTAATAATACATAATGTTAGCAAATGCAGACTTTAAATTGTAGTTGTTTGCTCCAGAATAAAATAGATAAAACTTGGGAACCTCAATAGTTACCTCTCTTGTTGAACACCTATTTTCTGGCCTGCAGCTCTGACAATGATTCTGATGCACAAATGCTTTGAATCAAAAGAGTGCCTTTTCTTGTCAAATACTTTTATGTTATCATTATTTGATTTTCATTTTTCTGTTGTATAAATTATTAGAAATAACCTATGTTTTTAGTATGAAGCCCTATTCACAAAAGAGTAGTATTACCTGGGGACCTCTAGTAATTCATAGTAATTGCAAAGGTCATCTGTGATCTTAATCCCTTATGAATCTGCCATGTCCATAATTTGGAAAGTAAATACCTGTGCCGTGAGATCGGCTGTATTGACATTTAAAATGATGAATGACAGTGGAGGTTAGGAGCACAAAAGATTGTCTGACATTCACCTATAGCCACAAAATATATACATCTACTCATAATGCTGTCCCATGCAAATAGAGCTTCAGCTTCAGCTTTAGAGGAAATGTCGTTTGAGAAATTTGGAATAAAAGTATGTAATAAATCTTTCTTCGTGTAAATACAGCTTAGTGATAAATGATCTTACCTGCTTAAAAGACTGCTTGAAATTACAATAACATACCTTTCCTTGTATCTTGTAAACACAGCCAGGACACTGTGTGTGTGTCAAAAAATGATCTGGACTAGTTTTTGTAATGTAATTGCTAATATCAGGGTCTGTTGTTACTTGCACGTCCTTCTGCAAATTTGCAAGCTTGCAAGTCACACCTCAGCGACTTGAGACTTGGACTTGGCTCAAAAGACTTCAAAACAACTCTGGTAAGTTCTGTCTAGTAACAAGTACAATATTGCCCGTGATGGAGAAGAAGTATTAATTGGCAGAAATGTAATTTCTTAAGAAATGTACTTAAGTAAAGCACTTGAATAAATGTACATAATTACCGTCCTCCACTGCCATCTGAAGTGTTATCGTTGCTGCTTGTCAATCACCTGTAAAGTAGCCTATTTTTTCTTAGATTAAGGCAATGCTATACTGTCTGACTTTGGCCATCACGAAGAATAAAATAATAAATGTTAGTACTGTCAAGTGCTCATGAACGACATCTTTTCACAGCCACGACAGAGGTATTAAGACTTGCAGCTTGCAGCTGAGTTTGTCATGATTAGTTTGCAGGTACACTCCGCCTACATGACACTTTTTGAAATACACTGAAGCTTTGAAAATGTATTTTCACTTAGTAATTTGAATTTGTATCTGCATCACAAACAACAAAATGACCTTTCCCAATGAGAAGCGAGGAAGTGTTGATTTCCCCAACTCCCCCACACCACTGGAGTATGGGTGGTAGACAGCAGGATGTTTCCTTTCTTCCTCTCTTCTCAGTGTTTTTTTTTTTTTTTTTGCATAATTTGACCATATTTGCAGGTCCCACCCACAATCACTACACCACAATAGATATTTAGTGAGACTGTGTACTTTGTATGTGTTTACCAGCTCTCCCTGATTCTCTCTCACAGCACACACTCACACACACAGTCACCAAACTACTTTTTGCACATTTAGTTGGTGATTTTTCCCAGAGCAGCTTATTTGCTCAAGGACACACGATCTCACACTTTGCTGGTCAGATTTCGACTAAACCTGAGGGAATCTCACTCACTGGGTTTTGAGATTTGCTTTGAGTGGTTTAAATGAGGGAAAGAAATTAGAGGTTATAAAAACACATTTGCTGCTGATTTTCACACAGAAGGATTCAATCATTAGGAGAGATGGAATGAGTATGAAATATTACTACAAATGTAGAAGACATATGTAAGACAATGGGTGTTTTCTCTAACATGACAGCTCAGTGAACAGTGAGTTTCAAACCATTCAGTCTGTCATTGCCACATTTTGTGCCAGAAAATCTGGTTTGAATCCCTGAATTAGCAGGATTTCACCACACCTTAAAGTTTCATGAATGGACACCACGGCTTCTCTCTTTGTCGTCACACCTCAACCATGCCAGTTCATGGCTGCCAGTAGTACCTTTTTAGACCACTGACTGCTCTGAAACCACTGTGGTTTGGCCAGAAGTGCATAGCTTGAACCCTAACAAGATAGATTCTCAGCTCACATTATATGTTGTTGGTTTACTCAATTTAAGTTTAACTTTTATATGCTTTTGCAAGTGAACTCTTCACACATTCTTATTCCCGTCTTGTTGCCTGTGGTCTACAGCATCTTGCAATGGGTGCATCAGTGCACTTTTAATCACCTTCTCTGTAATTGTAGGGGCTGAATGGGCTGGTGGAAAGAAAAGTGACTCACGATTACTGTTCAAGAATTAGGTTAGCATTGAGATACCATGCTACTTTGGAGGAAGACTGGATATGAAGATAAATGACATTGAGAAAGCAACAACAAAGGCTCATGGACAGAAACGTAGAGAAAATTTCTAGTCAACAGGACTGTGTTGTACCAGCTAAGTTTGTGTGTGAAGTCCGTCCTCAATTCTTAAACCATAGATAGTTTCCAACTAGTGGTTGACTACTGTAAATGTTTAGTAATATATATAGCAAGTGATAGCAATTAACTGCTATCATTTGTAAATGAAGCTCTGACTTGTGTTTTATTTATGTGTGCAGATGAAGAAATACAATCTCTTTTGACATCATCACCACAAATTTGACCAATGGACTGTCTATCTTTATCCGCCCCACATTACCAATTTAACAAACTGTACATTATCTGTAAGCTAGCTAGCAATGGACACACTGAGCACGTGTGAGGGAGCCTGTGTGTGTTTGTGTTACAGTAGGGCTTTTACCTCTACATGAGAACAACTTTTTGTGGTGCAACCAGCTGCAGTTTCCAGAGATGTAACAGTTTGAATCACCAAAGTGTTTCAATCAGTTTATTTCAGGGATTTGTAGTCACTGACTTTGTGGTTTGTTTCCTTTTGTTGTAAGCTAAACCATCAGATCACTGTTCAGTTGCAATACATTACAGTGAGTGAATGCTTCGCTGTTCATAATGACATGTCATTCAGTGCTCAGGCAGGACGGTCCTCAGGTTAATTGCATGCTTAGCAGGGGTGGAAAGTGAAACAGTAGTAACACACATGAAAAAATAATATTTCTTAAGGAACAAATATTTTTCATATTCATTTCTTAAGCTGTGCTTCTACACTTTACTTACACTTATTTTTACTTTTCACTTAATTGCGTCAGCCATTCATACCATCATAACAACTAGTCTGGTCTAAATGTGATGACTGAGTTTGGGGGGGGACAGTGTCAGGATTCAGGATTGTCTCTCTCTCTCTCTCTGTGTCTGTGCTGAGTCGAGCGAGGTTCATTTACAATCAACTCCAGCAGTATATGTACCCCGGCTCTTCACTTCAGTCGCTGCCATAGTGTCTGCTCTCCGATGTAACTATCTTGTGCCATTCACTTTCTGGTTCTTGTGCTGTAAGCTATCCAGCTCTCTTTGTCTTCCCTCACCTATTTGCCTTCAACCCGCTACTCTCCACCGCCACCTGGGTCAGCACTTCTGGATCAGACAATATTGAACTCTTTCGTTTCAATAAATACTCATAAACTGCTTTCTGTCTCTGTGTACTCTTTTTGGATCCAATTCTACATCACTGATGACAATTATCTTCTATTGTGAGACCACATATGGCTTCACACATGGTTGTAGGGCCCCCTCTGGTACATGCTGTGGCCATCCAGACAAAACATGCTGTTTCACTTTTCCCAGTTTGCCGAGATCTCTCTGAGTTTTTATGTGCTATATCTTTTACAGAACACTGGGTTTGGAAATGTGTCATCTGGTATTGGAAGTGTGGATAACGCCTGAGCATGGCCATGCTGCTTAGATAGCTTGTACAGAACCTCATAGGTAAATGCAGCTAAAATCAGAAACAATCTCGGCATCTGAGCAGCAGCTAACGGAAGTACCCCTGGTTTGGACCTAAGATCTTCAGTAGTGGTTTGCGCTTGACAGCTGCTGTGCACTCTGTTTTGTCCGTTTGACTCCAAGTTCGATATCATGAACTCCTGCCAACATTCAGCATTTGCTGGCAGAGTTCTGCACTTTAAGCCCAACACACAAATCTATCTCTGAGAGCATCGTCCACAAATGTCCCAAACTTGCTAGTCAATGCAAACTTCCTCACCAACCAATGTGTTCACTTTTGGAATCCTCATCTCTTTGGTTTCTGGAGTTACATTTTGCATCTGTCTTCAATGAAGTTTGAACTTTTTGATGATTTCAATGGTGTGCATGAGTCTATCACCAGGGTATGATTGTTTCTGCCCTTGACAGTCAGGAGCAATGCTTTTGACTTTTCATCGCCATACGTCAGTCCATTTGCAACAATAAATGGTTCTAAACTTTCCAAAAAAGCTCCCTCTAAGTTTTACTGCTAAAAGCTATGATTCAGTCACTAACAATGATGATTCAGTCCAGTCAGGCCAATTTGATGATTTCTTAAAAATTTGTTCATACATGGACTGGACACATCTACCAGTTTCTAATATTCTAAAACAATTTGTCCAGTCCTAGTTTTTGTGGTCATGAAAAGAATTTAATTTCTTTTTTCCAACCTTTTTATACACACTTCCCACATCTAGCTGAGACAAACAAACATTTTCACAATTAATAAAATATATCACGACACTGAATACCAGAATAGTAATCAACTGGCTTGTGAACAAAGCTTCTCTAGCCTCAGTAGATGAAATGTTGGGTGAGTTGCCCAAAGCACTGTCCTCCATCACTAAACAGTTGTGTTTGTGTGTGTGAGGAGGAGCAGTTGTGAGACTCCACTGTGTGCTCTCAGTTCCAAACAGACGATGGGCCAAGCAATCTGTAAGCCAGAAATATGAGCCTGTAGCCAAATAATCATTGAGCCATTTGTATTGATCATCAGTCCTATCAGCCCCTGCTGATATGTTGATTTCCTGTTATGAGATTGGAAAATCATGCTGGCTTAAAGGAAAGGGGTGAAAGAATGATAACATTGCTGCTCACCCATACTTAGTTGATCTTGATTGTTGTGCAGTAACTCTAATTCAGTTTGTCAGTTTGACATTCAGGGCAATACACAGATACAGGAAGACATGTGGTTAGACAAACACACCGTGACAGACAGCTTCATGGGGTGAATATAGCAGCATGAAGACTTGTCCAAACTAATGTAATCCAACATCCCTGCGACAAATACAATCTTTGTAGAGGAAAAGGGGGACTCCAGTGATTTAGGATTAGACTTTCAGAAAGTTTGGAGAGACACAGATCACAACAAGTGTGAATTCGCAAAAAGCTGTGACCATGTATGTGTAGGGTTGGGAATGATTGTGGTGTATCTGCTTCGTACTTTCTTCTGCTTGACTATATATTGCTCTCCAGTCTTCCGTTGATATTGCAGGTACGCCTAAATACATGTAGTACTGATATCAAAGCAAAACAGCTATCATTACAGATGAGTCATCCTCCTCCTGCTGCACACACTACAAAGGCACCACCACTCACCTCAACCAAATGTATTCAGATTTGTATTTGCAAATGAGTATTTCCAGTAAGTCAGAAAGCGTCTGACAAACAAATGTGCTACATGTGTGAAAGAGCAACTCGTTCAGACCTGATTCTGTGGACATTGTCATATTCATCGTCATTCATATGAGAACACAGCTTTAGTGTCTCTGCTAAATATTCAGGGCGGATAGCACAACGAAACAATCCAGGTGCCTCGCGAGGTCACATGATTTGGGCAGCAGGACTACTTCATCTGCAGTTGGTGGCAATAATTCACCTCTATCTACTATAACACCTACAATGACCTACTCTCAAAAAACAATTTACAATTAACTGAATATTATAAACTTCACAAAAGTTGTTTTGTAGCAACAGGATGTTAACAGAGTGATTACATTTTGGTGTTTCCACCACCTGTTGATTGAACGGATCATCAATCAAAGAATACGTCCAGACCAGCATGGAACCAAACGAGCAAACCAAATAGTTCTTTTTCACAGCAGAAAATTGGGAGCAGCGAAAGCACAGGTGTCACTAATTACTTTAAAGGGCCAGTGTGTAGATGTAGGGTGATCTGTTTGCAGAAATTGAGTATATATGTTTCATTAGTGTATAATGACCTGAAAATAACAATTGTGGGTCCTCTTCCATGGAGTCTGCCATGGAAGAGGACCACCCTGCCTCCTATATGTTTGGAAAGGGAGGGGTCAGGCGAGGAGTATTCAGTTGGTTATCATCTGCAACTAGATGCCACTAAATCCTGCACACTGGTTCCTCTGTGGTATTCAAGTGTCAGTAATACATTGAAGTCAGCCATTACTGATTGTGTTATCTATACCTGTGCTTTTCCTCCTCTGAAATGTCAAAGTGTCTTCTGTGAAAAAGGCCAAATGAGGCAAAACACACAAAATACAGCGGTACAATGGAAAGACTGAACAAGTTGACCCAACCAAACCTTAAACCCTGGGTGTAGCTGAGGGAAAACAGGTGGAGATCACATACAGTCTATTCAGACAGAAATGGTAAGTACAGAGTGGGAGGGTGTTGAGTACAAGAATAGAAACAGACAGAATCAAAGTTCTGAGAGTATGCAATAAAGTCTTCAACTTCTCTACAGTGTGTTTCACTCTGTAATGTGCTGGATCAGCTCTTTTCAGTCCTCAGTCTGTCACCGTGTCCCAATAAAGTAGAGTGGCTGCCTCTCCTGCGCTGATCTGACAACATATGGACAGAATCAATCAACACTTCCAATCAAGCCTAATGGAAAACAGTGCTCAGTTTAAAGACAAACACAGGGGTGTGGTTTTGTGTGTGTGTGTGTGTGTGTGTGTGCGTGCGTGCGTGCGTGCGTGTGTGCGCGTGCGTGCATTTTCGCAGAAACCACAAACAGTGAATGAGCTCCCACATCATGCTAATGCTAACTAATGGGATCAGTTCTAATTACCATACTTGTGAGGAATTTTTAATTCAGCAACTTTTTTCCACATTCACTGCATTATCCTTAATTCTTTCTCAAACCTTGAAACATTCTTGGTTACGCCAACAACTTTCAACATCATGCTAATGATGGCTGTGGTGTTGAGGATCATTAACAGGCAAGAACACAGAGACTCTAATGAACTTACTCTATTAGCTGACAAACTGTAAACAGAGATCGTCTTTTAGTTGCCTTACTTCAGACAAACAATTGGTTCTTCTACCAGGAGCCAAGCGACATATTTAAGTACATGAGGTAATGAAGACCATGAGATGCCGTTGGTGAGGCTAGTGGACAAATCCTCAAACATTAGCAAAGAAGACCAATGTCCATTTCCTGTTTCTTTTGGTTTCTTCATAAAATCATAAAAAAATCACAAAATAGATTCATTTTTAGGGGGCTTCTTTGTGACTGTTTTAGAGCGCACAGACTAATGATTTCATCATGCTGGTGGAGCATCACATCACAGAACACCTCCATGTGATGTGTTGCGTGTTGTATGGACTAAAAATGGATTTTATCATTTCATTTGGAGGACTTGTTGGATTATTTTGTCACACACAATGTCTATGTTAAAGTCACTAAATCATAATTATCTAAGTCCATTATATTATATTATATTATATTATATTATATTATATTATATTATATTATATTATATATTACAGACATGACCCCATCAAACTCGCGGCAAGAAAGTGAATAAGTGTAATCTCTAAGATGTCAAACTATTCCTCATCCATCCCAGCAGTGGTTGTGACAGACGAATAAAAGATGATACAAAGTTTTATCACAATACTGGAACACAGCTGGTGTTCTGCTAAGCTGAAACAGGGCACTTACCTGTTGGACACTATACCAGGGTAGTAACTCTTTTGGTTGTCATCCACTTTCATATCACTCATCAGAACAAAGGCAGACTGTCTGCCATAGGCTCGGATTACACTAGTGCCAGTGACGGTCTCCGAGAAATGGGAGTATATGGGCGAGCGGCTGACTGACTCCAGACGCTTTAGCTNTATTATATTATATTATATTAGTATACATGGTTTTGGATGCTAAACTAAAAAACATGTGTGCTTCAGAATTTCTTTTTATGTTACAGAACAGTCACACAACTCGTAGGTCACATTATGAGATTTTTTTGTTTTACAGCAGGCTTCATGTCATGTCATGTCATGTCATGTCATGTCATGTCATGTAACATGTTATTGTTGTTTCATGAATGTGGGTCAATTCAGGACCATGACCAGTTCACACTGGAATGTGACATTGTCCACATTTAACAAATAATGTGAAAGGACAAACAGAAACATTGGATCTGAGCAATAAATCTGAACTGAACACGAAGTTTTGCAGTGTGAACGTAGCCTAAGGATGAGTACAATGATATGTTAATGGGAGTGCTTTAAGCTCATATTGAACCCAGTCTCTCCCCTGATTACTGTCCAGAATCTACATGTGCCTGGGTTTCAATAGTGAACTGAAATTTTACTTATTTGAAATAATATTATGTAGATTGCATGGCTGGTACACAGGCAACACAAACAGGTCATTATTTTTTAATTAGCACCACAGTTTAATTAGCACTACAGCTTCTGCCGACACAGCTGTGTGTCAATAGCCGTTTGCTCTGCTGATAATGCCTATTTGTTTTGGAGAAAGCTGACATTTAACTATTTCATAGTCCTGGCTTTCATGTTGTAAATGAACCTCCATCATCTAACCTGAACTCTTGAATTTTATCCACTGAAATGAAGACGTGGTAAGTTCCTCATCCTCCTCTCTGTGGAGGTCATTTGGTACTTGTCTTTATTAGAATGTAACTATTGAAGCACATATAAAATCTCTCTCACAAGTAAGGCGGGGCCCCACAATGTGAGTAATACATAGGCAAACAGACACACAGAACCACACACACACACACACACACACACACACACACACACACACACATACATACATACATACAGACATTATGGCAGGTCTGCAGCTCTCCAAAGTGTGGTATGGTCTAGATCTACTCTTTATGAAAAGTTTCATGAGAAAACCTATTGTGATTTGGCCCTAAAATAAATTAATTCAATTGAATTCACTCCAAGGCCACAATCAATATGTGTCTGACAGAAACCACTGGCCAGAGGGGCTTTCACATATCCTCACTGACTATCCTTCTCTAAAATTTAAATTTATAGTTTGCTTTAAGACAGCTTTTCTCATATTAACCTATAACATTACATATTGTCCAGTGTAAGAGGAAAAGGAGCCAGTGTATGTGGAAAAAGAAGTAATATGAAGGGATTGACGTGGGAATTATACTGTATGGATCAGCTGATTTGTTGTTCATTATATAGCAGAGGGTGTATAGCGTGCTTGTGGTTGTTTGTATTGTTAGACACCATTGTCCAATATTCTGCTAAAATGTATTTTTTATGGTTTATTATCCTGGGCCAAATAAAAGTGAAGTTCACTCTGAGATTTTGTGGCGTGAATCCAACAGGCTTTGTATTTTTATTGACTGGTAATTTAATTTAGTTTATTTGTGGAATAAATGCACCATCTTGAAATCTCACCATCAGTTTGCTTGCTCTGCTATCTGATGTGAAGGAGCCAGACTAAAAGCAGATTCATAAAGCCCTGGGACTTTTCAGTCCAGGTTCAGACAGGTTCAGCTCTTATGTCCTTAGCCTTCAGGGGTGCTTTTTTTTTTTACAACTGATTCACATATCAGTGTGATTTTTTAAGCTGTTGTTTTTGTCATCAGTAATTTCACATAGAACTTGAATATTATGCAGCAAGTTCAATCTTTTTTTATGATGATTTTTTTTGAGTTTTCACAGCTAAAATAAAGGCATCAACCAATCACGTAATGCGGAATAGACATCACATCACAGACCCCGATGACAATGGTGGGCCTGTTGACTGTGTTTCTTATTACTCTGTACTAAGTAAGTACAAGCATGCACACAGTGAAAAACTTTTGCTAATTGGCACAAAAAAAACATGGCTCAATGAAATGTCATTAGTTTAGATGGCGCTGTGGAAGTAAGGGCATTGCCAGAGTCACTGGGATACATCATCTGGGAACCATGAATGTCTGTACAAAATGTTGTGCCACTCCATCATGTAGCTGTTGAGATATTTCTGCGCCGAATTTGATCGGCTCGTTTGGAAGCTGCAGGATCCGTATCTCACTCAAAAAAGCATGGATGGTCTTATTTTACACTTTGTATGCGTGTGGCAGCACCAGAGACCCAAAATAGCACCCCAAATCCCAGAAAAGGTGAGTTTTTCATAATATGGGACCTTTAAGTCAAAATTTACCTGCTGGCACTTGATAAAAAGTGAGAGAATCACCAGAGTCAGAGGATTTATCCTCTGGGCACCATGAATATTTGCACCAAATTCCACTGCAGTCAAATTCAATAGTTGTTAAGATATTTCAGCAGGATCAACGTGGTGGACTGACTGACAGCACCCTAATGTACTGTTTACATTCTCCATTAGACTCCTGGTTGTTATGGCGTGGCATTAGGTTCAATAACTGATTGGGGTATTTTGAGTCACACCTTAATCCAGATGTCAATATGTATTGACTCCTTGATGACACTGTCTCTCTCCACTGATTAACAGCTAAATAAAAGTTTCAGCTGGAGATCCTCTGCTCCGGGTCTGTCTGCTGGCGCACTGTTGAATTCAAGTTACTCCTCAGATCATACTCAACTTCTTTCCATGACACCTGGACCTTTGGAATATTAATATTTCAGTTTTGGGGGGGTTAATGTCTGAGGCACAGGCATGGCAGAACATGTCTAACAGAGGCAAGTTCTGCTGCAGACCCTCTGTAGGAAGGAGCACATTGTTAAGGTCATAGTGACTCAGGAATGACACTGGGGCCTGGTTGAAGACAATCCAATATTTTTTTCAGTGAGCTTGGGTTACATGACAGACAGTGATATCCTGAAATTTGCTTGGATTTCAATTTGAGCTCAAGACATTTTATGTATTTGTATTATATATATATTACAGAATCCATATTATAGATCACCGCCTGCAGAGAAGCCTCTGCAGTCAAAGCCCAGTTTGCCCCTTTATTACATGAAGCTTTGCTTGTGTGTTGATGTGTAAGCTCTTTTACAACATATGGCCATTTATGATCTTGCAGTGTCTGTAGACTTGTGTCTGCTGCCTATGAATTCTGCAGCAGTGCTACAGCCACGAGGTAAGAGTCTCCTCTCATTCAGTGTACACATTCTATTTCTCTAGACCTGACAGAAGGCTTTTCTTTGACATCTTAAACAAGTCATTGAAAAGTTGTGACTTTTCGAGCAGTGAGGTTGCAGACTTCAACCAACTGAACCCCCCACACCTCACCCTCCCCTACAGTGGCCGCCAAAAAACACGCAGGGTGAATTCTAGAGCCAGTATTCGGTTTGTCCGTTCTGAGCTACTGTAGAAACACAGTGGTGCAACATGGCAAACTCCATGCAAGAGAATGTGCCCCCACTGTAGATATACAGGGCTTATTCTAAGCACAACCATTCATTTTAGGTGATTATACACTAAGGGAAATATATTATATTCTGCCAGTAGATCCCCCTAAATCCCCCACACTGGACCTTTTACTTTTCATCAAACACCACTCTTTCTAAAGGCATGACATTGACAATAAACAAACTATGACAGCATAATAAGTAAATTATGTTTGAAGGTGAGGGTCTGCTGCCCTCATGGCGAATAAGTGTCCATCTCAGTTTAGCTAATGAGACCAACAAATGAGAATGAGTCCTGGCCAAAAAACACAGCCACAACAAGGTTCTGCAGAAGTGCCTCATCTAACAGTACTAGAGTGAAAACGTGTGATTGGGATGTATTGAGCATGTGAGTGAATATCTTCGCTTTGATTAAGCCATGACTAGTACACAGTTAGTCCATACTGTACTTTTCACCCTTCATTAGTTTGTTGCAACTCCTTTCCTCCTCATTTACATAATTTACTGTACATTTTCAGTCAAAAATCTGCAGTGTGACCATAAATAGCTGCAAATGTAAACAAACAGCAGCTGTCAACAATTATGGCAGATTAGCCCCTGAAATCTGCAAAATGCAATGTGACATTATGTTGACTCCCAAGCCCTATGGGCTAAAGCATATGTGTGTGCTGTGGAAATGAATCATTTCTTTTTCTTTTTTTTTTTCTTTAATATCATTGCTCAGTATGCGTTTAACAGTAGTAGAAGTTTAGAAGCTGCACCCCCTTAGTGTATTGCTAATGTTAAGGTCATTCAAAGAGCATCTTTCAGAAAAAAAAAATGTTATAGCTAGTGCTGTCAATCGATTAAAATATTAAATCGCGATTAATCTCATGAATGTCATAGTTAACTCGAGATTAATCGCAAATTAATCGCACATTTTTATCTATTCTCAATGTCCCATTAATTATCATTTTAATGCTCTTATCAACATGGAAAAGTGGATAGGCTTGCTTTGTGCAAATGTTTTTTATTGAAAACAACAATGTGTAGTGTTATATTTCACACTAACATTCTCACTTTGAGCAGTCATTCACATTTGAAGCAAAATCTCACACAATTTAACACTGTCAATAAACAGATGACAGAAAATAAATACTTGGTTACAAAAAAGCCCCTTCAACAACAACCAGATCCTGTAGTTTTTCTTACGTTACTAGCAGTGGCCACAGCTTGTAAAAAACTACAAGCTCACTAGGTCACAAAGAGCATTAATGTCGCCATAAAAAAAAATGACGCTGTTAAAATTGATTTGCGTTAACGCGTTAATAACGCGATATTTTTGGACAGCACAAGTTATAACTTCATGAAGTGTGTTATAAACAATGATACCGAGTAACTTAAGCTTAGTCTAAACATTGCAATGAAAGTGAATATTACTTTTAAAACCAGAAGATGTATGTGGCTGAATTCAGTACTGTATCTTTTTCGCCCTGAAGTCAGGCAGGTTGTCTGCATTAGGGCCTCCACAAATCAACACCTTTCCCTGGGCATAGAAGTAGCTTGTCTTCAGTCTGGCTTTTTTATGGATGAAATAATAATTTCATGACAGCCTGAGGGACAGTGACTGACTGTATCTGATCCATGGCAGGTTTCTTTGAAAATGATTAAGGGTTAGGAGATTTTTATGCATCATTGGAATTTATGGATTTTACTTGTTTAAGCACAAAGATACAGGAGTTTATAGATAGAAGGATGTGCTGATATTGCTATTGAACAGTTTCAGAAATGCAAGAGCAAAACAACTTGAAAAAACCCTGTTTTCTTATTATTAAATACTGTAGGCAGCTCAGTTTTGCTGTTATGAAGCTGCTTTCTCTCCCTGAGGTCATTGTTGATGCTACTGGGAGAGTGTTTCAGTGTTACAGTGTCTCTGTCTATCTCCTCTTTGATTCCCATAGTTGTCCCTCTCAGTCCTATTATCATAAACCAGAATCAATATTGCCAAAACAATGCATGTTTTTTGAAAAAGCATGAATGCAATCCTCACCAACACTGTAGTTATATGAATTCAAATCATGTTGGGTGATCAGTTATTTGGTTCTTAAGTGTGGCTTGCACAAATGTAAATCTATGTCATTTGATTTGACCTTAATAACTTCTCAGATTGATTGTTCCACTAACCCCCTAACTAGCAACTGATAATTGTCTAGGCATGGCTTTAGATTTCTTAACAAGTTGAAACGGTATAAATTTGTCTTCTCTGAAGCAAGCTGAAAAGCTGCATGTCCAGCCAACTACAAAAAATAAATCTAATCTGTCTGTCTTGCTTATCCAAGTATCACTACCACTTCACTACTGTCAAACAGGAGGAGCCATGCGAGAACGTGAAGCTTGACGAGCACGGCAACACTTACTAAGGGGGGTGGGTTTTGCAAATAAAATCCTCTCTTGTTTTTTTTATGATGTAAGACTTATTTTATTTTCTCTTGCATAATCTGTGTCTCTTCACATCATGTCCTCTTGTAGCAGTATCGTTACTTTCAGATGCTTTGCTTATCTGTGCTCCCTCTTTACCTCTCCTTTTCTCTCTCCGTGGTTTTTTATTACCCTCTAAATAAAGATGTAGCCAAAACAGACAATGGATTCCCTGCTCAAACATGCAATGCTGTTGTTGTAAAAGACTAAAGGTAGAGCAAGCCCATCCTCTAACTCATAACCTATTACATCTAAAGTAAAGATATTACCTGGCTGATACGTTTGCTCAGGTTTCGACAATGATGTCACATTCTGGCTGTGGCCACAGCAAGGTATCTCTGCCAGAACCGTAAAGATGTCTGGGAAGGACACATCAGTGCATCCTCTGCCAGAGGAGACTTCAAGAAGTTTCTTTTGCCTCCTCCACTTCTTGGAGAGCTTACAGCACAGTGACACCAACATTAATTTCCAGATCTTGGGAAAGGAGGAGGGGATTCTGCAGGTTGGGGATTCACACCAACTCCACCGGTCCAAATAACTGTCATGATATACTGGAAGCCAAGTTTGAACCAAGCCAAAGAAAATATTATTTTCAATCTCAGGGTTTCACTAAAAGGATATTAAACTTATTTCATATTTAATAGCTATCTGCCTGTAAAGCACACATACTGTATAATGCTGTGTATATGTGCTCATAATCCAGTCCACTGTGCTTACTGTATCACATGTTTTATGTCTTATATTTATCATTTTTATCATTGAATTGTCGAGTATTGTATATTTTTGTGTTGCTTGCTGCAGGTCAGTTTTCCCTCAGGGACAATAAAGTCTTGAACCTTGAAAACCTGTTTTGTTGCTATGTTATTAGGGTACCTAGGCAACAACTCATCACACATATTTGCAAAGACATGGTGCTTTAGTGTCCTCTTAAAAGATGGTTCTAATTTTGTCTGGATCTGCAATGGTGATTTCACAAGCGCTAAACCATTTGCAAAGACCAAAAACAGCAAACAGAGTAACAAAGAAATAACATGCTGCAGGCTTCCATTGAATGCACTTAAGAATTATTTTCTCAGGGCAAAAACCAAAGGAGATACTTCTCATTTAAAGGGATGGGTGCAGCTTGAAGTTGTCATGGGAAGTAAAGCATGTTTGCTCTAGGACGGTTCAATTAAAATAATGGTTTGTTACCCTAAAAGGTAAAAATATCAAATACCTCACAAAAAAACAAGCAAGGATTAGAGAAATGCCCAAAAGACAAATTAAAATTTGTGATACAGAACTTGCAGAAGATCTTTTTTGCTGCTTTTCTCCCATTAACCCCCAGATTTATGGTGGTGCTTGAGCACCACTGAACTATATACAGAGTTGTGTATAAAAAAACAGTTAAAACTACATCCAACCTGACCAGCCACAACTGTAAAATGCTGCTTATACATTGATACATCAGTATTAGCATAATAACATAACATATAATGATATATTACTAACAGGGTCCATTTTTCTAGTGAATACTTTTACTTTTGATACTGCTCTTTGTTGAGATATTTCCACACTTTAAATGTGCTTAAAGTTAAATTTTTTAAGATTTTCATGAAATAAAACCCCAGCTTTTAATAATTTCTAATAATTTTTACATTCTCAAGGTACAACTCTATATGGTAGTGTTCATTGTTAATGGCAGAGCTGTTCCCGCAAAGATTTCACATGAAATGGCGCATTCTGTTGTGTTTTTGACAGCTGAACTGCTTTAGGAGTATTTTCTGTACATGTAGTATTAAACATCACTTGCTGTTACCACCAGGAAACACAGGTGTTGCAAAAATCAGCAAGGACAGAAATCATAAGGATTCTAACATTAAACAGGATTTAGAATGCAGGATTTTTAGTGTTTGTTCATCGTGCCACATTTACTTTGAATTACAGATCTCATATCACACTGCATCTGCTGAAGCACAGTGACAGCGGGGCAGAAACAGCGTAAAAATCTTCAAGACTATTTTTCTTTAACTCCTTTAACTCTTTATTTTAAGGAGGTTTTCTCTGATAAATGAGTTCTTCAGCTGTGACTCATCCAAAAGGTGAAACAGGAAAGGTGCAGTACATTAGCTGTGCTGTGTTTTTAGAAACATGAACTCCTACTCCCTAAAGTAGACTGAATATTTGAAACATCGAGAGGTGGTGACCAGTGAGAAATGACACAAAGATAAGCACACATCAAGCAAAACACCTATCCTCCACCATCCTCACGCCATCATTTCTCTTCAGCTGGTACACAAATGTGCAGACGCACACACAGATCATTCATTTTACCTTGAAATGAAAGCACACACATGTGAGCTTGGCAGCAATTGATTCACATATATACACACTCTTGTGTCATTTCACTGTCAAATGTAAGTGCTCACAGGCCACTGGCAATGCTTTCCCATAGAAAACACATGCATACTCAAACACACACTCTCTCATACACACAACCACACACACATGCATCTATATACTCTGGGCAGCTGTTGAGTCAGTCAGTGGGTTTGCTGGTCCGTGGTAATAACAGTGGGGCTGATGGGAAGGCAGCTGAATGTTTAGCAGCCGCAGCAGAGGGCCATCCCAGCGTGGCTTCTGCTGCCAACAACCCTCCACACATATTCGCATACAAACACACACCCATTCGCACACACACACACACACACACACACACACACACACACACATGCTATCTGCCACCCTTTCAGCCAACCCCTCCAGTCCTCCTACCCCTCCCAGTCTGCAGCGACTGGAACATGACTGTCCATTCTCATCAGGGATGGGGGAGGAGGGGGGAGGAGGGGGGAGATGAGGAGAGACAACAGCTTGATATTCTCCAGAGGGAGCGTTCAATAGCGAGATGGAGGAACATAAGGAAATTGAAGACATTGCAGGGAGAAAACAGGAAATATGATACTGTATGAGACTTCATTCAAACAACTGGGATTAATAGTCTGTTATGGTAATTCATTCTTCATGAGGTCAGTACAAGTAATAAGCACGAGCTGCGCAACACACAATATGAGTTCACATAATGTGAGACCAGCAATGGGACGAGACACAGTACCAAAGTACCAGCAAATAATTGAGTTTTCTTCTAACACATTTTTAACCAGAAAAGCCTACACAGGTGTTTCCTCTTCTGGTTAACTAGACCTCTGCTCAGGTTGGAATTATGTTGGTGAGCTATGATGGCACTGCAAGTGGCCACCAAACTGCCTGAACCAATAAGAATGACAAATGTATAAGTTGTCCTGCCTTAACAGGTATCATAAAACTAACAGGGCTGCAAGGGAGATGTCAATCAAGAACAGTGTGCAAACATAGAGTCCTGAGTAGAGCTCTCATCTCATCAGGTGGCGCTCTGTCAGATGAGCTAGCGGGGCCCCCAATGTGCTTACTTTTAATAACTACACTCAGATGGACAGAAATGTAACATGCTGGTCCTCACTATGGATGAATGCTGGTGATGCACTGATTAGGCCTACATTACATGCATTGTGATGAATGGTTAAATGTCTCACTCTGCACTCAGATTTATTACTGCTGATAATTGTAATACTCATCGTTGTGAGCTGTATGCTAAGGTTGGGTGGCCGTCTCTCTCTGACAGACACTGGGTTTTATTTATTTCTAAGGCTGTTACTGTTTTTCACCCCCTGACATGACTTCTTTGCTCTCTTTTAATGTGGGCCCTTATTGAACATTTACTGAACTTAAAAAAAAATTCAGTTTCTCTCATTGTGCACCTGCGACCTGGAATAACATGCGGAACAATTTAAAGCTTACCTCATTTTCATCCTGAGGACAATTTATATTGTTAATCTTATTTCACACCCTGCTTTACTTGTTCTAGTTGATTCACCTACTTTGAATATTAATTGCTTTATTTATCCCTAAAGTTTTATTATTTCACTGGTTTACTTGGCTATGTTGTAAATGAGGCCTCTTCTTCAGTGTATTTCCAAGTCAAAATAAAAGTTGAATGAATAAATGAAAATTAACAAGCAGAAGAGTTACAAATGTGGACCACAGTCCGGGCCTAGTTTACATTCATCTTGCGGCAGTCTCTGTTTTGAATAAGTGAATGTCTGCCTTCATTTAATTGTCATAAAGCAGACATGAAATGCACTCAGCCCAAGTGAGCTTACAGAGGCTGCATTAACCAGACAAATTATAGCGCCTGTCATTTGTTAAAACTCACCAAGAGTCTAGGTAGGAGATCTCAAGATCAAGGGTCAAGGTCAAGGTAATCTTTATTATCCCTGAGGGGCAATTTGCCTCTACTTCTTAAGAGCATGACCTTCACTTCAGTAAGATGTTTCATTATTCTAATTTCAAGGCTTGATTATGTTCATGCTGATTCTTGAATACTCAATCAACAACTTACATAAGCAACCTTTTCCAGCCTGAAGATAGAACTGTTAAAGGTGTCTTACAGTCTTCCTCCATGTCTCTTTCCACGTCTCCATGCCCGTTCCTTACAAATCCAGAGTAATCAAATCCAAAAATAAGGTGACTGTTTATCCAACAAGCATCAGAGACTAATAAACGTGCTGAATGGAACATTAAGCACACAATGGAAATAAGGATGTCCTTCTCGAGGCAGGACAGTGTGGCTGAGATATAACGACAAAAACGGCAGAAAGGAAATGAAGAGGTAACATGTAAGATGAGGAAGAGGAACACACAGAGTTAACAGAGACAAGGACGAGGAACGTTTGTCTACTGTGAAAATGAAGAAGTGTAAGAAACCGTTGAGTAACTGTGTGTTTGTGTGCATTTGTGTGTGTGTGTGTGTGTGTGTGTGTGTGGGTGTGTGTTTAGGTGTGTAATGAGTCACCATGCAACATCAACTGCATCCTTCAGGCGAAAACTGTATTGACAGGTGTCGTCAACAGGGGTCCTAATCTTGTTTGGATTTTTGCCAGTGGCATTTGTACCTGTGTGTGTGCGTGTGTGTGTGTGTGTGTGTGTGTGTGTGTGTGTGTGTGTGTGTGTGTGTGTGTAAAAGTGTATTACTCACGTTGTGGATATAGGTCTGTTTACCCAGTCACATTGTAAGTCAAATGTAAGCCTATATAATGTCCTCTGAAGTGATGGAAACACAATTTTGTGTGTGTGTGTGTGTGCGCACGCGCGTGTGTGTGTGTGTGTGTGTGTGTGTGTGTGTGTGTGTGTGTGTGTGTGTGTGTGTGTTGTGGGGGGGCGGACATCTGAGTTTATGCATAAATTTCTGTATGTGGTCTGCATGTGTGGCCATGCGGATGTTTGTGTGTGATGTCTGACTCTGTGTGTGTGTGTGTGTGTGTGTGTGTGTGTGTGTGTGTGTGTTAGCGAGTCTGTGATGCCTGTGGCGTTTCTCCCTGGCTGTGCCCATTGAGAGCCGTGTCTGGATATGCTTCCATGCAGCAACAGAGCACTGGACTTCAGTTAATTCTCTGTCTCGTCTCCAAAATAACAGGCACGCTTCAATGGCAAAACACTCTTTTTAACATTCCTTTTCAACTCTTACTTTTTATCACAATTTTACACCCAATTAGTCATCAAGAAGAGTCAAACAATACCTGATCTGAATTACTGAGAGGGGGATCATCAGACAATTAAAAATCAACAGGGGAGCAAAGTTATTAATTATTGGTATTTTGGGATTAATTCAAGCCTGCGAGGGAGATTTTGATCATCAGCTCTGACAGTTTGGGTGCTGCACATTCTCACCTACTGATGCTCTGTATGAAGTCATAGAGGAAAGACTGCAGCTCTCACGGCTTTGATCGCTTCTTTTCGTTTGATCGCACTGAGCTGAACCGAGCTGATATAAATGACAGACACAGAGGAGTTCAGAACATTTGAAAACACTGTCACAAATTCAGATTTTAATGAAATTAGTAACAATTCTAAAACACAGGTGAGATGTTGTGATCATAAGTTGTGTATTGATCATTGTTTTACATCTTCAAAGGATTGACTGGTAAAACTTCAAATGTTTTGAGTTAAGTTTAGGAACTTAAAGGTACAGTATGGAACATTTCCACATTAAGAATCAACAAGACCGATGCCATATATTTGGTAAATAGATGTTTCAAACAATGTTCAAACTCAGAGAAATCCCTTGTTTTATTCAAGGTAAGGGTGTGTTTCATTCAGTCACCTGTCAGTGGCATCATATCCCCTTTACCCCATCCAGGTGCTATAACTTCTGGGTACACAGAGGAAACGCCAGGTGATGATGTTCTAGATGATGAACTCAGCGAACCTGAAAGCACCTGACATGAGGACTGGCTACAGAATCATCTGTGTTCCTGCAATAAATAGCTCTGTCTGATGTGCAATGTGATTGAAACAAACTTCAGATTGACTGGACGTCCATCCCTGTATATCTTTCTGACAACCAAAGTGGGGGGGCTGCATCCAACAATTTCAGGAACTTTCCAAACTGCCAACCTGACAAGTATGCCCACATCACAAAATGATCAGACAGGTGTGTGGAGGTGAGACAGTAGGCAGCATTTTAGCATCTTTCTCAAGCTTTCTTTTTTCATTCTTTAGACTGGTACTTCGATCACTTTTGGGGTATACAACAGAACGCCACACTATGAAGACCTTTGAGGAAAGTCTTTCTGAAAGTGTGGCCATTTGAAACAGATATAACTATTTTCTGTTCAGACATGGCCAGCACCTTATACAACCGATTTTTTAACATACTGAACCCTCAAGACTTTCACATACAGTAGTAAAGGAACTGTAGATAAAGCAATACCCTAAAACTGTGACCATGGAAACTTTGAAAGACAAGTACTGCACTCCTATGACATTGTCAGACAGTTCTTTTTTTTTTTAAAGGTCAAAATTTATGCAACCAAATCAGAGGTGTCTTTTATTCCATGCATTCTTATTCCTTTGTAAAACCTGGGGCATAAATTAACTACAATGCAACTCAACCATAGTCAGCTTGGTCAGAGAATTGGGTTTATGGTAGTAGCAGCTCGAAACTACGCTTTGAGCTGCCAGCCTAAGGAGCGGGATACAGAGGTCAGGTAAGCTCACTTCTTTCTAACTACCCTAGTTTTGTTTTGTTTTCTTTCTTTTTTTACTTTTTCATTTTCAAACTTGCAGTCTTCAGACCCAACCGACGCTGACTCAAGTGAGTCAACTTCTGAGACTCTAATTTTTAATCAAGAGAATGAACAGAAAATGTTGTTTACCATTAGAGGTGACTGTTTCTTGGCACCTCAGCTTTGTTTACACTTTTCATGATCTACTTTTCACATTTTCTTGAATGGACAAAGACACAGCAGTAGGCAATCAGTTGATATTTATTATTTATTATGCATATGTATATTGAGGGTGTTCATGCATGCACTTTATGGTAAAAGCATGTTGGAGTTCCTTCCCACACTCTCTCATGCTGGCAGGAGGAGGTGTTACGGCAGGTGATGGGGAATTAGAAAGCAAGAAAATTGAATACGAGACTTGAAGGTGGCTCATTATCGGAAAGGCAATTCCAATCCAACATAATTAAGGCACAACAATGCAATAACTGTCAGCTCATTACGGAGAATAATAAAATTCACATCACAGTGTCACTCTCACAAATGCCAACTTCAGGCGCCAACTGTGATCATGCAGCCAATCCTTTCCTCTTTAACAGAGAAATTACAATGGAGCTTTGGGTGGAGGCCCATCTGCTTAGATTTCTTACTTCCTAGTCCTCTCTGTCACGATGCGAGGATTGGGTTAGATGAGAGGATGAAGAGGTGTTAAGGTGGTATCCACTCTGTAATTAAAAGCATCCAAATAGATATGAATAAAGGGAGAAAACTTTATGTTATGTAAACAAAGTATATGTGTTTTTATGTAGGTTTCTTTATGAGTCTTCTTTGTCATTTCTTTCAAAATGGATCATATGTTTTTCTTTTTTTCTTCTCATAATGTCCTTTGCACACTCTGTTTTACAGGTGAAATGGACACAATTAAAGCTGATGATTTTCACTTTTTTTACCCTTTCTCACTCAAAAAAAAACACAGACTCAAAAGGCTAGATTATCTTAAAGAATAACTCACCAAATAAACCAAACCAAACCAGGTAGTTTTCCTGGTCCATACATACAACTAGAGCACCAAATATTAAAGTAGTCCTCTACAAACAAACAAACAAACAAACAAAAAGTGATGTTTGCTAAACACTACAGTGCTCACTTGTTTTAGGAAACAAATCGGCCTTTTTTACAAGTGAAAACACAGTAAATTAAAGTTAAAGATTTGCATCTTCAGTGGGAACAATTGGGCTTGGAGCTGAGAGCCACGGGCACGGTAGGGAAAGTATTGAGAGACATTATCAGTTTTGTTCTTTTCATGGCATTTGTTGGCAAGAAGGAAAATATAGAATATTGCCTTTCTATCCCAATTGAATCTATTACTTTCCAACAGAGGGATGGCCTACTGGGAGCATCACCCAGCCCCCACAGCACCAACCAGACACCTCCCTTAGGATATTGTTGCAGGACACTAAGGAGGTCTGGAGGTGTATTTTCAGCAGCACAGACGCTACTGAAAGATCAGAGAAATTCTATCAGAATATCATAGGAATACTAGAGGCAGCAGTGTGTCTCCACGATCCTCTCACTCTTCCACGACTACACGTTGCTGCTTTTCACCTAGATCATAAAGGAGACACTACTCTATAGAGAATATAGACTGCAATATAGTATAGACTTGAATATTTGTCATATATACTTTAAGAATATTATAGATCCAAGTCAAAACTGACAGAGGGGCTTAACTGAGAGGAAAAGGCACAATAACACATCCTTCTGCTACTTCAGAACGATGGATAGCTCCATGGATTCATCAATACACAGCACAGTTAGGCTACTGATTATCCAGCGTCATGGTCGGGGTCATAGATTCTAACCTGCACAAACATCAGAGAGATAAAGGATCAATGAGTCAGACAGACTAGACTAACATGATCACATAAATAACCCCAATGCCCCTGCTCTCTCCCTGCTACTAGTGGATGGAGAGTGGGGTGGCAGGTTAATAAGGGGAATGCATTTTGGTCATTTTGCTAAAAAGGGGGATGGCTTCCTCCCTCGTCCCCCTCAGATCGCTAACTGTCTATATCTCAGAACAAGCCCCCCTTACAGTGAGCACAACTTAAACTATGCATCACATAACAAAAAGTGAGTGCCACAAAGTCATTCAAAAATCAATAAGTGGTTAATGGATATTAAGAGTATGAAAGCTCGGCAAATGGAATTTTTCATAATAAACTGTTCAAATGCATTTCTGTGCTATTGATTTTATTTTAAATTCCCTTATTTCAATTAAAACTGAAAATAAATATACTGTCTGAGTGTCATAATGTAATATGACTTAGGCACTGCAGTATGGTTCAAATGATTCTGTGGGAACTAATGGAAAAAAAGCTGCGCTCTTGAGTGACACACCAGCAACATGACCATCTCCTACTTACCATAAAAGAGAGAAACAGACATAATGAGGGGCAAAGGGAGTGAGAGAAGGAGACATGATCTCTGGGAGCACATACTATTTAATTATAGCCGCAATTAATCTGATTTACAGGCACACACACACACACACACACACACACACACACACAAATCAGAGCAACCAAGTCTTCTTTTGCATAAGATTAGACTTTCTCACTTTGTCACTTTGGTTTCTCTACACACAAAAAGGAGTGTTTTTCTCTGGTTTCATATCATAAAAGACTGAAGATACACACCTATACAGTCACACACGCATATATGTACATACATGTCTCCCAAGGGAGCAAAAGCAAATACAATTGGATGGACTGATTGATTTACACATGCACACACACACACACACACACACACACACACACACACAGTATTGTTCTCAGCAGTAATGTAATCTTGCCTCAGCTGCTGGCTTCATCAGACTGATGTAATAGGAAACTAGTATTTATGTTTTTCAGAAAAGATGGATTGAGTGGAGGGAGAGAGGAGGGTGTGAGGAGGTTACAGCCCTGAACTGACTCCACTCAGCCTGTCAGGCCTGAGGAGGGAGGCAAGGGGTGAAAGAGAGAGAGAGAGAGGCAGAAGGGGAGATTGGATCAGAAGTGGAGGATGGGTAAAGAGTTGTTAAATGGAAGGAAGGCGAGAGGGAGAGATTAGTTATAAAGGGAGAGATTGCATGAGGAACGATGGAGATGAAAAAAGAGATTGGAGGAGGTGTAGATTAAACAGATTGGAGGGCAAAGGATTGTTTTTCTTTTCATTTCGTGTGTGTGTGTGTGTGTGTGTGTGTGTGTGTGTGTGTGTGTGTGTGTGGGTGTGTGTGCGTGCGTGCGTGCGTGTGCGTGTGCATGTGTGTGTGCAGCCATGAGTGCAGTGTAGCATCATAGCGTAGTGTGATATGGAGCAAGGCTATTACATGCAGGAAATCCCCCCTGGAGGCAACTGTAATGTATAAAGTCATGTAATACCATGTCAATAGTAGCAATGTAAAAGGGACTATTTGTGTTACACAGACATAATAATGCATACAGGGAGTGTACACTGCCATGATCAGCCAGCTGTGTGTTTCCATATGTGTGTGTAAGCTCATGCTCATCAGGGGGTTCGTAGGTTTTGGTAGGTGGCCAGGATGTAGATGGGATAATTCCAAGAGCTCTTTAATTTGTTCCAATAAAATAAACTGGAAAAGCATGATAATAAAATTAGTGTAGTTCTTCTGCTGATGTGGATACACAATACTGCACTAAATGGTAATTATTACAATTTAAAACATTCTAAGGGGTCTTTATTGTATTAAAAGAGAGGTTCTGGATGTTTTGAAGTCTAACTTAATACAATACTTAATCTGTAATCATTCCTCCTCTATTCTGACTGCCTCCCTATGAACTCATGCAAAAAGAGAACCTTGACTGGACAAAAACACAGTCAGGAAACACAATCCAAGTGACTACTCCTTTTCTTTTTCTGCATTTGGCAGAACAAATTTGTTAAATATATACGTAACTTCAAGAAGACATCGTAGTCTGGAATGGACGAATGATTGAACACTACCCTTTAAATCAGGTTCTGCTGTGCTGTCATTCAGATAATAGAGAATCTTCCTCCCATTGGCATCCACATTCTCCAATTTCCTTTTCAGTATTTTCCCTTAAATTAAAGTAATGCTGAATGGAGCCAGTTGGGATAATTTGCTTCTCTTTCTCACCGCTGCCTTCTCAACAGCTGGGCTCCAGGGCTATTTCTGCTTTAAATAGTTGTATCTTTGTTCAGTGCAGTCAGCATTTCCTCCTTTCATGTTTTTATCTTTGGAGTGGCGTCGCCCCTGGCCTTGTTTCATATGGCCTGTTCATTACACCATGTACTGCTATTGACTGGCTGCCTAACACGCCACTGGCAGGAGGAAAGCCATTCAGCGAAAGTGGCAGCAAAAGCCAGGTAGGTTGCCATGGACACTGCAACATCCATGGTTAGTTGTGCTTGTGTTAAACCAATGAAAGCAATTTTTTCCAGCCACTTTGTGTTTTTTGGTGTGGGGTGGGGAGGGATCTGTTTTTTGAGATAAAGAGTCTTTAGGGTTTTTACAAACGCATTATCTCATTTTTACTGTTTGTTGTTTGACCAGCTTCACTTCCTCTCCCACAGTTCTCCCTCTGCTACAGTCACAGGAAACAACAATGACATGTTGAAGCCTGATTTATAACAGTGGGGGTATGAGATCCTTTTGCATGCCTACAAGGTAGATTTTGTACTGATGTAGTGATTGAGGGAAAACACTGACAAACAACAGCAATGTGTTTGTTCTGTTAGGCTTAAGCAAGCTTCACATAAATGATTTAGTCTTGTTCATGAAGTTTTACCTGCAGTTAAAAACACAGTGGATGAGGACTTACATGCAGTGCAAGTCATTACTGCATTTAATACATGCATGGGATAAAATGGAAATTCACAAAGAACAAGAAACTTTAAATATTTGTACTTTTTTAATGAAATCAGAGAGTACAGCACATTAGTGTCAACAAAAACAAATAAAACAAACAAGTACACAAATAGGAAAATAGTTTGGCATTCATTGAGTCAGTATCATCTCATAGAAATCTTTCAATCATTTCAATTTTTTTTCAATGTGTTGTCTCTGTTCTCTCTTATTACTATGTTTGTACAAAAGCCCAGAAGGGACAAATCAAACACTGGCTCTAGCGAGAACCTTCTGCGATTTCCATGAGTTTCACAAGGGGTGAGGGATGTTGGCTGCAATCTGGAACCTCACCACTCGATACCACTAAATCTTATGCAATGGACCTTTAAGCCAATTTCTGGTAACGGCTTTTTTACTTGCTGCAGGTAAAACTTCAGTCAAGTCAAGATCTTCTCTCATCAAAGTGTTCAATGTTCTCAAGATACATAACAGCACAGGCATTTAGTATTTCATATCTCAAAATACTTTTAACTGCGTTAAAATGTCTCAACACTGCCCTATCTTTTTACAGTTCCAGATAATATGTGATTGATCAGCCTCCATGTTCCCACACAGCCTCCAACATTGGTGGTGTAAAGCAACTTGCCTGTTTTTCATTTAGTGTGACGCAGGTTAAAGTCTTCCAGCACATAGAGAGTATTTTTTTATTGTTACTGGTTACATCTGTGTTTAACAAGTCCAGCTGTTCACAGTAAGAAAGGCCAATAAAGGCTGGTGGAAAGACTTATTGTTTCCACTTACAGTAGCATTCTTCCACCAGAAAAACCAAAATAGTAAGAAATCAAAAGGTTGAGTGAGAGAAGTGCCACACTGTGTGTTGACAAGACAAAATAAATATATAAATGCCATATTAAGTGGGTGGTAGCAATAAAAATGCCATAACACTCTTTCAAATTCTCCAGTCCTCTCACACAATCATGGGAATATTCACATAAGTGCAGCTGAGAAAGACATCCAGTGATTCAGCATTTACTTTTGGCAACTTTTAGAAATTAAATAACAACTTGTGTAACATTTGGTTAGAGAGGTAATAAAATGAGTTCCACTGGTGTCAAGATGAGAGTGAAGAGATATTAAAGATACATTTATCAATGTTTTATATTAACATTATATTATATACATATACAATATTAAATGAGCAATGTGTAGGGTCTTGTTCATTACAAACCCACAGGAAGAGCCCAGTGTTTTTCTAAGGAGCTGGTGGAGACCAAACAAAAGCTGAAAGTAGACTACTAGATTTAACACTTGTCAGGTGGCCAGAAACATGACTCCAACAGCATGTTCTGCTGCTCTAACTTGATAATTAGGCTTAATTGTCATTCTGTTCCACTCCATTACTTGATCTGATATCTTATTCAGATTAGCCTCTTTAGGAGGGGTTGTTATTTTGCCCTAACTACACAGTAATAAGTGAGGTATCCATCACAAAGTCAATCAACAAGGCAAGTTGACAGGAGCACAGCCTTTTCTCTGTTGCTATTTTTCATGCATATAGCTACGTAGCTGGTTAGCTATTGCAGAAGTTGACAGCCCTACTGTTTATCCCCCATGCAAAGCTAGGTCAATTGTCTCTCTAACCAGAGGAAATAGCCGTCACAGAGCACAGAGTGCGGAGTGGAGCTGGTGTTGGGGGGGAGCAGGTTAAGCCCTCGCTCTGGTTCCTCTACTTGTCCCACCGGGCTCTTTAAGAAGCTCGAGGCTTACACAGCCACGAGCCAGAGAGGAAAACTCACTCACACACACTCACCCTCACACTAACATGCACACATATGCACATACTCATGGTGGTGATAAGGAGCTACTTAAGGGTGCTTGAGCTTTCCTACTTAAACACTTGTTTATAAGCTGTAAGCACACCTAGTCCTGCAACTGTGCTCACTGTGTATTCTTCAGAGCAAACAAAAACCAGTGCAGGAAGAAACACGGAGGGGTAAATAAATCCACACAACTGGTTTGTGGACACTCATGTGCTCATATGTATTTTCTTAGAGGGAGAAGTTCCTTTCCTGGCAGCACTTTTACCTTTTCCTTGTCTTCGTCCCTTAATGAGGCTGTGAGTAGCGATCTGCTTGGGCTTTTGTCAGCAGGTGGCTGGAGCTCCACAGACAAATTAAAACTCAATTATGTTTTCATTTCACGCTCTTTTATTGGGCCAGATAATAAAAAATTTGGAATAGCTACTCAGGAGGGATGAGGGAAAGAAAAGGAGGGAGGACGGATGGAGGAGGCCGAAGGGAGGAGAATACAGACGGGGCTGTAACCGTTAACTCCTCCCTTATGATTTTCTTCTATATTATACTCTGTTTCTTTCTGAGTGTGTGTGTGTGTGTGTGTGTGTGTGTGTGTGTGAGTGTGTCTGTGTCTGTGTCAAGAAAAATAGCCATAAAGCCCACAAAAGCATTAAAATGAGATATTAAGGCCGTACATTTCTACATGACTACAATGATAATAATGTATAGCTGTACTTTTATGTGGCCTCCATTGAATGTCATCATTCATATATATATATAAGTGCATCTGTAGTTCTCAGCCTTTTTTGTCTGATGTACCCCCATAGTCCAGTCACATTAACACAAGTACCCCTTTAACAACAACACTCATCCACTTGTTTAAAATGTATTTGTTTGCATTGAGTTTAAACTGGATGCTATTTAACACTGTTGAGTATATGAGTTGTACACATTGGACTGTCAGTGTTCATGTTAGTCTGGATTCAAACTACTAAAACTTTCAACTGTTTCCACCATTTAGTGTTTGTATTGTTCTGCTCATTTGTTGAGTAGTTTCACTCACAACATGTAATGTTCAGGTGCTTTTTTTAATCATATTGGTACATTTTTAGGTGACCTAGTAGTTGACAGATTGCACAATCTTCCCATGTCTTCCCTTGCAACTGCAGAGGTACCCCATGGCTGAGATTCACAGCTGGACGTTACATCAATGGCGGTGAGCACTCACAGCTGCCATCATTTTTGGGGACATTGCATAGACTGACATTAATTTCATGCAGACTTACCTAAACCATAACCAATCCTAACCTTAACCAAAGTCTTCACACTAGAATAGAACAATTTACATTAAGGAGACTTGCATTTTGTCCCCATAAGGAAGGTGAGTTCCCACAGTGTGACTGTGTAAACAGATTCAAGTCTCCACAACATGAGGAATACATGTCCACACATAATATATAACACATACTGTCCTACGACTGTGCATTGTGACAAATTGATCTCCACTGAGGAAAAGCCATCACAGGCACACACCCACATGCTGCTGTTGCCCTGCAGTACACTATCTGTGCTAACTGATTGATTGTACAAGAGAACACAACAGACACAATTAGTTCACCCTGGTCATCTCGTTAGTAATTCCCTTGGGACCCTGACATGTTAGACACACACACATGCACACACACACACACACACACACACACACACACACACACACACACACACACACACTTTTTCTTTCCTTTACCCTGTCGTTCCTGTTTTTTATTCTTCTCCCAGATCCCTCTTTCCAATCAAACTCAAGGCTTCTGACATCTGCCCTTCCCCTGCTTTTCGTCACACGTCCCCTCCACCCCATACCCCAGGCCACCTTCGCCCTTTCTGTCAATCAATCATCCCACACCTCATCACCCAACACCTACCCATCCTTACCTCCCTACTGCTGCTGTTGCTGTAACACTTTTAATTACGGCAAGTTAAAAATTACGAGCCCAGAACAGCGGGTTGCTGGCAGGTTGGCTTTAATTGCCTTGTGTTGTAATTCCGGACAGAGGAGAGGGGAGGGTGGGGAGGGTTGGGGGTGGGTCACACTTGGGTGGCAGTGAGAGAGAGAGAGAGAGAGAGAGACATTGACTTTCAGATGACCTCCTTAATCAATCGACAGCCAATAGTGAAGTAGAGCGCTGCAGCAGTTTCCTCCCTCTCACTCAGTCTTTTATCCACTAATATTCCCCAACACACACACACACACACACACACACACACACACACACACACACACACACACACTTCAAGAATCCCACACTTGAATATTGGCTGTAGAATATGAGGCCTGAGTAGAGTCTAGAGGAATTTTTCTCCAGCTGATGCAAATAACTGTCATAGATCTCCCTAAGTAAAGCCCACCTCCGCCTTGTTGTTGGTGCCTCACAGCTTGAAGCTAGTGTCATTATTAAAAAATCTTTTCAGTATATGCTTACTGGCACCTCTCTTGGTGGTCTGCTCGGTAATTAAAATGAAATCTCGATGGCAGACGCCCTTGGCCACCTTTGCTTTTTGATTCAAAACACAGAAAAGCAACACTCACAGCCCAGCTTCTGCTCCCGACCATGAATTCATAATGAATTGAAATGATTTATGGCTCCACCCTCCTCCCTCATATGGACAGACACCACTGGAACCACTCTGATATATTAAAATGGAGCGCACCCCTGCATCATGGCCCTAAGTGGCATGGTTAGCCAACCTAAACAAACCATAAAGCTCCTCTAGCTTCAGTAGATCTCAGTCCATGGACTATGCAGCTGGATGACCACTCCACTCTGGCCTCTCCTCTGCTGACTCCACCCATCTAATGATAACAGATATATTTGTGTCCTCTGCAGCAAAAGTGCATTAAGACGTAGGTCGCTGCGGGGCTAAGTGAACGCGTGTGCGCGCAGATGGTGACGGTGACAGAGATGCAAGCTGCGGTGGCATCTGACCAAGGGATCCATATAGAGATGACATCACCCCCAGACGAAAAAAGGGGAAGGGGAGGAGGAGGGGTTTTTTAGCTAACTATGAGCTCAGAATATCAATGGAGGAGGACAGCTCTAAGCATTCCTGGCACTGAGGCTCCAGCCCTCTCCTCCCTCCAGCCTCCCACCCCTCAGTGTCTATAACTCCTCTATTGCCAGCGCTTTATCATGGGGCCCTGACACCTGTCCTTTTCCCACCCCTACCTCATGTTCACACGTCTTTTCTGGAATTCAGGTTGCCGGCTGCTGCTCTGGTCTTTGCCTCTTCCAGTCACAGCAGTGCCACCTTCCCTTCAGCACCAGTCCTTGTTTTCTTTTCTTCCTGTTTCATTTTTTGCCTTAACTATGTCCTTTAGGCTAACAAACAGGACACTTGTCTATTTCGAACACTGACATAGGTACACTTGGTCACACTGAGTCAACAGTGTCGACCTTGTCAAACAAAAATGAATTTATTAGTTATTTCAAACATATTATCACTTTACCGTGGCCTTTCCCAGAAGGCAGTTATTTGTTACTTAGACCTGTCTTCTCTTTAGAACTCAGTCACCTCACCAATGAATGATTATAAAAGCCAAATTGAATGTATGCCCAATGTTCTTGTATCTTTTTGCCCAATTAAATGAAAGTGAGGAAGCCTACATGAGAAAAAACTTGTTCTTCCCATTTCTGCCTGTTCAGCATGAGAGGACGATGACTAAGACCAGTCTTTAGCCGTGCTAGTAGCATTGCTAGATGGACCAGATTTCACTTTATCCAATATTTTGGCTTATGACAAATGTTGGAGTAATGAAGCTAAATCTGGGTTTCAACACTTTGTGTATCTGGAAGTTCATCCACAGTGGGAAAGTTGTTGACACTGCTACAAATACATTTGTAGGTGTGGTATCACATAAATACACCTTGAAACATCTAATGAGGAAATAAACCTGGCTCACTTAATCGTAGAGTAATGAAGATCTTCAAAAATTAAGTTGACCTGTGTGCAGAAGTTTGATGTTCCTTCCTTCTCTCTCTCCTCATGGTCTAATTCATTACTTCAGACTGCTCAGATGTAACACAATGTGACCACATTAAATCATACCCTTGAGTCTAAGCTTGCATGATTGGCTGAAATGGACGGAGCCTTCTGATTGGCCACAGATAATTCCCAGTTGAAAAAAAATGCATTTGTGAATTGAGCCACCTCAGGGGAGTCTCCGAACACCCACACGCAAACGCAGTGAAGTTCACACATGACAAGCAGTTTGCAAATGCAGGTTCAACAGTCTGCATATAAATGTAGCAACATCCGAATATGGTTTTGATGAAAACTGCGAATACTTCTAAACGCAGGTATTTGTGGATTTCTCTTACATTTATTTAAAACACAATTATTTGTGTGTGCATCAAAAATACATTTGTGAAGCTTACTTTTTGTGTGTTGATTTGTTTTACATTTATATATAAAGATAAAAGATTTTTGTGGAGAGTCATTTATGCATAAATCACAAGATACATTTGTGAATCTTTCTGTGTGCATTCATTAATACTGAGACTCTGTAGCTTTCAGGGAAGAAGAGAGTACACAAATCAGAGAGGCCATTTCTGACCGTGGAAATAGTAGCCTGACAAAGAAAAGCCTTCACTCCACATGTGTTTTTTTTTCAAGATTTATTTCATTTGTCAGGGCACTGCTGCCTCTACATTCATTAAGTGGAATGTTATCCCTGTTGGTTTGTTCTTTCATGCTTCTCCACATCCTGTTTGATGGTCTTTTAGCTATCCTTGCTCTCTTTCTTCCATGAAAGTCAGTCCTTTTGCTGTCCTTGTCATTTCTTTTTAGTTTTCACTTCACTTGAAGATGGGATGCTTTTAAAAACATTAAAATATCATTATCAAATTAATTATGATACCTTTGTAAATTCCTAGTAAGCAAATTAGACTGTGATGAGTAGCTTCTGTTACTTTAAAAATTAAGAGTGACACCATAGAAGAATGAAGGATGGCGCCTTCTTGTTTTGTCCCAAAAAGCCATCGAGCAATCAGTGGTGTTCTCTGTAGAAGTGTAGACGCTGGTGGAGGCTGCCAATCATCTGGAAAATGGTCTCATTTGTTTATAGTAATTACAGTTACATCTCTGAAGCAATGTGCCGCTGATTTACTGCAGTAAAAAGGCGCCATGTACACCTTAAAGTTGCTTCCTCTGGTTTTCTTCACAGTCTCTTCCTGCGTTGTGAAGCGGATTTGTGCTGCCTCTCTCTCTACACTCTCATCCACCGCTTCATCTCTCCTTCTCTCCATCATCTCTTTCTGAAGCCTCTTTCCATCCATCTCTTTCCATCCAACCATATCTCTCCCCCTCCATGCCTCCCTCCCTCCCCGGCTGTTTGAAGGAGAGCTCTTTGAGGGTCTGCTGACTTAATTACTGTAATGGGGTTTCTGACACTTGAGACTAAAGAAATAAAAAAGATGGAGAAGAGGGACTGGGGAGGGGGCAAACGAAGGGACATTATTATTAGTTTTATAGGAAGGCCTTGGTCCATGAGCATAACAGAAAGAACTCCAAGGCTCCAGGGAGATGCATTCTTTTGCAGCACTTTGTGTGCTTTTCATCAGTCCTTCGTTATAGTGAAAGTTTAATTGCATGTTTGCGCGTGCGTTTGCATGTGTGTGCGTGCAGGAAAAGAATGCACAGCTGTGTGTGTAGCTTTGTGTTTCTGCCACATTTGCATAGCAGTCTGTGACGTTCAGAAGTGTTCAGAAGAGTCTCTCAGAAAACTTGTTAATTAAGCAATTATTGAACATTGCAGCTGTGACTCGTGGGAGACATTCCGGCATGTTATTTGAGGTCCTTGTTTTGCAGGTTGTTTATGGCAGCAGTTCTTAAACTGCAGTTCAAGGATTTCCAGAGATCCTTGAGGGGATCCAAGGGGATTTTTGCAAACAAGTTTTGTAATTTTAGTTATTTTAGCAGAAGTTAGCTCAACATTTTGAGGCTTCTCTGAGGGAAAGACACAGGGACCTCAAGCCCTTGGTTAATGATTTAGTTTATGTCCTTTGCATGAGGATGTGTGAGACACCTCTGCTTGATTAAATGATTCAAAGACACTGACGTCCCCCAGAAATCCTGTTTCCTGTGTTTGACAGGAAAATAGATTTGACCTACCTTGTCTCCTGCTGCACAAGCTGAGGCCTGGACTCAAACGAGAGTAGGAAAAGGGATATGAGGAGGAAGAAAAGGATTTACACAAGAAAAAAGACGATGGGAAGAAGAAAGCTGAGGACAAGGAGGAGAAGGAAACTAGAGCCAAGTTCTTGTCCATCTTCATTATGGTTCATTTCAATTTTTATCAGTCACAGAGACATCTCAGACGTCTGGCTCGATATGCTGGCACACACACAAACATAGACATGCACATGGACATTTAGATGAGGCCCAATTCACTTTCTGATTTAATTAAATCAGAAAGGGAATTTTTACTCAGGATTTTAAAGATGTGCAAAAAGTCTCACCACAAAAAGCTTATTCTAATCTATAATTATAATGAATGAAATCTCTGCGAGTGCTATAAAATGCTAAATTCTTTCAACTTGCATTTTAAATTCAGTGAGAAGACCTGGCATCTCACACCAACACATACAGATTAGAGTCACGTTATATTTAAGTTATACTGAATATAGATATGAATATTGCACTTTAGAACATATTTGCTACTTATTAAAATCCCCTTGGGAGCCTGAAACAGAGCTCATGGTAATATGTAATAATTAGATGAAGTGATATGTTGGTTGAAAAGTTGACATTTTGGCCTGGTGGGTGGAGAAAAGCTCCAGATATCAAGGTTGTCAGATATTATGTCATGGAGCAAAGCATTGGTTAAGTATAATTTTTGATGCTGACTGTAGATGAAGGCTATACTGTCTCTATAGAAGTAACCCTTAATGGGCCATAGATGCCATGTACTCTGGACCAAAGTGTTGGATGAACCAACAAACCAAGTGAACATTGAACTGTCCAGCATTATCATCCAGGTTCAACATTGTTTCTGCACTGAGCACAAATGCAGAAGACAAGGAAATCAACCTGAAACTTAGCCTTGTGAATCATAACATCAAAATTCTGAGCCCCTGCACATTACGTGGGGTTATTGTACCTCTGTACAGCAGGCAATGGAGATTTCAGATGGTGGGCCATCGTGACAAACATAAAAAAAATACAGGATGCCAAGACAGCAGTTCTGTGTGAGTAAAGAGTTACGCTCATTGACACCAAACATAAACACAGTACATTCTTAGCACAATAAGCTGGATACATTTATCTAACTACCTTTAAAAGACCAATCTGTCGGACTTAGTGTCATCTAGCAGTGAGGATGCAAATTGAATTCTACTGAATACCACTTGTCTCACCGCATCTTTCCAAGCATGTAAAAGAATCTAGTGCAGCAGTGAAACTTGCAGAAAACACAAATGGATCTTTCTAGAACTAGTGTTTGGTTTGTCTGCTCTGGGCTACTGTAGAAACATGGTGGCGCAACATGGAAGATTCCGTGGAAGAGGACCTAATCTCTCTGTAGGTATAAAGAGCTCCTATAACTGTTCTTATTTTCAGGTGACTGTACACTAATGGAGACATACAAATATTTTATTACATTTCTGCCAATTGATCCCCCCAAATCCCACACACTGGACCTTCAACAAACAAAGTCAAGTTTGGCAAATGATAGAGTTTTGTTTAGCATTATTAACTTTGCAGTAAAAACCAACACAAGCCTCATACCCTGACTGCATGCATCCATGGAAAACGTGGTTTTATTCTGCAACACTGCAGCACACACATTAACTTGTATTGGGAGAACACAAAAGGCTGTAATCATCTGTGGCATTCCAGTGCACTGGAATATTTGGTGCATAGAAAAAGACTATTTATACGGGCAATTGTGTTTTTTGTGTTTTGTGTTGTGTTGTGTTGTGTTTTTAAAGAACCACACACTAATCATTCTACTGCTTTAACTGTGTAGCTGCCAATGTTGAAGTTAGCTGGCTACCTCCCAAGTTACTACTGAACAGAGACTAGTTTACGAACAGAATTTCATAAAGGTTCATTAAACAACATATTTAACCAAAACTGTATGAACTACTTGCATGTAGCTGTGTGTGGTGCTTCCCTACTTTCTCAAGCATGGTGGTTTATGGGAAAATAACCCATGGTTGTAAATTTTTTTTAGTAGTAGTGCCAATATTACTGGCATGAGGCAGAAGCTACCAGTGTCGTATATTTATGATAATCATACTAATTATAACAAATGAATGTTACAGTGATGCATTGATGTTAAAGACATGCTACATAGTAAAGTTTTTATCCTGAACCAAGAACTCACACAAAACCTGTTTCTCATAACAACAAAAGAGAACACACACACACACACACACACACACACACACACACACACACACACACACACGCAAGCACACAACTATTTAACCCCTCTAGGGGGTAGAATCGGCCTATCAGACAGCTGACGGAGGGTGCTGGTGGGGGGGCAAGGAATATAAATGGTGCTCCCAGTTCCCCATTAGTCTGTCTGAGTGGAAGATTGAGGGGGGTGAATGCATGGGGTGGGGTCAGGCTCAGGTGCTGAGCAGACAGGAGAAAAAACATCCCCTCTTTCTCCTCCCTTCTGCTTTTATCTAAGTTGTTGCACCTCCATCCATCTTCAGTTTGGCTGAACCTGAGAGCTACCTGCAGGCTAGCTCTGTAATTCTATTACACCCATCCCCGAGGAATCAGGAGTGTATAACAGTGGTCATACTGGCTAATACATTCTTGTGAAATCAGCACAGTTTCCGCTGTATGTAATGTCAGTGTTCTCATCTCTGTCTTTGACTTAACTGTGTGAGATGTCTGCTTCATCAGGGACCTTGATGAATCAAGTGAACCAGGACAAAAAGGATATTTTTAGGCTCTCAAAAATAGACCTAGTAGTCTGCAGCTCATATAGACTGTTCGATTATTGTCAAGAGGAAGTGTTTGGAGGAAGTTGGCGCAGATGTGTGTGTTTGCAGTGTTGTTGTTTGTATATGTGTGTGTGCACGAGAGCCAGACATGGAGAAAGTGAGCTTCCTTCCCTGTCCCTGTGGCAGCAGGTGTGTAAATAACACCCTAATAAAACGGAGGATGAATCAAAGTGCTGAGGGACTGGAACGCCACTCATGCATACACTCCCTCCCCTTGTCTTCGTCAAACTCCGACATTGATCCCAGCTCATCTGTTCATCATCAGCATCCCCTGGCTGCACCACGCTCTCTCCCTCCTCTCTGGTCTGCTGGGGCACTCTTTATAATTCTGGGTCTGTAGGCCGCGTGTGTTCTGGCATAATTTTGCCGAGTGTCCTGCTTCTGCGCAGGCTGACAGCTGAACCCAAATCCACTGCTTCACTGAGCCGGATTATAAACCAGTGTGCCTGGTTTGCCTCGTTTCCCTCACTGTTGTTACCTGTTAGTAAAATGAGCCCAGGAACTGCTGGAGAAAGTGGGATAAAACGGCCCCAAGCTAAAGGTAAATTAACTGAGGAAATCACATCCTATAGAGGGAGAAATGAAACACTCAGTCATTTGTGGTCGACTAAAATGAAAGGGTGGGCAAACAGTCAGTGATCATCATGCAGTAATCTGTGACGTGTGAATGTCCAAACAGCTGGCTTCACTTTGATTATAAAGGTGTATGAGAGCATAGACTGATACTGGAAACAGTGACAGCCTCAAAAGATGGGAAATAGCAATCTGTAAATTAAAGGGGTGAATTGATCTCACTATATAAGGCAACTATGATGATTGGCTACAAACTCATTCTCCCATGTCATGCCAATAACATGCTTTTAGTATCAACTGCACACAAGGAGTTCAGTTTCTACGTAACTCACCAGAATGGCGAGGTTAATTACTATCTGTTGTGGGTTTGTAACCTCTAATTTAATATGAATGCCCCACAAGACTGTCTGAATCACGTAAAAATCTCACAGTAGTTTAAAGCTGCATTGCTTGACTGTTTGACGACTTTAGGGCAAAGCAAAAGCTGGAAACATATCATACTATGGGCTAATGAGAGCTTTTCTCATTTTTTTACAGAAAACAGCTGCCTGATATTGATAAGCTGTAAGCTTATCAATATCAAGCTTATCAATACCTAAGACTGAACCAAAACTGAACTGTAACAATAAAGTTACATACCATCAACCCAAAACAATGAGCTGAAAGACACTAAAACACTGCAAAGAGCTGAAGGGAACTGCTGGATTAGGTGATAATTCTTTGCAGATTTATCACCCCATTCACATTACACTTACTCAAGTACTCTTTTTCTGTTTTTAATAAAAATATTAATCAGTGCAGCTTTAAATTTACTTGATTTTTTTCTATTAGAAAAAAATCCCTATGCTGATGATGCCACTTGCTCTGTCTCTCTTTCACTGCTCGTCATTCCACACATGTGGACTCATAGTTTCCATCTTATCCTACTCTTCTTATACACTCTTCCCTCATTATCCATAAGCCATTCCTGCCTAGATTCAGTACCTGTTCTGTTAACCTGCGTGTTGGATTTGTGTGCCTGTTTGGGCTCCCTGTTGGTGCCTGTTGATTGAACACAGATTTCCACTACTCTAATATAAACTGCCCTGCTTCAGACTCTGCATTTTGGTCCTCATCCTCATAAGTCATATCTGAACCACAGCACAGTGAGAAACCACACTATTTAGCTACTTTCCTTCAGCATTTCTTTTTTCATCTATTGTTCTGTGTCATTTTAATAAAGCTTATAGCATGTCATTTTTCTATTTCGTAAAGAAGTCAACAAACTAAAGGTCAGAAAAGAATATTTTTGGCCACAGTCTCCAAAATCAACCAATAATTTTCCTCTCGTAAGCTCTTTATTCTCACTGAACTATGGGGTTCATGAAATGGCCAGTTAGTAACTCAGCTGATTTGCATAATAATTTGAGTCAACCTTTTGGTTTGATTAGTTTCGTTTGTGTGACTTTCAGGCAACATGGAGATTAATGATTCCACTGCAAATGTTTAGTGGTTGTTTAAACCAGAAGATTTATTAAAGTTGACTTAGTGATTTGGTGGTAGAACCATAAAATGTTGCCGTCCACTAATATCAATCAGTGGAATAGACTCATGCACTGGGGAATGAGCTGATGGTCTCTCTCTGAGCTGGTGGGATTGTGTACATCTGGATTTGCACTATGGGATACAGTGTGATTTTTTTTCACTGTGAGGTTTATCTTCTGTTAATGTGGACAGACATATGTGAGAATGTGTAGGAGTTGGCGATTGGCTTTTTTCTCATGAACTGAGGATGCTTTGATGCTGAATTGAGCATCAAAAACTGAAATTTGAGTCAATCTTCTTCCAAAAACTCACAATAATAACTCAGCCAGTTACTTTAAGTAGAAGTAGCTGCTGGTATGAAAAATAATGTAAAATATGCATTTGGCTTGATAATGACTCACACAAATACCAATTATTATTAGAAAAATAAAAAGCACAGCCAGTGGATATAAGGATTAACATGTGTGTGTGTGTGTGTGTGTGTGTGTGTGTGTGTGTGTGTGTGTGTGTGTGTGTGTGTGTGTGTTTTTTACCTTGTTAATGAAGGACCCCCTCCTCTCTCTCCTCCATCCCTCTCTCTCTCTCTCTCTCTCTCTCTCTCCATACATCGGAGGCTGTGAGGCTGCAGCGGCGGCAGAAAGCGGTGCGGACCACGGTGTGTGCCGATCTCCGGAGGGAGACCGGATAATCCAGTTGGACCGTCAGTGGAGTGGATCCCCTCTATCTACACACTGACAGCAAGGGCACTTTTACATTCCCACCGGGGATTTTGATTTTACTTACCACAGGTAAGATCTTTTCGCACAAGTTTCCGTGGCTCTGGGGCAGTCCACACCTCTAATGAGCGTACTGAAGCTCCTCTTCCACCAGCCCGTGTTAGTTCAGCATGAAGGCATGGCGAGGCAGGTTAAGGGCTTTTGTAAATCCAGATTTGATCATGTTGGGTTTTTGTTTAATAGTGGAGAGCGAGGATAAAGGACAAACTGCCACAAATTAACTTGGAAGTCACGTTTTAGACTCGTTAATGAGAGGTGTGCACACATGTCTTTACGCACATGGTCTGTCAGTCATCAGCCGTTTCTTTGCGGTGTCCATGAACGGGTCCAGAAGTTTTGATGGTCAGTAATAAGATGAATCTGTCGGCAAGTTGTCCGAAACACTAAAAAGAGAAAAAATATATATCAAACTGGATGTGGGGATGCTAAACGGCTCTGGCCCTTACTTTAGTGGACTGCTGACTGACTGTACTTTTTACAGACGGGTGATGGATAACTGTGTGGGATTGTGTGCGTTTTGAGAGGTCTATATTCTACTCTTTTTGACCGTTTCTATCTAGCTTCCTTGCGTCCTTGATGAGTAATGAGGAAAAAAAACCCAACGACATTGTGTTAATCTGTGATGAGTGAAAGTTAAACAACTTGTGTTTGCACCCCAAGCAAAAGCCGAATAATCGTCTTAAATGCGCGTGAGAGTAGGCATAACCTCTTTCTGTGGTCGCAAATCGGGTTTTCTTTTCTTTTTTGCGCACCAGCAGTGGCCTCGTCTGGGTCTTTACGCACCACGAGTTTTGGCGTCGCCTCTGAAGTTTGAAATTAGAAGAGTCGCTGTCCATATTTTCATAGTCACCGCCACCCTACTTGTATTCACCAGTTTTAACTGCTCTGCCCAACGACAGAGACGCGCTTTTCTGCCCTCAACAGAATCCCGTTCAAAATCAGTGCAATTGAATACGTCTTCGCTTGTTGAGAGACTGGTACAACATAGATATGTATCACACAAATGCATAAAATCTTCTTTTATTTGAACATAATTCTAAAATTAAAAATAAAAAGAATATCTTTGTGAAGCCCCCTCCAGAGAAATAACCTAAGGGGGAACCAAACAGGGTAAAGTTCTCCTAATAGTATAGTATAGTTAGGGGTACTGGTAGTGTAACAGGAGGTGGGTACATGTAGATTTGCCTACGCTTACACGCTAAGTTTTAAAAACCTCAGGATTTGAATTGTAGTTTGCCGTTCTGCTCTAATCAGAAAAGAGGTTTGGGGAGGCATTAAGGTTCGTAAAGTAACAGTATGTGAACGCTTTATAACAGCGAGTCAGTGTGTGTGTGTGTGGGGGGGGGGGGGGGTGATTGTGCTCATATGTGTGTGCGTGCGTGCGTGTATGTGTGTCTGTGAGTGAGGGAAGGAGAGTTCTTCAAGGGGTCTTCAGTCTATTATTCTTTAGAACGGCTCAAACGTTTGTTTTATTAACAAAATAAAAATAAAAATCCCAGTGTGCTCCTTAAAATGTCTTTTGATATTGCTGATGATGACATTTTATATATACGCAACATTTAAATAGCTTTTAATAGCACCACAAAGGAGGTTCTGCTCTGGTACAAGCCTAAGAAGTATCTTCTGGTTCTATATAGGACCCTTGAGCTGTGTGTCCAAATCTGTAGTCCATACAAACGCACCGTAGCACTCTACTGCAGCCTCTGGCGACCAGTGATAAGGCTCCGGGGGGCTCACTCCCACGCTGAACCCTCTGAGTGCCGTGAAGTTTTTGGGGCAGGCTCTGTGACCACTTTGATTAAGGGATAATAAACCCATTTATGGAGGACTTTCAGGTGATGTAACTCGTCTTGAGAGGAGAGAAAAGCAGAGAGTTTGCCACTAAAGATGAGACTTTGCTCTCACTGAGTTTATGTTAATGGTTAAGATGTAAGTTAATTTGTCTGGAAAGTGATGGTGACACAGAGTGTAATATACATCATTGTGATAAGTTTAGAGGAAATGCCCAACAGATCAGCTGCTGAAGGCATGCATATGGTTCCTGTGTAGTGAAACTGCAGGAGATGCATGGTGACTGTTCAGCAGGTTATGTATTTGGTTACAGATTAGAAGGTGGAACAGTTTTCTGTTAGTATTGATTGATCAGTAAATAATACTGACAGAGTTAGTATTAATAGCTATATTTTACGCTCTTTTTAATGTGCCCTCCAGCATTTGTAGGCAACTTTGCAAATAGACGATGTTGACCTGAGGTGACTTTATGTCTCGCTCTGACTTTCTCAGACTATGGGGAACACTTTTAATGCATTGATGTAACTCCCAAAGCCTGCCATTTCTAAAGCACTGAAAGTCTGAGGTGATAATTCAGTACAGCTCATGCTGATAGACACAGCTTTCATTTGCAATGAGCATTTCATATGCTCATTTCAGGAACTTTTCAGAAACAAAACACCAGTAAAATATTCCCTTTCACTTTTAACATTACTGAATAACTCAACAGTCACACCAGTACTCCCTCTGTGTTTGAAGCTCAGTTATATATTGAGCCATTAGCACACAGGTCATTTTCCATTGGACCTCTTATATCTATGCAAGGACAATTGTGATCCATCTGCAGAGTTTCCATAGGAAGTAATGAGAGCCTGCCCTGTCAGACACCTTTACTTATTGATTATCATTGATCTTCTCTGAGGATTTAATATTAATGGGTCGAGAAGTAAGATGAAGGTCCACCCCATCCTACCACCCCATTTTAGCTTGAATGTGACCCTTCACAAATACAAAAAATTTCCAGGGACCATAACACTCCCACCCCTGTCACAGTGCTGTCATCAGGGAAGGAGGGGTGACATGACATTGCGAGGAGACATTCGGGAGCAGTGTCCCAGGTGAAATCGTAGATTTTATACAGATTTTTTTTTTTTTTTTTTTTTTTTTGGGCAGGATTAAATTTAAATTTAGCACTTTATTAATCCCACATGGGGAAATTGATTTTTTCCACTCTGTTGTTAGTATGTACACACACAGGCCTGAAATAAACACACATGGCCAATGCACATGCAGTAGCGGAGAGATCCCAAAGTGACGGGGCTGCCGCATAGTCTGTACTCCAAGTAGTTTGGGGATTGGTGCCTCGCTCAAGGGCACCTCGAGCCCAGGAGGTGAACTGGCACCTCTCCAGCTGCCAGTCCATACCCTGTAACATGCTCCAAGTTGCACTTGAACTGGCCAACCTCCAGTTCCTAAGCCAAGTCTCTATACGGCCAGAGCTACTGCTGACCCCAATTACTGGACTGGAATAGAGAAATAACTTCGGCTGTAATGAACAGTGCAATAAAGTGACTGTGCATCTAATTTACTGTTACTTTTTACTCAGAAAAAGTGGATTTTGTGTTAAGTTATTCTTTGAAGATCTTGTGGTTCATTTGAATATAATAGGACTTTCTGTCCATTTGATACCTTCCAGCACCTGAAGGTCCCCCAGACCAGGCTTTGAGAACCCCTGCTATAATTGAATAAGTTATTGTCTGTTGCTGGAAAGATGTATGGGATATGCTTTACAACTGACACGGCGCTATGTATCACCAGGGGAGTGTTTTTGATGCATTTTAAGTGTCCATGCATGTGTTCTGCTGTGCTGTGTGTCTGTGTGCGCGCACATGCGCACAGCAGTATTAGTATAACTCTCAGATATTAGGCCCTGTCATGTTCAGTAAATAGCTATTCATCACGCATGCCTTTCCCTGTGATGGTACCCATAAGATCCAATCCATTAGCCATACGCACGGTGTCCACTCAGAGTTTAATTGTGTGTGTGTGTGCACATATGTGTGTGTAAAGTGCACATGCATTTGAAAGAGAGAGGGAGAAAAGTTGAGAAGAAAGAATGCATACATTTTGAACAGCAATTCAATAACATTTACATTATAATCAATTATATGGAAGCAATGAGTATGTACTCCTGCATGAAGCACATGAAGCTCGTAGTGACCGGATATGGTTTCATAGATACAGAATTTTTGTAATTGTGTCTGTGTATAACAAGGCAGAGGATGATAGATGATACGTTGAATTGACAGTGACACCACACAGAGACACACTCTCCTCCCACATCACCATTTTCTCCCATTCTGGAGTGCCCAGTCCCCTCTGCACTGTACTTGACATCACTGCTACTGTAGACGTGGGGTTCAGTATAGGCAGAAATGAGCTACACTAGCCGCTTCTTTTCATCTGTGAGCCATAAGCTTTACCAGGACAAGGATGTGACGTGTGGAAGGTTCACAGTTTCCCATCCAGTTCCCCCATCCCCATGCAGGCACCCTGACCAAGCAGTAGGGGACGCTAAAGCAGTAACAAGGCAACTCTATCATCAGACAGAATGTTGATATTGTTTGGTTCTGTAAAACCAGAATTACATACAATTACAATGTATATTATTTTAACATTGAATGCCAACATTGTAGGCAACTAAAACACATACAGGTTAATGATTGGAGTTATGGGAAGCAATTCTGTTGTCCAGCACGCAAGTTGGAAGTGAGATAGCTAATTAGCTGCTCAGGTGCAGCACAGTAAACTGCAAGTAAATGTACCTGCAACTGTCACTTGGGTCCAGTTAGTTACTATGAACAACACGCTGTCTCCCCATAACATGCAGGCTACAGTGCAAGTTTGTTTCCTTTGTCTCTCGGTCCCCCGCCAGGGCTCAGCCTGCCAACTGCTGTCAATCAAACACAGACACTGACCTCCCTCTGCCTGAGATAAAAACATGCATTTCTGATGTTTCCCTCCTTTCGTTCCATTTAATAGTAATAACACAATCATCAAGATATTTGAGATTGTGACAAAACAAAAACAAACAGTTGTTTTTTTGGATCACACATCCATCAATAACAAAACTTGAACACCAGATCTCTGAAGTTGTAGACAAGAATTTTATCTCTGCGACACCTATACACCCTTTTTCCTGCATTCTTTCTGTCATCCTATCCTTTCCCCCCTAAAACATAATACATTAACCCACTCCCCTGATCAGCCAGTCCCTCATGATTTATATTACCACCTCTTACTCGTTGCGATAGAAGTATGTCATCCATCTGTTTACCTGTAAACACTAAGCTTCTTAGTTCTTTTAGTTTTTTTGTTCTTTCTTTCTTCTGCCTTCTCTTATCTACATACAGCACTCCCATAAGGCAAAAGAAAGCTTGTTAAAGACATCAGTGCTGAAGTTTGCTATTCTCAGAGGAGATAACAGGGATCAATTTTCACAGATCACCTTCACAGCTTTCAGCAAGTTCAGTACGCCTGGCCACTGAAAACACACTCACTCACACACACACACAAACACACGCACACACACACACACAAGGGCTTGCAAACTCTCACAGGGAAAGGATCCAAAAAAACAATTTATCAGTCAGTCACTCTGTCTAAAGGCCTGTGATACTGCCTACAGGCTACATGTAGAATACATCAGCAGAAGCAAAGGAGAATGCAAACAGCTAAGAAAATATGTGTGTGTGTGCACGTGTTCGTGTGTGTGTGTGTGCGCGCGCGCGTGCGTGTGTGTGCGCGCGCATGCACATGTTCGTGTGTGTGTGTTCGTGTGTGTGTGTGTGTGTGTGTGTTTGTGTGTGTGGAGGGATTTTCTGGGTGTTTTTGCTACATAACATGAATGCAAGTACATACTGCGAATCCAGTGCATTGTAGGTCTTTAAATAACTACATACCATCATATATTAAGTATAGACAGTATCATATATGATGACATACATTGCATATTCATATATCTAAGTATAAATGAGAACATGTCGGGATGTATGCACATATGATTTATATTTTGGCAGCTGCTTTTAATGTGACAGCTTGTTATTCCTTTAAAATCTCCAGAGGATCAGCTGATGCCCTCTGTGCTGTGCGTGCGTGCGTGAGTGCGTGCGTGCGTGGGTGCGTGCGTGTGTGTATTTCTCAAGACAGGACATAAATTCTGTCTGTCCATCTGTAATAACATCAGTTTGGACTGACACAAGCTAAGTTATGGTGATTGCCACACCTCTCCATGCCCAGCTGATGCTCAACTCTCTACTCCTGTCTCCATTGATCCATCCAAAGCCATGAGTCACCCACAGACATCGTCTCCCTGAGGGATGACTATCACCAATCAGTCCAACAACCTTAGCCGACAAACAACAGAAGGAGACAAAGTGGGGGAAATGTGCCAAAAAAAGATATTATTTTGTTATTCTCTGCTGTTGTAATCGTGGATTCAATTTCCTATCTCTCTCTCTTGACTTACAGCCCCCCCCCTCTCATTTCTATTTTTATCGACAGGTGACCTGTAACTGGTTGGAGAGAAGGAAGAGAGGAGAACAAATGGAAAGGGAGCAGAGAGAAAGAGGATGAGACAGAGAGAGCAGGACCCATGAGATTCCTTGTGCACAATGTGAGCCCTTCATTCTGCCGGTTTTTGATTCGAAAAGAATAAAGGGGACTTTGCCTAAAGAGGAGATCACTTCAGTGTTTTGTCCTGTTGTTGGAGTCCATCTTTTTGTCTTAGTAGGAGTAGCCATGCCTGTACACTAAACATAGAAATAACTCCACTTTCATCCCTTTCTGCTACTTCTTACCGAGTGACTGACCATTGCCATGGAGAAGACATACTCACTGACTGCCCACTATGATGAGTTCCAGGAAGTGAAATATGGTGGTCGCTATAGCAGTGACATCCTCAGCAATGGCATGACCCTTCACCTGGGGGGCAGCCTGGACCGTCACATGGGGCGCACCCGTGGAGGGACCTGGTCGAATGGTCGAAACAGAGATCTAAGCAGCACCAGCAGCAGCGGGGGGCTTCCACGATGGAGCCGGAGGGAGATCTGCCTCCTCTCTGCTCTGGTCTTTGCAGCAGGCATGTGCGTCATCTTGGGCAGCATGCTGGCACTCAAGTACATTTCCCTGGACGCCCAACAAGACCCACAGTGCCGACAGGATTGCCAACGCAAACGTTCCCTACTGAGAGCAGCACGCTTCGTTCAGGCCAATATTGACCCAACCATCCAGCCCTGCCAGGACTTCTACTCGTTCGCCTGTGGTGGCTGGTTGAGACGTCACGGCATCCCTGAGGACAAGCTCAGCTACGGCATCATCACTGCCATAGGAGAGCACAATGAGGAGAAACTACAACGACTCCTACTGGAACCCATACGAAGACGCGGGCCCAACTCAGCAGAGCGCAAGGTCAAGGAGTTCTATCGATCCTGCATCAACATCCAGGAGATCGACAAGCTGGGCTCTGACCCCATGATGGAGGTGATAGACAGCTGTGGGGGGTGGGACCTGGTGGGGGCTCCACCGGGAGCTGCTGGGTGGGAGACAGAGGGTGCACCACAGAGGCCGGACTTCAATGAGCTTCTGTACAGAACCCAGGGGGTGTACAGCACTGCCGTCTTCTTCTCCCTCACTGTTAATGTGGATGACAAAAACTCTTCCAGGAATGCAATCAGGGTGAGAAATGGAATGTGGGGGAGCTGTGTGTACATTCGTGAAAGCATGAGATGTGTGTTCGTAAGGCCATGAGTGTATTTGAGTTTCTGTGTGTGTTGTCTTGGTGAAAAATCCTCAGAATCAACACAGTCACAGGACATTAATGACATTATCTTAGGTGCATTATCAGATCCTTAAATTAGAGTCAATGAACTTGAGCATGGAGGTTCTTAACCTTGGGAACACACCATCAATCAAGTATGCTAAGCTCAAGGTTCACATGTTGGCTTTTTGTTAGCATTTGACTGCATCTCACAAACCTTCTTGAGCAAATGGAACTTACTCAGTTGTCTCCACTCCATATCCAGTCACTGGAACAACCACATGACAGAAATTCTGTACTTAGGCCACGTGATGACACCAAAAAAACTTCAATTTGCCAAAAAAGCCTGTGAGAATATGGATGAAAGCTCCAGAAAACGTGAACCTTTAAGTTCAATAGCATATTTTAGCCTTGAGTGAAACTTTCATTTAAGTTTTTATAGACTGGAGTTTGTCACATCTGCTCTGATACACTATTTGACAAAGTAGCAATAACTAAAACATATCGACTTACTTATCAGGGAAGCATCCAATACAGTCTCTGGCCTTTAAAAACAGTCTTGTCAGGCTTTTCATGAGCTACAGTAGGAAAAACACCCGTGTTCAGCAGTGTGACGATGTCTTTTTCAGACATTGACGTGGACTTTAAAGTGGTTTGTTTGGCTTAAGGACAGCAGTGATATTAAGTTGAGAAACATTAGTTGCCCAACATCAGAATGACTGTGTGTGGGCATTATTTATTAAATATTCTAAATTATTCATATGTTTAGCATACAGTGTGTTGAGTGTGGCTTGTAAATGTTGGCATTATTACAGATTATTGAAATATTAACCAGTCTTTTCAGTAAACATCTGTTGAGGATTTAGCAAGCCATATGTGACTATATACCAGAAAAAAAGTAATTACTACATGAGTGTTAGACTGTGTGCATGTGTATGTTTGCGCAGATTGACCAGGAGGGGCTCACACTGCCTGAGAGAAGCCTCTACCTGGGACAGGATGAGGATAGTGTGAAGGTAAACATGTTTCCTGACTTCTTCTTGAACGCAGCCCCTCATACTTGACTTCTGTTAGGCTCCCTTTCTCCTTCCTAACATCCCCTCCTACTGCCCTTTTCCTTCTTTCCTTCCCTTACTCCTTCCTTTCCCTCTTTCACTCTTCTCCTCCTCCATCTTCTCTTCATCAATCCAACTGTCTTCCTGTGTCACCCGCTGTGCTTTTGTCATCCTGTCCACTTTGCCACATGTCACCCCCGTCACCGGCCATTACAAATAATGGCGCGGCTCCTCCTCTCAATTAGCGCTGATGTCATTGTGCTTCTCAGATCCTGGCAGCATACAAGGCCCTGATGGAGCGCTTGCTGAGCATGCTGGGAGATCGCAACGCTACACAGAAGTCCAAGGAGATTATACAGCTGGAGACCAGTCTGGCCAATGTGAGCTAATTTCGCATGCATGTGTGTGTTCATGTTATTATTCATATTACTCACAGTCCTATTGTGGGGACTTGTCTTTCTTATGAGGACAAAATGCAAGTCCCATAATGTAAATCATTAAACTTTAGGGTGAAGACTTGGGTTAAGGTTAGGATAGGATTAGGATTAGGTTAAAGTCAGGGTAAGGGTTAGTGTTAGGCAAGTAGTGGTTATGGATAGGGTTAGGTTTGGGTATAACGTGACATCCTATTGGATGTCTACAGGAAATGAATGTAAGTACATGTAATGTCCCCAAAAGTGATGAAAACCTAATGTGTGTCTGTGTCTGTGTCTGTGTCTGTGTGCAGTGTTGACTAAAATGTCCTCTCTCTCCAGATCACTGTGTCAGAATATGATGACCAAAGAAAGGACATCAGCACCATGTATAACCGTATCACCCTCAGGCAGCTACAGCGCATCGCTCCCAGTGTGAGTACTACACACACACATACTCACACGCACACACACACACACACAGACACACACAGCAAATAAAAATATGCATCATTTACAAGTTTGTGTGTGTGCACATGCATTTTGGGTAGAAGCAGATGTGATGGATTAAGATTTGAACTCCAACTGAGCATTTCAAGTAGTGTGGCGAGTGTGTGAGTGCACAGAGGGAAGGTGTGTGCATGTTTTGGGTGGGAGGGAGTGGTGAAGTGCTACACACACACACACACACACACACACACACACACACACACACACACACACACACACACAGGCCTAAGTGACTCACAAAAGCTGTCCGCCCTGCAGGGTAGACGGGGAGGTTGAGGGATGGAATGAAAGAAGGGAGAGGGAAAAGGAGAAAATGAGGAGACATTGGGGGCTGGTGGAAATGATGGAGGGAGGGGAGGAGAGAGAAAGACACTGGGGACACAGGCAGGGAGGAGAAGGCTGAGGCTCTCCTCTGAATCTACAGGAACACTGACAGAGAATCCTCAAGATGTTTCATGGTCGAGGGGGGGATTGATGGGGACTGGAGGGAAGGAGCTGAAATGGAATCTGGGCACATTCTGAGAGGACAATGAAGAGTTTGATTTTTAGCTTCTCAGCCAATAAAAGCACACACACAGAAAAAGAGACAGCGTGAACGTGAGTAGGAATAAAGGGGATATGAGGGACACTGACAAGAAAAAAAGAGAAGGATGGACTGAAGCAGATTAGAGGATAAAGATTCAAGCAGGGATAGACTGAATGCTGCTGAATGGCTTCAGCGTGTTGCTTTTTCCAAATTCTGTAAAACCATTGAGCTCTGTCATTCAAAGCTTGAATTCAATGTAAAAACCTAATTAAATTACAAGGAAGCTGACGCACAAGTAACTAACCACCAAAAAAAGTAAGCAAAGTAACTGCAAAAAAGTAAAATGGTGAAGTTTACAGTAGAATAGATCACTGTTGATCTAAGCGACCTGGCCCTGACCTTTGTCTTGTGACAATTTAAAGCAAAGTGACATACAATCACGTCATTGCGAACAGTTATTTGGTAACTGTGGTCAAGCCCAAATCAGGCCTTGTACTGAACACCCAAAGTTCAGTGCCAGGTCAGTTCTGTTACTGGATTGTGTTGGATTATTAATTATTAATGATGACAAGATTGTAGGTTGGGTTTAAATTTATGAGTCAGTGCAGGTTTTTTATTTTTTTTTTTTGGGGGGGGGGGGTTGTCTTGAAAGGTTGGAAATGCATGACTTTAAAAACTAACCTGTGTCATTCCTCCACTCATCATAGCTTCACTGGAAACGCTTGCTGGACAGAATCTTCCACGACAACTTCTCAGAGGACGAAGAGATTGTGGTGCTCGCCACCGATTACATACAGAAAGTCTCTGACATCATCAAGACCACCTCCAAGAGGTAGAGACAGAGAGAACGGGTGGCAGGGTGGAGGTGGAGGGTTGGGGCTGTGGAGAGGGGAGAGGAGAGAGAAAGATGAGGGCACTGAGGTGTATGGAAAATCGATGAAATTAGACGCAGGAATTTTTGAGTTGGTACTTTTTGAGCATGAGTAAGCGCTTTTGTTTGAGATTGTTTTGAGTGTGTGTGTGTGCGTGTGTGTCTGTGTGTGTCTCTGTGTGCTGTCTTTGGTGTAGGGCTGTCACCATAGTTTGGGCTACAGTGCAGTGTCACGAGGTGTATGGATTGGTTTTTGAGTACTCCTGTACATGTATTTGTGTGTTCATTTGTGTGTGTGTGTGTGTGTGTTTGAGGTGAGTCACTGTTGGGTGAACTTGCAGTTCTACTGCAACTGATTATTATTGATCTACACCCACACCTTTCTACCACCTGCAGACTCAGACAGACGCACATGGACGGACGGACACACACACACAGACACACACAAACACACACTTTCTTTCCCCTTCTTCTTGTTGACAGACTCCAGGGGAGGCCTTAGAGGGCTGCTGCACATCAGGATGTGTGTCACAGCAACTGACAGCTCGCCAATAGCCATTGTGCTCCACACAAATGCACAACAGCACTCAGCCCTCATGCATGGCTGACTAGCCAGATGACTGGCGGGTGGATTACTTGCTTGTCATTTATGTCTGAGACTGGATACATGTCCCTCTGCCTGTCTATAGCAGCATAACCTATTCAGACATTTTGGTAATTTCATAACTAACCAGTTCCTGACATTACAGTACCTTCAGTGTTGGTCATATAAGCACCTCATCTCACCATTTCAGATTTACTAGCTCACCATGTTGTATCCTACAAGCTTTGATCGATTTTAGTGCAAGACCAGGGCTACAAACTTGTGCGGTGTTGATCAATCATACACAAGGTTTGTGATCAATGAATCAATCAAAATGTAATATATTCACTTTATCAGAGGTGAATGACATTGCCAAATTGACAAAAATCAGATTTTTAATTCAAGGTCATAGCACTGGTTCTTTGTGCAGTGTCTGTCTGTGAAATCAGCTACCTCAGAAATCCTGTTGTGAACAAACAGGACTGTGGTGGAGATGAATGGTTGCTTTTATTTTACAAAGACAGACCTCTGTCTAAGTCATTTATGAATGCATTAATAGGAATGATCGATGGGCACAGATTTTTGTTGAACAAGAGGTGTCCATCTGTCTGATCCAGTGAGACATGATATGAGTCGTGTTTCTCAAAATGAAGATCACATTTCCCAGAAACCCCACCGCTACCTAGCCAGATGATTGTGTTAATGTTAGCTAACCGATTTTTGGGAGGATGAGGCGTTTTGTTTTGTTTTCCAAAGTCAGTAGTAAGTGGCATATCTCTCCTGCTAATACGGAGGCTGCTCGGAGCAGTTGAATTTTACATTTCTCACCACTCTCAAAGACATATGTTTGAGTTCTTTCTGTACAGTAAGTCCACTTAGATCAACTCAGTTTTATTTCTTAAGTTTTTTACAAATGCTTTTACCTCATTTTATGGCCTTTTTTTCTCCATGCACATTTTTACAGGATACAAATAAATGTTGAAACTTCTTTTGTGTTTTCTACTGCTTACTTTTATCAGCCACCATAAAAGATAGGATCTTTCTTTTGGCAGTGATTTAGCTCAGCTCCCATCAGTGTAAACATCTCTTCCATATCAAATTTTCTACTCTGTTTTGCGCTCTATTTTTCCTTATCTCTTTTATCTGGTCTCCTGCTGCTCTCCCTTCTTTGTGAAATGTACTTTTTAATCACAACACTCCAACACACATAGGCATTGAGTTAGGGTCATATCATTAAGGGATTCATAATCCTCTTTGTAAAAGTACAGCTACCATCACCACTGTCAAATCCATTAGCCCAGGTTCACTTCTCCTCAGGTCTGTCTCCTCCCTTGTTGTTTACCAATCTTCTCTTTGAGTTGTCTGTCCATCCATCCCCCCTGATGGCTTTAGTAATAGATTCTACACTAAGTTTCAATCATCCTCCCTCCCTGTCCTTTGTTCCCTCCACCTGTGTCCGCCTGACATCCTCTCCCTTTTATCGTGCGTTCACTCAGTCAGCTGTAATGTTTGGCTGATCCAGTGTCATTGTGGAGCTGCACTCTGAAAGTTAAAATCAACTTTTCATTTCTGAGTTGTATTTAGTGCCACTTAGCTGTGGAAGCAAATGCCAGGCACATCTTAAGCATGTGACTACAAAAGATGGCGCCTTAATTTTGGTGAGCATGCCTGAGTTCACCGTGTCTTGGTTAAAATGAACAGGTGCTGAACAACACTGTACCAACATGAAAAAACTGTTAAAAGAATACTGAAACATGTGGCCTGGCCACACCCAAGACTTTGTGCCAAGTGGTCTTTAATAAAAGATGTGTAAACCATCAGAGGTCAAAATAATGTTTTAAACCGCACTCGCTAATTTTGCACATTGGTGAGCTCAAATGTACGGAAGGTCATTTCCGCCAGTGAAAGGAAAAAAATGCTGAAAAGTTAGGAATCATAAAAATAACTATATTCATAGTGAATGAAAATGGCAAAGCTACACTGACTTTTTAACTTGAAAATAGAAAACAGTAGAAGAATATGAGATACTCATAAGATTGTGAGTCAAAGTTGGATCCAACAATGGTCATAATGCAACTTGCTGAACCCTCCCTGCTGGTAGATGCCCACATCTTTTAAACCACAGTCATTTTAAACGCCACGTTCTGAACACAGCCTGATGATATCATCATGATTATTTTGTCATACCTTAGAAAGCACCCTTCAGTGCCTCAAAGGACATTATGCAACTGTTTTCATGTGCTGGGTAGTGCTGCTGATAAGTAAATTAATCTTATGTTGAAATTGCTACGGAGCCCCTTTCTTCTAAGACATCATAAATCTGATTTGCTATCATAATTGAGACTTCATATCTCATCATTCTGTGTGAAAATGTCAAAGTTTGACTAATTTGAGAAAGCCATGAATAAAACATTAAATCTCTCTTTTCTTCTTTTCCTGGCGGGATCAGGCTTCCATACATTGATAGTGGGAGGTAGCAGTTTGAACTTTTATGACTTCCTCTCTCTCTGACTCTGTCTGCAACTTTCTGACTCAGTGTCTTTCCTTCTTTCTCATCCTGCCCTCACCAAACCCTTTTCTCCTCAGTCCCCTGCCCCCCAGCTCTCTCCATCTGTCTCTGTCTCCTTCTCTTCCCTCACTACATCTCTCCTTCTCAACTTTGCATCATGACCCTCTGTTTCCCTAAACTCTGCCTCAGTCCCCCAACACCACCCTTTCTTCTCTCCATCTGCATCTCTTCCATTGTTTTCTATCCAGATCTGCCTCCTGTCATCCTCCTCCTCACCTGTTTCTGCTCTCTTCCCTCTTCTCTTCCACCATTCTTTCTCTTTTTAATCTCTTTTTTTTTTTTTGTTTTCTCAATCTCATCTTCCTCCCACCTCTAGTCTGTCTCCAGGTTCTGTCTGCCAGGAAGTTCTTTATTGGGGTTTAAACAAAGGTTGGCATTGCACACACGCACACACACACGCTCACACACACTCTCACACACACACACACGCAGTTATACTGGGGGGTGTTGTTCATTAGCATAGCTTATGAGAACTTAAAAATGCCCCAGTTCCCCACATCATGGGGTCTCTCCACCACTGCCTATTATTTGCCAGTCACACAGCTTGTTGCAACATCCATGCACACAAATAAATACAGAAACCAGGAAAATGAAGTTAGTACTCACAGTGGGATAACACTGGGAATTTGAACTTAACAGAGCAAAATCCTGTAAGAAAAAAAATCCACTTCCTTCTTTGACTCCTCCTTCTGTTCAGTACAATGTGTTAATATGCCCACTCGCCCAAGTAATTCATTCTAATGAAATGCATTTTTCATTAGCACAAATGACATCAAAAACAAATTGCTGCTTTTGTTAGTATTGTTTACATAGTTGAGACAGAGCTAATGAAGAAATATCAACAAAATGATATAACAAGACTTCAGCCAGGCCAGTGGCTCTGTGAGGTTGTGCACAGACACAGCGATACTGTGGCAAAATTAATCTTAAATCCCAAAACCCCTTGGAAAACCAGTTAGGTTGAACATTTTGACTCTTATTCCAATACTGAGTAGCATAACTCCAGAGACGTTCACTTTATTCTAAATATATCACTTTTTCAGCACCATGGGTTATCTCACTAACTACACATGTGCAATAACAAAGTCACAATATACTCATGTTTAAAACATGTGCCCACTATTTAAACATCAGAAAGGCCAAATTAATTCCACTAGCAGAAAATATGGCTATCATAATAATGTAACAATGTGCACAGACCACCAAATTTAAATCTGTTATTTACAGTCAAATGTCAATAAGGAAGACGTAGAAAGAAATAAATAGACAATAAAAAAGATACAAAGTAAAATCAGCAACATACGCACATTATGAAAACAACCCCAAAGTCAGGTGAAGTTTTCTGTCAGAATTATCATCATGAATAAAGCCGTCATCTAATTCAGCAGCTGTCTGACAAACTGGTCTGAGTAACATTTCCTGTAGCTTTCTTCATCAGTACCCTCAAACATGTCATGTCAGCATTTCACATGAATCATCGTGTAACTTGGCAGGCTGATGTTGGCTCACATTATCTTCAACAGAAGTTTTCTGGTAAAATCCATCTGTTTTGAAACAGCACTCTGGAAAATGGCTGAAAATGGCAAATGCTGTTGTCTCTGGAGGTTTGGCTCTCGGACTTTGCAAAATACCGATTCGTAGCTTCATACTCATTATACAGATACTCATTATTTCATCGTAGTCCCACCCCACAAATGTACCAGATTGGTTCCTTTGGTACCTGACGCATGAAACCCTGTCTGTCTGAATCCATGTTTGTGAGACTGTCATTGGTCCACAGCAGATCCATGGTGGAAATACTCATGACGACATGGCGTTGACTGTTTATTCTGCATATGATATGTCCTGTAGCATATAAAAACAGGTACAACGTTACATTTAGCGCTAAACCCAAAGTACAGCTGAGGCATATGGTAATGTTCTCAGTTTTATCACATATTTGGTTAAAAATCAAACAAATGCATACATTAAATTTTTTTACCTGATGATGGTTCCAGATGAATAGCTATCACCACTGCCATTACAGTTCAAGGCAACAATATTTGTGGAGCCAATATCGACTGTTAGGATTCATCAGCTGGGAGGCTTGAGTATTTCTTCAAATCAGAACTATGCTACTAGCATCACAAAGAATAAAATGACACAATGTTGACTTAAATAACATAAATGCAACCAAAGTAAGTGTTCCTATTTAACTGTCATGTTCAAGATCAATCACCTTGGGAAATTTGAATTTCCTTAAATCCACCATCTGCCTGCTCTGTAAGTACAGCTTGAACTTCTGGCCAATTTATTAGACTTTTCTTGATGTGGGATATGAAGAGTTAGTATTTCTCACAGTACGAGAGCATGAGCTTGACAAAGCAAGCATGACTGACCCACCCTCATGATTGCTCAGTCACTCATCCTGCTGAGCAAAGCATTCAGTCATCATGAGATGTGCAAAAAGCAGAGAATAGCAGAGAGGTGAATCACCTGCACATTTAACCACACAGAAAATATGAACCCTGCAAACACACACATACAGAGAGAGAGTGTCATTTTTTTGCTTTGTGCAGTGTGAATCAGGGGTTGTGGCAGAGGTACTGGCCTGTATTATTGTCCAGTAGAGCAGATGGAGAGGTTTGTTTCCTCTGAAGGCCAGTGATGGACCACAGAAAAAAATCTTTTGTGCTGTTTGGTACTCTGCAGGATTCTGCCACTCACTCACTCACACACAGACCCACACACACACACACACACACAGACCCACACACAAACAAACACACACACACACACACACACACACACACACACACACACACACACACACACACACACACGCGCGCGCGCACACGCACACACACACATGCGCGCATGCACACACACGCACGCACGCACGCGCGCGTGCACGCACACACACACACACACACACACACACGCATATTCTGTCCAGGAGTGCACTTGACGATATACTACAGCTGAAGAGGCTGGCACAGACGGACATTGGCATAAATGCAGAAAAACAGAGGAGGAAAGTTTGCATTCTTGTTAAATTGGGAGAACAGTGTTTCACTCTGTAGGTGAAAAGGTGACAGACAACCAAAGAGAACACAGACAGGTGCTTCGCTTTATCTGTCTGTTAGATTGTTATGTGTTTCAGGATGACAGGATGCATGGTTAAATGAATGCAACATCCCTCCTTCTGCAATCCTGCTTTCCTTCTTTTGTCTGGCTTCATTATTTTGTCCATTCCTCTCCGGTCTTACTTACATCTTCCTTTTCATACTTGCTTCACCCTATTGTTTCTTTGTTGTGTCTTCGTCTTCCACCCATTTTTCCCCTCCTTCTTGTTGAAACCTCAGGTGTTTTCCTTCATCCACCCATCCTCCTCCTTTCCTTTTACTACCCATCATTCTCCCTCCATGCATCATTTCATTTCTCCTCCTCTCTTCTTCATTCTCAGTGATTTGAGGTTGCTATTGACAACTGGATCTATCAATCTGTTTCTCTCTGTCCATTTCTCATTGCCCCCATCTGTGAGAATACACACTCTCCATCTTTAAAGGCATGTATTGACCAAGTCCGTCTCTTCATTGTTCTCTCTCCACTCCTCCCATGTTCTCATATTGATGGCTTTCCCATCATACAAACCTCCTGACAGGAGCATCCACAACTCCATCTCCTCATCATCCATCCATCTTTCTTTTCTTGTCTCTCCCTTCAGTGTGTATGCATGTGTATATGTGTGTTTGTGTAGTCCACGTGCATTGCAAAGACTGCAGCCAATCCCATTAGCCAGATGAGCAGGCCTCAATGAAGGGGAAAGCATAATGACAACACCAGCATCTCTCTCACACACTCCTCCCTCACCATCTCTCTCTCTCTCTCTCTCTCTCAGAAATTTAGGGGTGTGTTATTGTTCCCAAGTGTTTAGGCTGTAGCAGGAGAGTCTATCATGTCATGTGTTTTTCGTTCAGGTATGTTTCAGCGTGCAGTGTATGTGTGTCCATGAGCAATCCACAGAAGTGAAGCAGTCGCAGTCGAAGATTCACTTCCTGCTGGGTCCACTGCTCTTAAAAATGTACACTCAAGGTAGTTGTAAAGCATTTTCAGATGAAGCTGTTCTCCAACTCGTTGATTTCATGGTGCCATAGCTTTCAGCAGTCAGGGTTTGATTCCCAGCAGGGCCTCTTGAGCTGAAAATATATGCAGTCATGCTACTATAAGTTGCTTTGGATAAAAGTTTCCACCAATATAACAGCTAAATGTGTGATTTGCTGTTTGTAGTTTGAAAGCTTGCGTATGTAGTGTTACTGTTTGTATGTCCAATTAAATTAAATTTAGCATTTAACAGAAAAAAATATTTATCTCCAGTTTCTAAATTATTCCAAGTTTGGAACAGAGGAGTCCCTCTCTCCTCTATTACCTGCAGGGTCATTACCTGTGGTAATGTGTTGATGCACTGCACGGGGACAGTGTCTTTTCATCTCCCTAACTAGCCCCATTAAAATCCATTCAGCTAATGAGCCTTCACTCAGTCCTCTAGTGATTAAGACCTACTGCCTGATCTGTATAGCATCTCACCGACGGGCCCTCTGCTTTCATTTAGCTGCACTGTGACTCCATTAAGGCACTAAGCACACACTGGCGTACAAAGTGCATGTAGAGGAGAGTGGGGTGAGTTCAGCCTCTGGGGAAGTTTCTTGGGGGCCAAAGACAAACTGATTATGAGTTACATGTTTTGGAAGAGTTCATTTTAGTGAGCATGTGATGCAGTAATAACGGTGCACAGACACTCCATGAATTTCCGGTCCCTTGTCAAAAGAGAAATATATGCCTTAAAAAGATAGTAGTATGTTGAAAGATGGTTCTACGTTATTAAGTTAAACTGCTAACAAAACTTTAGGTCTAAGCTGTTGGCTGATTAAAGTTTAAAAGTCAGCCTCCAGGTGACTTGGCTCTGTGGCTTTTCAGTAGTCTACGCCATAGCTGACGTGTGCCTACATGTAACTACATGTCAGGACTATGAGACACCATGTGGGGAGTGCAAGAACTGTGATTTCCTGCTCTTGTATTCCCTACAACTTCCTGATAAGATTGAAAATTGATGAGAATGAAGATAATGTCAAGGAAGCTGAAGAAAGGCTCAATATTATTCTTTTTATAAGACACATCTAGTAAAGCCATCTCCACTGCAAACATTCTGCCCACCAAGACTGCTACTCTCTCAGTGAATGAATAAAACTGATTGCACAGGAGTTACCTCCTATTCAGTGACAATACAAGGTGAAATAGAAGTTAACTGGATGTAACTTCAGTTATAGGTTTGTCCACTGTTGCTCTACAACCCAGATTCCAAAAAAGTTGGGATGCTGTATAAAACAGGTAAGGGATAATGCCCGACGAGGTGCCCATTATGAGAAATGAATGGACGATGCGGAGGCGTGAACTGTCCGACGCGAAGCGAAGGGATGCTGTATAAAACAGATTGTGATAATTTGCTGATCCTTTCTGACATAAACTCAACTGAAAACACTTCAAAGATAATATTTATTTATTGTTTGACCTCATCAAGTTCATTGTTTTTTGAAAACATATGCTTATTCTAAATTTGCTGTAGCAACACATTTCAGACAAGTTGGGCCAGGGGCAACAAAAGATTGTGAAAGTTTGGAACATTCCACAGGTTCAGTGGTAACAGGTGATAGTATCATGATTGGGTATGAAAGGGGCATCCTAGAAAGGCTCGGTCGTTCACAAGTGAGGATGGAGTGAGGTTCACCATTTTGTGAACACATGATTGGATAAAGGATGTTACTACCTGAGCTCAGGAACACTTCTGAAAACCATTGTCAGTAGACACAGTTTGTTTGCAGATGATTGCATTCTGTTCTGATTTACATTCTACACAACATCCCATCTTTTTTGGAATCAGGGTTGTATACCATATATTGCATGAAGAATGAAAACACGGTAACTGTGGGAAATTTAATTAAAACACATGCATGTATCTTATATTGCACTGGGGAAATCTGAAAACCGTAAAAGAAAAGCTCCTGTTAACCCCTGCATCAGGTGTGATTCTAGCTTTACTCTGAGAGATTACTGCTGTTACTTTTCTTCAAAGATGCCTCAAGTGAAATGTTCATCTCTCCCACACATACAGCAGAGAACTGCTTTAGTTCTACCATTAGCATATAGATGACTTCCATACATGCACACACTCCCACACACACATACACATATGCATATATCAACTCACACCTGTCCATGTGTGATGAGCAACTGAGCAGCGACAAAATTACATAAACCAGCTAATCAAGCGAAGCAGCCTCACCTGTAACACATGTTGATTAGTTGATGGTACTGATGATCAAGGACACCACCTGAGTCTGTCGTTAATTCATTTACCCTCCCTTCCTCCACCTCCTGCTTTCCTCTCGGTTTTCCCATCAATTAAATTCACTTCACAAGTGCTTTTTTGGCAGGACCTCGGGGTGCTGTTACCAAGGCGCTTTTGATTTAATATCTGTCATGCATAGGGAAAATTAAAAAAACAGGGGAAAACAACAACAACAACATGCCTTTAGGTCCACATGGAGCCTCGCAGTTGGAGAACAGGGCATTTGTCCCTGCAGGGCAGATTAGATGTGCGCACCCAGTGGGGGCACGAGGACACACCAGCACTCCATCATCTGGGGGAGAAGACACAGCTTGAATACATAAATGAATGATCCATTTTCTCTCCTCCCGCTCGACACTTTCCCCACCCCTCTGCTGCTTCTCCGCTGTGAGTCTCTCTGAATTGGAGGGAACTGTTCTTAAACTGTTGGGCCCTCTTGACTGTTCGCTACTCGCTCTCGATCACTGTCTCCCTCATTTTCTCTCTAACTTTTCTGACTTTTTGGTGGTTGAGAAGGCAGATGGAAAAGCAGAACTTTGAGCCAGATGGAGTAAGATTACAGTTAGACGCAGGAGATGTCGCTTTACAGAGAGAACACAGGAGGAAGTGCACTACAGCCTTGCATTACAGTGAGACTATGTAACGTTTGAAAGCAAAAATAAGACATTCTTCCTCTTACAACTGAGAAGTTGAATTCATTAGGAATAAAACACATCCTTGTTTAGTTTAATACACTGCAGCCTTACTTGGTCTGGTATGACAGTTCTTTGTGAGTTTTCTTACTTAAATATTCCTCTCCACTTGTGCTACGGTATGCTATGTTTTAGTATTTACTCTTATCCCATAATGTCACCGCTGAAGGACGGGTTCCTTGGGTTGGTTGCTTTTTGCTACTTTAACTGCCTGTCTGTCATTTGTGTTTTTCAAAGCTCTTACAGTCTGTTCAAAATGAAGTAAATCCAAACCATCTGAAAATGTAACTGACCCATCCCTCTTGTTTCCTGCACCGTAGGGTTCTCCATAACTACATGCTGTGGCGCATTGTGGCAGCTCTAAGTGAACACCTGTCCACCGCCTTCCGCAGCACCATCCATGAGTTTTCTCGTGAGATTGACGGCACCGAGCAGCAGCTGGAGCTGGGCAGGCTCTGCCTCACACAGGCCAACAAACACTTCGGCATGGCCCTGGGAGCCCTGTTTGTCCAGCAACACTTCTCCTCACAGAGCAAGGCTAAGGTATGGGTGGGGGTGTATGGACTGTATATGGGTGGATGGATTCAGACGGCTTTCAATTTGTCCTGTTTTCGGTGATATGATTTTGTCAATATTCATTTGATAAAATAAATAAATAAATTTGTTTAATCTACAGAGTAGTCAAATTCCACCCAAGTGGTCATTTGAAGTGAATCTTTTGAAATTTGAAAAATTAAAATGTGAATTGCATCTCAAGTTCTGCAGGGGTCTAAAACTGAGACATGAGCCAGCTGAACATGACTGACACTGCCAGGGTCAGACTTCTATTCTCACTTCATTTCATTCATTCCTGACTGTTAGCTCACCATGCTAAGGCAGTGCAATGGCTGCTCTCTAGTTGTGTCCCAATTTTGTATTATACTCTAATACTGAGGATTTGATTATGTCGTGTATTCATGCTTTAAAAGTTAGCAGATAAATGCTCCACTGTGTTCAGCAGCTATTTGTGAACTCTGTCTGTCTGCTGTTCAATAGGTTTATCAGAGCTTTTTCTTAAAAATATGTAGATTATGGGTCATATGAAGAAAAGCAAAGAGCTGAAAGACACAAAAATGCTTTAAAAGGGAACTTTCACACTACACGTGTTAATTAGAGAAGCTTTAACTAAACTAAAAACAGTCAATATCTGAAAAATGCACGATTTGATCGTATTGTACGTTATTGTCCCAACAACACAATGCACAAAGGAAACAGCAAAGCTATTTACAGCTGCAAATACTGAAACAAACTGGGGGTAACAAACTGCAGAAAGATCTAGGGCAACAAAGAGTAAGCATTAAATCTCATTTAGCATTTGATTGTTGTTTAATTGGCTTTCCAAAATCAGTCCTTGCCTTCAGGGCATGCATCATTTCCTGTTAGTTGAGTATGCTGTATGGTGTTATTTTTATATAAAAATATGTGGACATACTGTAAGTATCTAGTTTGTAAAGGAACACATCATCCATCTCCTTCTCCCTCTTCCCACTGTTCATTGTTCATCTACTGGAAACACACAGGACTGGCACGGTCAGAGAGAGAGAGATTTCTTAAAAAATGACATTTGAAAATAACCTGATCAGTTGTCTTTAGTCTGTGACTTTACAAAACAAAACAGGCCAAACCTTTACCCCATACTTTAACAGAATCTTGACGGTTCAGGTGGCAGTACTTTAATTACATCTGATTGCATTAGATGAACTGATGCAAATAAACTGCCTTCCTGAAGATGTAACTACATCTATTCCGCAACCACAGTTTTAATCAAATATACATTTTAACAGCCACATGGACTCATACACCGGCCTTGGACTTACACACAAAAAAAAAGCACTAACCATTTTGGAGGTTGGAGTGGACGGATGCATCAGACATTTCAGATTTTTAGGAGCTCATTTTGAGCAGCAGTTTTGCTGTACGACTGAACCATGTGTCGAACTGTAACTGCCAGACCATTACTTATTTAATGACGGTGTTTCCATCACTACTTTACACAGTAATAAGCAATTTATCTGCAATTTCCATTGGCTGCATGAAAAAAATAGACAGCAATCTGTGTGAAACCACACAACCCTCAAAGACAGCAAGAGGAAAATCCACATAGCTGACTATGGCCTTCGGTCAGGTTTTTAGAATATTACTGAAAACATTTAATGATGTTTTACAATGGTCTGAGACATTTCTAGTCATGGAAAACAAGTGTTCAGATTTCAAGACTTTTTCACCATTTCCCATGTCAACACTTGAACTCACATTTTACTGGCACTGTTTCTTTATTTCTCTTTTCTCAATCTGTCTGTTCCAGTTCATCATTTTCTTTGGCTCTGTGGGGGCAGTGTAGTGGGGGTCCACCTGATTCTGATGGATTCCTGTACTGGGATCTGGAAATACCATCCATGTCAATCTAAACTGTCTCCAGTCTCTACTCTCATTCACTGCTTTTTTTTGTTTCTATTTTGCTCTCTGCCTAGGTCAGTAGCTACTAATCCCCCTACTCTGCCCTTTGGTCCCCTCTCTTTTACCTTAATCCTCCCCCGTATGTATTTTTATCTTAGTCTCGTGTCCATTCTAGGGCATGGGGATATGGTTCCCAATGGGATTTCTAACCTCTGTAACCCCATGCTCCTTCTTTAAGCCTTCCATCATCTCCCTTTCATCTTTTTCTTCTTCTCCTCTCACGGTCCACCCTACATGCTTTATCTTACATTGAGCTGCCTTTCTTCTTCTCTTGCAAACTTTTAAATCTCTGCCGAAGTTCAGGACTATAAAGCATAAAGCAAGTCTGACACAAGTGGATAAGTTCTTGGCACTAATTACTTTCTATGTACTGTACTTTAATTGAAATTTAAGTTGCCAAGATCCTAATGTTTCATTTAAGATTCTAATAAGATACCAAGTGTAAATTTCAATAATGCTTCAAGCTAGTGGAGCCTTTCTGATTAATGGAAGACTAGACGAGGGGGATTTTTTGGATGAGATTTACAATTTGGCAGGTTTTTGCCAGATGAAGTGGGTACTAATCCCATAAGCATCTAAACACAATTCAAACCATCCACCTGTACGTACTGCAGTGTCTGATGTGGGCAGGATAGAAAGTCTCATGCTGGGTTTTGGTATTTTCCATGTTCCCACTGATCATTTCACATTGCTGGTAGACATCAGTCGCTACTAGGTTGGCATGTCCACACAGGTCGGAGACCTCATTACCAAAACGAGAGGTACTGGCCTCGCTGCCAGTGGCGATGTGTGAAGACTTGACTGACTCACTGATGCTGCTTATCTCAGCATGAACAGGAATTAATGAGTCTCAGGAGCTGAAGCTGAGAGACAGGAGACAGAGCGGGAAACACAAGCTTTCTTGTTAGCCTGAATCGCCGATGTAGAGGGAGCTGAAGGACACAAATATGTCCCAATGTCATTTAAGAGTAGCATTCCTGTTAGCAGTAGTTTGAGAAAGCAACAGTATAGTTTTTTAGATTTAGGTGAGGTTTAGGCTGTAAATGTTGATGATTCTGCAAATCGGATTATGTTCACTGCCTGCATTTTTTTAACTCTCACTCTCTGGCAACTCCATTATTGTTTAAGTTTGGGAATAACTACCCTTAGATTTTTCTTTGCTACATAAAAGGCACACTGCTGGCCTTGAATTGAACATATTTTAATAAACTGATATCAGCTAAGGTTAGGCGATCGGACAAATATATATCGACCATTGTGATCGGCTGAGTCAATTGCCGGTAGTTGTTTTTTTCGGGGAGGGGGCTGTCATTTTATTTTCCTAATTTAATGATCTGCCCCTCAAGAACAAGTGTGAGCTGTGGTGCAGACAGATTCTGTTCAATGAGTTAATCCAGTTGGACAAATAGGCCAGCACAGGCAGAGAGAGGCAGTGGGGGAAACGGTGTGTGCAGCCAGAATAATTTCACATTTAACTCAGTGAATTAAGGGTTTGCTTGGACCAAAGCAGAGTCGGTGATTGAATGGTGGAAAAGACACACTCAGATGGTGTTGGCAAGTTTTATTTTGTTTCTGTGGAGTTTTGAATGAAGTGTGTTTTACAATGAAGGCACAATTGTACTTTTCTGTTGTACTTTTGTGCTTCCAACATTGCCAAGAGCATTACAGATTCACTCTTTCTGTTTTTCTACCTTTCACAATAAAAGCCCTAGACATAATATGTCAGCAGTTACACAGTGTATATTACACACTATGTAACTGCTGACCAGTGGAAGGTTGAACTCTCCTAAAACTTTTCACAAACAGGCACCTCCAACTCCTCTAAAATAGCATACAATAGGTGTAAGAATATGAGTTTATTTTGTTATTTATTAAACCTGCTGTCAGCACACATCTCTCAGCTGAAACTAGAATGTGCAAATATATCAACAATCACCGGTTGCTGTGCGGAGAGTGGCTGGCTGGAAAATTTCAACATCACCCAACCCTAGCAGCAGCTAAAATTCAAAAAAAAAAAAAATTAATTGAATCCTTTCTTTACTGAACTCAGCTGTGTCCAGCTCAGCCTGAAGCGCTCATTTACAACATCTGTGCTCTACAGTTGTTTTACATGTAAGTGAAAATTAGAGTGTGTAGATGACAAAAATAATTTGGCAGCATCAACATGATTGACTGCGAGTTCTGATGAGGGGTTTTAATTCATGGTTCGCTGAACTCAGACACTAATAAATCTGTTCTCTGCCTTTCTCTTTCTCCTTAGTGAAGAGCAGTGTACAAAACATTCAGCTTGCAGCTTCTCATTTTTAGCCATAGCTGGCCGTCACCTTCACCGGTTGAAATGAGAAACATCACCAGTGGCAGGTTATATCAGCTGTCACTAATTGACGTTAATTTCATGAGCAACTTGATGGCAGGCCAAGAAGAAAGTGTTGTCGACTCTGTGTGCTTTCTGTACTCAGTGTCTTTAGTCAGCCAGACATCACTTGTGAGGGCAGAGATTCCTCTCTGTAACACTACTGTACGATTGTGTTTTTGTAGCTCCAGCAGTACCAACAGACAGAAATGTCTTTTGAAGTAAAACGATCAGTTGATTGCTTCAGGCACATACTCACCTGTGGAGAATTTAGTGGCATCTAATGGTGACGTTGCAGATTGCAACCAACAGAGTCACTAGCTGCACTGTTCACTGAGCTAACTAGTTAATGGACGCGTGTGGTTGCAGCCAAAGATAGCTACGGAAAAAGCAGCAGTCAATGGTTACTTTGGTGACATGCTGTCCCGTTTGTTTGGAGCAGCCACTTCTTACTCACCATACCTTTGAGGTGGAGCTTACTTCAGGGAATTTTCTACCTCTTCATGGGTTTTTCTGGTATTTGAGGAAAAAACAAGGACAAAAGACATTCTTAGTAATCATCGTTTCATTACTGGCTCATCCAATTTCAGTCACTTTGACTGGCAGGTGGATAACAGAACTTTATAAAACGGAAAGGTGAAATCCGGCAATCTGATTGGCTGTTAACTGTGATATAATGAGCATATACCACAGCTACTATTCTAAAAAGCCTTATCACAGCATATCACTCCGTTTCAGGGAAGGGAACAGTGTTTCCTTGACAACAACCAACTGTTACAGTATGCAGCAAAAAGTAGCCGGTTTTGATCAGGATCAGCACCTTGACAGCGACTATGACACTTTGGGCCCTATAAAGTGATCTGTCACTGTCTGATTGAACAGCCTCATGGAAATGATATTTTACAATTCTTCACATTATTTACTAACGAAATTCGTTGAGGCAAGTACTTTGGTGCTTTTAAAGTCATGATATTCAGAAGCCGCTGCTGCGTCTCCAGGTGCCTGCGAGGTCTCATATAGTCGGCTTAAAAAAAAACTCTCATTCATTGAGGTTTCGGGTGGATTCTTCCAGACCACTCACTTATAGTTAACTGCGGGGGGGCCTCGCATGTTTACGTTACGGGGCTGATTGTTAGAGAAGCAATGATGTATCCATGACAACAAACTGTTACAGTAGGTAGCAAAAAGTTGCTGCGGTGTTTTGACAACGTTAACAAATAGACTAAATTAGTTGAATTCACATGTTTAAGGTTAACTTTCACCTCCAGATAGGGTTAACAATGGTAGAGTTGATTGAGCAGTGACTTTCTCCCGAAAAAAAGGCAAGGAATAGACGACATGCAGAGCTAACGTACGGAGAGGTGGGACTGTTTTTTCACGGCAGGGCTATTTTATTAGATAATATGTATTTCTATTTAATTAAAAACTACATGAAAATTATTGTGTATTCCTCTTTCATATTGCCATTATTGGTAACCGTTTCATAAAAGCAATACATCACTCCAGTTCGTGATATATGCTCATCATACCATGCCCCTTAGCTGTGGTATAATGAGCATATATCACGGCCTGTCGTGATGTATTGCTTAAGTATTCCATGCTGTTTTTTTCAAATTGTGGTCTGTGGTGTGTTTCAGCTTTACATAGCATCAGTGCTAATTTCATATTGGACACTGGTAATGCATTATACATAATTATCATCAGGAAGTGCAGCAATGGGACTACTGTATGATGAAGGAGGGAAATCCAGCATAAAATCCATATCATCAGTCAGTAACACAATAGCACAGAAAAACACAAACACTTCTTGGACATGGGGAATTCCTGGTGTTGAATTTTTTAGTATTTCTCTATAACATAAAATATGCATGAGTGAATAAACAAGAAACAAAGGAAAAACAGCTTTGGGTGCAGTTTATTAAAAGTTTAAATAGTAATTTTACACTAAATCCATTTTTTAATTAGATGTATAGTCAGTTGTTACACTATCTACTGGTCCTGCTCCCTTGTGTTATTTTATCTTATGTTACGTTACTTTTTCCAGAGAAAATCCAAAAATTCTGTCAACTAGACCAATGGCTCCCTAAGTAGGTGCCTTGAGGAGGCTCCAAGGGTGCTGCAAGATTTAGCATGGTTTCAACTTGTCTGTCCATCCTGAACATGTTATTGCCTTGAGGGAATTTGTCACAAATTTGCTCTTGGATTCAAGGATTAGCTTTTGGTGGTCAAAGGTCAAAGGTCACGGTAACCTCAAAAAACCCGCTTTTGGACATAATTCAAGAATTCATACACTATGACAAAGTTTCACACAAATGTCTCACAGGATAAAAAGATGACATTTTATATCCAAAAGGTCAGCTTCACTGTGACATCATGATGTTCCACAAAAACACTTTTCTGGCCATAATTCAACTCTATAATTCAGGAACAGAAGGGAAGACTGTGACCATGTTTCACATCTGGTCAGATACTGAATTGGTGACTCTAATCTTGGTGTCCACCTTCAAACAGTGCTGATTGTTCAGATCTTCTGTGCTGTAGGGTTGAAGATGTGTGTGTTGTAGCTTCGTTGCAGGAACATCCATATTTAAAGCACTGTAGTCCAACACAAGCCCATTGGTTCTGCTGATATTGAGCTTCAGGTGATTCTTGTTGCACCATGTAATGAAGCTCTCTGTCAGTCCTCTGGACTCTCTGGAAAAATAGTCTCTAAGTTAAGGTAGCATGTTTCTCACTGGAAACTATCCACTGAAATTATACATGTCAGTATATAGCTTTTATTGAATTCCTTTGTAGTCGTATGAATCTGGACCAACATGGATGTAAAGTGTATTTACATTAACCATGAGTTACTAGGAGTGTTTCAGGAGCTCAGCAGTCAGAAAAATAATGAAGGTCAAAGCAAACAATGGAAAGATGTGACACTGTAAACAGAGCTCAAAAATGCCGATACATCTCAGCTCTCAACACAGTCTGACAGGACTTAATCTGAGCCTACCAACAAAACAGCCAACTGACCGCTGTTGGCTGCTTGCGTAAGATGGATAGCCATCATTATCCAATCCCAGAGCATTCATTGTGGTATTGCACATTGCCAACATACAGCATATGTGTGATGTGTCTCTCTCATCTCTGGTAGACATGAAATCCATCAGAGGAGTCAGACCTGTGGGTTGTGCTCTCTTTCCCCCCATTAGCCTCACATGTCCCATTTAAATACTTGTTTGTGCTTGTACACTTTAAATATAAGCTCATTTTAATTTAGAAGAAAATGAAATAAATCTGCAGAGCACCTCTCAACTTTATTCTGAGGGATTGAGAATGGGCCTTTACTAATTATCTAAATACTGTAATATTGATATAGACTATAAAGTTGGCAAAACCGCTAAACATTTGTGCACATACAGTATACTTATGGTAAGGGTTGGGTGGCTTGGGGTGCTTTGACAAAAAAAAATGGACACAGCAATATCCCACTTCTATTGGAAAAACAAACCACCCCATATAAAACTTCAAACATTACAAAGATCCAAATCCCAAGGCGGTTTAGAGGCACCAAATTTTGAATTATACCACCTCAAGTCAAGTCAGCTAAAATATCTAAAACAATGGCTCAACCTTTCAGATCTAGATTGTCACTGGTTAGAGACGGAACAGGCACTATGTAAAGATATAAAACTGTCAGATCTCCCATTCATCAGCGAAACAATTAAACACAACAACTGCTTTCTAAATATCTCCATAGCCTCAGCTCTGACAGCTTGGTGGAAGACACTCTGTATCAAGGGCTCCATGGCTGCACCATCCACTCCCTCACCAATCTGAAACAACCACGATTTCACAATAAACAGGAAACCATTACACTTCACATCATGGAAACATAAAGGCTTCACACATCTTCACCATATTCTCCACGACTCAAGACTGATTCACTTTCAACAACTAATCCAAAAGTTCGAGATACGTAGTAATCACTATCTGCAATACCTACAACTCAAATCCACTATTCTTCCCAAATTCAACAACACATCTATCATGCAAGATCAAGCAATCATCACCGAAGACTTCATGAAGATCACTGGCCCTCCTAAGTCACTCTCCAAGATATACTCATTCCTAAACAACTCAGACATCACAATCCATCTCCCAATCTCAAAATGGGAACAAGATCTGTCCATCACAACTGATCTGGCTTTCTGGGCTCAAATATGCAAAAATAACTTCACTCATTGCCATAGTCCAAATTTACAACTCATTCAATTTAAAGTCAACCACAGGACACACTACATGGGTGAGAGATTATATAAAATGGGTTTCATCACTTCAGATCAATGCACTCACTGCACACAACACAGCACAGACAGTTATATGCATGCATTCTGGCACTGCACCTCAGTTAGACAATTTTGGACACAAGTCACAGATCACCTATCACACACTCTAGGGTGCCACATCCCTTTAACCCCACAACTCTGCATTTTAGGAGACGTCAGCTGTACAATTACACAATCACAATAAAACCACTTTGTTCACAGCCCTGCCTGTCACCAAGAAAACAATCCTCCTAAATTGGAAAACAAGAGATCAATTAAACCTCACCCATTGGAAGAACTTAGTAACAGATCAATTGTCTCTGGAAAAAATGTCAGCCTCACTCAATCATACCACACCCCGCTTCAATAAACCTTGGGTAGCTTTTATCAGAAAATTTACCAACACGAATCCCTGACAATCTCACTCGACTGCAACCTCATTCGTGTTTGCTCCTCCAATTATTTACTTTTCCTTAACTTGCTTCCCCCCTCTTGCTCCCCCAACTCCTGCTGACACCATCAATGCCATACGATCACAGATACATACACTCACATACAATCACACACACATGCACACACACACAAACAAAACACACAGCCACACAGATACGCACGGACCCACACATGCCACATACACATACACATACACACCACATGAACACCATTGCAGTATCTGTTATCAACGATCTATTTAGTGACATTGTTAGTATTATCAGCATCCATTTTTCTCATTGTCACTACTTTATTACCTTCTCTCTGAATTATAATAATAATAATAATTATTATTATTATTATTATTATTATTGTTGTTGTTGTTACTATTATTATTACTGTTGCTTTCTTATTGCTTGTGGATTGCTGTTATTTCTTGATTCACTAGGATTATTACTATTACAATTATTATTATGATTATTATTATTATTCTTTTATTTCCCTCTCCCCCATTCTTGCTATAAAAATGACCAATATTATCACCATTACCTTATAAGTCTCTCCTTACTCCCATTCCTACTCCTCACTGCCAACGTTTGCATGTTTCTCCCCTCATCCTCATTCTTACCCTATTTATTGTTTTTTTTTTTTTTCTAAAAATCATTTAATTTTATGTTCGTTCAAGTGTTGATTTATTCCCCATAGGAACACTCTCTTTACATCATCCCATCACCACAGCACACACACACATACACCACGTCATTACTCTGAGTAATGCATCCTTTATGTTGTTGTTTTTTTGTTACGTATCTGTTTTTGTCTGTTCAGGGTTGTTCTTATTTTATTTGCTAAATGGTTTTGCCGTTGTTGGTATTGCTAGTTGGGCTCCTTTTGTTTTGTTTTAAGGTTTTTTTCATTTCGTGGCTTGTCTTGAAAAAGAAAATTAAAAAAAAAAAAAAAGGTTCCTTTGAAGGGGTGTCACGGTCTACAAAAGTTTTGTAACTACTGATGACCCCAAAAGATATTTGAAAAATGTGATGCATACTACAGTACTACAACAGTGCAGTAGTAGTAATTCTACTGATGTCAGTGTCTTGCTTTCAATTTCATCTGGTAAAAGAGATACTTTGGGTCACATGAGTAAAATGTAAGTCGTTACCAGGCAGTACAGACATTAAAACAAGTGACATAGTAGTTACCCGAGCTGACCCTCAGATGTTATAGACAGAGGAACAGTGGAGAAACAATCTGGCAGAGTGAGAATGTCAGCCAGCGCAGGTTCCATAGCTCCATGTGTTGTGTACAAGCTAAAACAGGGTGATAAGTTGCTCTTTAACAATGAAAAACAGCTAATCTGCTTGATTATGACTGCGTGGATGTGGTTTGAAGAGAACTGACTGACCAATCAACCCAACAACTGTCATCAGATTCCAATTCAAATGCTGCTAAAACCTGATTGGTGCATGGAAATACATGACATCGCATTCTTCCAGCCCACTTTAAACCACTTAGAAATGCACAGAGGACAGCACAAAAAGAGAAATCTGTCATGTTAGTGTATTCATGTCAGACTGTATAGAAGAAGCTGACTGACAAAAACATGTTTTAAAAGTTCTTCTCATATGATGCGATCTCCCTCCAGGTACAGGAGCTGGTAGAGGACATAAAACACTCCCTGGATCTGCGGCTGCATGAGCTGGACTGGATGGATGAAGCCACCAAGGATGCTGCCAGAGCAAAGGTTCGGAGTCTAACTCAGCTTGCGCATCACAACCACGACTCCCTGCCAGATCCGATTAGTATTTGAAAAGAATTTAATTATTTCTTTGCAATTCTTTTCTTTCCGGGGGGTTTGATTGATTGCCTGGTTAGATGGAAGTGTGTGATAGAATACATCAAGGGCTTGACATTGAGAAGTGAGGATCGCCTAATCCGGATCTCTCTGTGGTGCTGATTTAGGGTCTGCACTGCAAGATATCCCTTCTAATACTTTTACAATCTGAAGTTATAATCCTTTTAGAGGGCCATGCTGAATATAAAGAGCTTCCCTATAATCCTATTACATTGGGTTTGCTTGATTAGTTGATGTGTGTGTGTGTTTGTGTGTGTGTGTGTGTGTGTGTGTGTGTGCCTGCCCAGATGATTGTGTGCCTGAGTCCAAAAATGAGAGTGTATGAGTGGTTATTAGTTACTGCAAGTGGATGTGGGGTGATGTTGGACCAGTTGTTTCTCCTCCACTTTCTCCATCACACTGTCTTCTTCCTCTCTCCCAGCTGAAGCACATGATGGTGATGACAGGATACCCAGACTTCCTGCTTAAACCTGAGCTCATAGATGAAGAATATGGGGTGAGTCACGAGCTTTTTATTTCACTCTGTGCTGTGCGGTCATCCTCATCCACACACAAGCACCCACATATTATGCGAACAAATTCTACTTTCCAGGATCCCTTACTCACACTCTGTCTTTAGAGCGATCCTCTATTAGACATTACCATGCATCCTGGGTGATTGTATTCAGATGGAGCAAAATACATCATGTGCAAGAGTAAATCAGCCTGAAGCACACTGACAAGACTGTTCAAATAAATCATATACTTCAAGTATGTTGATAAAACCAGGAGGCGTGTATAAAACCGGGTCGCAGGCAGCTCGGCTGTCAAGAATATGCAATCAAGAGTTTGTTGATGGAAAACTAGTCGGGGCAGCTGTATAAACAGATGTATACTGTACACAACTGGGATGAGTTTTGCTGTGATGTGGGTTGTCGTGAAATCCAGATTTGAAAGCTGTGAACCAATCGAGTGCATCATGAAGGTGGTGCTCAAAGTAGGGTAGTGATTTAAAGAAGAAAAAAAAGCAAACCAAAATCCCCTCAACCTCTCATAAGAGCATTTACTGAAGTGCTGTACTTACAGTTCTGAGGTGCTTAAACATGATTGTTTTCCTTTATGCTGTTTCACACACCAGAGGAAAATATAGGTTCTTCTTACATTCCCAGCTACAGTTTGCAAATTCAGGTTTACATAAATCTTTGATCAGCTTGTTAAATATGATAATTTGTTTAGTTTCAATAGTTGAAACTACCCAATATTATGTCAGCTTGATACAATTAGCTTCACCTTGACCAGCTGAAATATAAAAAATGAAGTTTAAATGTTAGAATTCTAAAATGCATAAGTAATAATATATTGGAACAATTGCAATGGGGCTAGTCTACACTACATAATGAGGTCTCATAAATGCATTGTCTGCAAAGATGATTTTTTTTTTTCTTGAATAGTTCAAAGCCTACATCATTTCCATTCATGTTTTCTAGCTATCAGTGTGTCGCAGTAAAGCATTACTCAGTACCATGTTACATTAATGTGATTAACCTTTCAGTAACTAGTAGTCTGGTGTAAGGGAATGTGATTTGAAACTCAGTAATTACAGTTACTATTCCCAGTTACTGTTACTTTGACATTTGAGGGTTGGCTTGTTCGCTGTCTTACCAGGAGTCAGGGGGTGTGTTGATATCTGGGTGGTTTCTCTGCCTTCAGTAGAGAGTGTGTGTCGTGTGGGTGTCAAGGACTTTGGAATAGTTTACAGGCACATTTGACTTAGCTGTTGGCTCATTGCTATGTTTTGTTTTGTTTTGTTTTTTTTATCTGCATTAACTATCAATCAGTGGAATACTACAGAACCACTGGCATTAATGTGTATCAGCATCAGAAAAACATTGCTCCACAGTGCTACTAGTGGTCAAATACATCACAATAGCCCTTTAAATAAAGAATTGCAATACTTTATTGGCTAGGATGAGTGAAAATTCAGAACAACAAAAATGTGTGTCCTTGGCTGTTTACAGCTTTTCCCAAACAGCTGCATTAAATCTAACATTGAGAGAAACTGGCAGCTTTTCATTAGGAGTTTACTGACAAGCAAAGAGTTGCTTCACCTGTGTTACTGGTTCTTCTCCTCATGTTAAAAGTTCATACACTCAAGGGTGGCAGGTGGATGTGGAAGCTCTGTTAACGGCAAACTTCCTCCATCTGCTGCCACAGTGTTAAATACTCGTCTGCACAGATGTGCATTTTTGTCACAAACTGACAGAAGCACATCTGGCCCTGTGAGACTAAACAAGCAAAGCACGCAGACACGAAAGATGATGTGTTTACTGTCAGTTTAAAGGATGAAGATCTTACTAAAGCAAGCTGAATTAAATTCTTTTGGAAAGTGAACAAAACCAGTTTTCAATCAGTGTAAAATGAACTGCTGCATGTCCATTTTAATGTTCAGCACCGGCACCATACTGAATCACAAATAAGTTGTGACACAAGCTAACACCACAGATTACCACTATGAGCAGTGTTACAGCTAAGTAGTAGCTGACCGGCTCTGTTCACCCCACCTCACTTCACACACATTAACAAAGGTGAAGAAATAGTTTGTTATCTTTGAAAATGCACTTATTTGCCTGCTTGCAGAGTTATATTAGTATGCCGATACCACTCTCTTGTTTTTTGTGCTTGTGGGCAGATTTTGTAACCATAGACACAGAGACAGGCTAACTGTTTCCCCTTGTTTCCAGTCTTTGTGCTAAGCAGAGCTAAGCAGCTGCTATAGCAATAGCTTTATATAGTGTACAGACATGAGAGTGGTATCATTCTCTTCCAGGTCTCCACCAGAAAGTGAATAAGTGCATTTCCAGAAAAGGTCCCACTATTCCTTTCCTTTATCCTACTGTGTTCACACTCACAACTACTTCATGTCTGTGGTTTTGCAGTTCGATGTGGATGAGAAGACCTATTTCAAGAACATCCTCAACAGCATCAAGTTCAACATCAAGCTGTCAGTCAAGAAGATCCATGAAGAAGTGGACAAGACAACGTGAGTGTCATATTACACAAGCTAGACTAGCCAGCTATCTCATCTCACTGACACGCAGTGCAAAGCAATTAAAGAGCGTTAATACATTTGAAATCCCATCTGAGCTCCTGCAGCTGAGGCTCACACCGGACGCTACAGTTACATCACTGTGAATGTGTGTCTCTGTAATATGCTTGACATGCCTAACATGTGTCCCTGTGAATCCCTTTTTAGTTTTGACATATTTGTTGATGCGCCTCTAAATTAAACCAACAGATACCAAATCGACATACACAGCTGGAGAAAATCCATTTGATTTACTTATCTATAGCAGCCAGGCAGCAGCAAAGTGCTGTGGGACATGCACTTCATTTTTCTGAAATACAGCCCTGAACGCCTGGATTGAGTGATTCTCTGCTATGACAACACATTACAGTCACATTAGTATTCCAAGGTGCTCAAAACAACTGTATCATTAGCCCACACTCAACACCCTGAAGAGTTAAATCACATACTCCCCCTTTATCACCAGAAAGCGAACCTTTCATCACTCACTCTGTCTTGTGGCTACGAACAAATAAAGAATGAAACGCTCCTCCCTGTGTTTGTCTCTCCTCAATCTCTGCACAGTCCATGCAGAGCCATCAGTCTTTCACTCCCAAAACAAGGGCATCTCACACATTCAGAGTTAGTCATTTGGGGGATTTTGTGCCAATCGATTGGTCTGGCTTTAAGTGGATTACCATAAAGGAACTGTCCGCGGTTTCATATGCAGAGAGGAACTTTGGCCGTGGGACCACACACGCTGAATATTTCTCACCAGGGTGGTTTAAGAGAGATAGGCAGAGGTGTTTGGAATTCTGTTCAGGATAGGGGAGTGTTTCAAGTAGGTAGATTGGTGAATTGAGTGTGTTTATGCGTGTGTGAGGGATCCCATCTTTAAAACCATGTTTGTTTGACACTGTTTTTTTCTCCTCAGGTGGCTTCTCCCCCCTCAGGCCCTTAATGCCTACTACCTCCCTAACAAGAACCAAATGGGTGAGTGCCTGGCTCTTCATTGCACATACTGATATTTGTCTTCTCTCTGTCATCCCACACACACACACACACACACACACACACACACACACACACGCACGCACACACAATCCATCCCCCATTGCTATTCTGCACCAAGACATGGGCAATGCATAAGTTACATGCAATTATGCCATGTTGCCGCCTGTTTTCGACAAGTCAAACACGACGGCTGCTTAGAAAAAAGCGTCCACCTCCTCATATCATATTCCTTCTCATCGCTCACTTTCTACTTCGATCTCCACCTCACATACTTAATACCTCCCTGGAGGAAAAACAAGCAGTAACATCTTCCCGAGTTTTAACAAATCTAGCCTTGCGATGTCACCCCTCCCTCTCTCCCTCCCTCCCTCCCATGATCAGCCTGCTGTCTGTGTCTGCCTGCCTGCTGGATTAAATCTCTTGCAGAAAAATCAATGGTGTGCTCGCAAGCTGATGCTTGAGGATAGGAGGAGTCAGACAAACAGTCATCAGAGTCCCCTGGGTCATTTTTTTAACACACACATTTCTCTCACTTAACCCAGCTACTTCAGTTCTCAGCCCTGTAATCATTTTCACACTCTTTTTTTATATATATATTAAATTAATATCGGCTACTTAAGATGTACCGCCATCTCTTTGGCTTCTTTTATTTCATGTCTGGAATCAGGTTCCGTTTGAAGATAATGAGACGAGGACAGAGGTTTAATTAAAAGTTGCTCCTGAACATTGTCCCTTTTTTTCTCTTCATGAACAGCTTTATCGATACAGAGTCAGTTTCTACTTTCATTTAATTGGCTCACAGTCAGTAAATGACTGGTTTCACTGACAACCTACACATTAACCAACATGCTTTAAAGGCTGCAGTTATTTAAATGACTAATTAAAATAAATTGCTCAAGGTGACACTAAAATCACGAAGAGTCATCCTCTCTGGAACATGAATGTCTGTACTGTGCAGTGGTTTGAGGGGCACAACCTGACATTAAACATCCAAAAACTAAAGAAATGGTCTTCAATTCTAGGTCTGCTGGTGATTACAGCCCAGTTTTAATCAACAGGGAGAGAGTTTAGCAGGTAACAACACACAAGTACTGAGGTATTCATTTTGATTCTCAGTTACAATGGGCTCATCAAGTGGAAAATGTTCACGAATTAGCCAGCCTCTGCATTATCTGTGAAAACTCAGGGTTCATGGAGTGGATAAAAGCATTCTTCTACACAGTCAAGGCAGCTATTGAATCTATTATTTGATATGGTATCCCAACATGGTTTGGTAGCCTATTCATTAAACTCAAAAAGCAACTCCAAAACCTGATCACAAGGGCTGGAAAAATAATTAGCACACTGCCCCATCTTCTCTCCAGATATGTGAGGAGACGGTGAGGAAGCAGGGCCTTAAAATCACCTGTGACCCAAATCACATCCTTCACACATGCTTTCAGGTAGAAGGTACAACTTTCCAAACTGTACACTGAACAGGAATACATTTTGTCAACAGTAAGAGGTTAAGTATGTGTGTGTGTGTGTGTGTGTGTGTGTGTGTGTGTGTGTGTGTGTGTGTGTGTGTGTGTGTGTGTGTGTGTGTGTCTGTGTGTGTGTGTGTGTGTGTTTTGGGCAGTGCAGTTTCTTTTATGTATGGCATCTGTGCAGTGTCTTAGGACGTATGTGCCATAACCTCGGTGTGTATATAGATGTGGGTGTGATGCTGAATTTCGTCAACATGTTCTCTTGAGGCCCAGGACAGATTTTCTCCAACGTGAAACAAAAAAAACAAAAAAGCCACTCTCATCTCTCTGATCCCTACAATAGTTGAAATATTTCAGTCAACTAATCAATCAGAAATACATTTTTATTTTGCCATTTTAATTAACTCTTTCTAAATTTAAAGCTATGAGACAACAAGTGGAGGACATCCTGTGACTAGTTCAATGATAATATACCTAAGATTATTTAAAGTGTTGTTTTAGTTTAAAAAGTTCAGGACATAGTAATGGTTTCAATAAATGACATGTCTTCTTCAGAGTGTATGATGGCGTGGAAGAGGTGTAGAAGCTTAATCGTCGCTGGGAAGTGCAGTGTAATGCTGATCTAATTTTGGACCCAACAGCAAAACTCAGACTTGCAGCTTGTGATAGTTTAAATGCAGATTTTTGATACCATGTTGAGATGGAGGTCTGGAGAGCTGAGCCAGAATGATGGTGGAGCAGAGCAAGCAGAGGGAGCTGAGTAGTTGGCTGGAAGGCAGATTGGCAAACGCAGGGTGAGGCATGCAAACAGAGACCACAGAGAGATGATAAACCTGAGGCAGAGGAAAACACAGAATTAAACTAGACTCAGGCAAACACGAAGAAAATACTTAACAAGACTTAAACTTGGCTGTCACATTCGTACCATGTTGGCAAACTGAACGATCTGGTGAAGAGTGGAGTGTAGAGCCGGGGTGTACAGTATGTACTGTACTGCAGTATGTACTGCTTGATGGGTGGATGGGTTGCAGGTGTGCAGGTTGATTGGCAGCAGGCGGGAACATGAAGTGCCACACCCAAACAAACAAATGCTCAAAACAATTATATCTTGTCTTTCCAAAACTCTTATCTTTGACCTCAGTGGCAGACGTCATGAGGTCAAGGTAAGACGTAGAAAAGAAGACAGTGTAAGAGAATCCAACTGCAGTTGCACGAGGCAACATAATTACATGACGGACAAGACAAACTGTGTTAAGCCTAATGTGCTGAATATGATCTGATGAGCCTGTACATGTAGATGCTGAGTGAACACCTTGAAAGGTTGGCTTGTTGTGCGTTGAAGCTGTTTTGGCTGATACAGGCTGTGGAGAGTGACATGTCAATCAAACGGTGCATTGCTTTAAATGTTGTTGCCTCAATGAACTGTGGGACGGCATTATCGTCTCTCCTTTGCTAAAGGATGATTCAGTGTATTTTTTGCTAACAAAGATACCAAAGGAAGTGTTTAAGCACCTTTCCTTAGCATTTAAAGAATTTGACCAACTCTTATCATTTCTACCACTTAGAAACTTCCAGGTCCTTTCACTCGGTTAGGAACCTTCCTATCAAACACTGCTATTTGACCGCTGCCCATGACATGCAGCTTCCTCTGGATGAAGCAAGAACTTGTCACTGTTGTATTTGGTCTGTGTGCTGCAAGAAACACATTTGGGCAACTGGAGAGACTTTCCATCACTGTCCTCTATAGCAGTTGCACTGGGGGATTTGGGATGGAAGCATGGATGTACGGATTTTACATCAACAGCTTTGAGGCTTCTGTGTTTTCCATTTCCTCCTAACTGTCTTTTTCCCTGCAAAGAACTCTCATAGTGAAACCAGAGTGTGTGATATTAATTAATAATGAGTTGTATCTGGACATTTCCACTTCCCTCATGTTGTTTCTTTATCTCTCTTCCAGTCTTTCCCGCCGGCATCCTTCAGCCCACTCTCTACAACCCTGACTTCCCACAGTAAGTAGCCCTCCTCCTGTCCCCACCTGTCCCTGCTGTATGCTCCATAGGGAGGCGACAACATCACCACAGCCACAACAACAGAGGTCATTAAAGGCTGCCTTAGTCTGGCAAGCCTCTGCTTCCCTGAAGTCCCAACACACCTGATTAAACCAATTTAACTACCCACCAAGAGCTCAATTACTGAACAAGGTCCTGCTAATGGAACAGGTGTCATTGAGAGGTTGCCTCCCTAAATTTGAGTCCATCGAGTAATTTGATGGTGCATGAAAGTAGATAGCCTCCCTGTCTGTCTCCCAGTTCTATTTATCTCACTTGTTCTCATTTCTGGCTCTCAAATAAGCTCTTTGTGATGAGAAATTCATGCCTTGGAGTCACAGCATTATTGAACAAAGCGATTCATAACTTTCGTCACACATTCAAATCAGAACACAAATTATTTCTTCTTCATTTGTGCATTTTAGATATAGAAGCTCTCATGTGGAGTATTTCATGGTCAATAGTATCTTTTGGAATACCGCTGCTGATCGGCAATGCAGCATTTAGAGACAATATGTAGAATCTTTAAAGACCTTAAGTCGACCAAGGACCAAGTTTTTTCCACACAACTAATATGGAAGCAAATAATCTCCATAATTATTTGAATCTCATCAGCAACTGAATACGTCATTTTGAAATGTAATCACTGCTGCATGTTTAATGTTCCACTGAAACGTCACTGATATCCAGGCTCGACTGCCTTTCCTTGATATCCCAGCTGTTCAGATTCGAATTTTTACATCTTGAATTGTAATGTTTGGATTTGACCAGGTCATTTTGAATACTGGGTGCTTGAATTTTCTGTCTGGATTTGTCAGCATTAAACTTTTGAAACTGCAAAGTTTAGACCAATGACAGGAGAATTCAGACCTCATTCATTCCAACAGATGTTTTCCAAAGATATTTCACTGCTATAAAGTCAGTCGTATTTGAATTTCAACATTAAGTATTCAGTAGTGATGAAATCTCAAAATTAGGTTTTCAGTTGCTGCTAAGTTTCATCATTATGACATTTATTTGCTTCTACAACTGAGAAATATTCAAGGATTTCTAAAATTTAAGAATTTCTAAAAAAAAAAAAAATAGATTAAAAGATAAATTTTAATTGAACCAGGACATCAAATTTCACGTCTCGGCCTTGGAGATGACAAATTCATAAACTGTTTTCAGTACTTTTTGATATATACTGTGTAAACCTTTCAGTCTGTTGCAAGAACGTATTGAGGTTCAGTACTCATCTATAACAACCAGCAAGTAATCATAATGAAGTGTGCTGATCAGTATACGAGGATTATATTCAGGTGTGGGCCTCCTATAGACAAACATGATGTAGAAATGGAGAATTATTTGCTATTATCTGCTAATTATTTATTTATTGTTGATTCATACATTGGTTGTCACTGCTGTATTTTTTTATTGTACTTTTTGATTTCTTTTTAAATTGTTTTTTGTGTCAGGGAGTAATTTAATTATGTTGTTGTCTTGCTCAGCAGTACAACAACAACATTTCTTGGATGTTGAGAAACCCGACTGACTCGTGTATCTCATGCTGATGAACAGTCCTTTTTCACAGCAGACATTTAATGTCACAGCAGGAAAAGTGCAGGTGTTTGTTTCCAATAATATGAACAATGGCTCCATTCTGTCCCAGTAAGCCATGGCTGTGACAGTGAGCCAGCATGAGCATCACCAGGACCCTGAAACTGAAGCAGCTAAATGGAATTCAGCCATTATTCATTGTATTATCTATGTCTGTGCTTTTCCTTCTGTCACATGTCAAAATATCGTCTGTGACAAAGGCCTTTAACAGGCCTCTGTAGGCCCACTACATCAGCTAAACAATCCCTGTATTTCTAGCCTTTTCTGACCCTTGATGTGTACAATTTACTTTTAATTAATAATTTACAACTGTGTATGATTTATATTACTCCCAAACGTTTATCAGAGCATACCACAGGGTAAACACTGGCTTGACTCCCTGCCTTCCAGACCACCACTGCTTTTGTTTCATTCATTCAGTGCAGTGTGAAAGTCCACTTACATGATTCACATGAGGTAAGCAACTGTTTTGAAGAAGCTTTCTGCGGTTACCAACTGAAAAATGAAAATGAATCACGTGGACAATGTGCAAACATGGCCACTGTAAAAAAAAAAAAAAAAATTAAATGAGTTTTTCCATTACAATGATCGACAGCTAATACAAAATGTCAGATGTAGGAGTGAACACACCAACAAGGAGGTGTTTCAACAGGGTTTTTTCTTTTTTACATTTACCACTGGTAACTAAAAAAGTGAACTTTTAGAGGACAGAAAACTAGCTGTTAGCAGTGATTTGTTACATTTCAATTCTGCACAAGTTGCTCGTTATACAATGCTGGCATGAATTAAAACCAAATGGATGCCTGGAAGGTAGACAATCAATCAATCAGTAGTGTGATTTGGAAAAATGATTTGTGAGAAACAATGTGCTGAAGCACTGAAGAATGCACAGGTGCAAAAACAATTTTCTCCACTCAACATACCTTTTGTTAGCCTAATCACTGAGGAGCAAACCTACTGCTGCCAGTAATGAGCATTACGCTAAGCCAGTACATATGCTACGGTGCAAATAGCTGCACCTCCTGCATTGATACCAACTCCACTGAGTAACTACACACACGCACGCACGCACGCACGCACGCACACACACATACACACACTCCTCAATTAGCAGTTTGTGTACCTAACATTAGCTAACACTTCTATGTCTTCATTAGAGGTGATCTCCACTACTTCCACTACCTGCTACCGTGCATGCTAATCAATATTAATTGATGATGGAGTACTGTGTGTGTGTGTGTGTGTGTGTGTGTGTGTGTGTGTGTGTTTGAGCCTGTCCCCCTGAAATTATTACTGCAGTAGCCCTAACCTCCCATAAACTCTTGCTCTCTCTCACTCCCACACATACACATACACACACACACACACACACACACACACACACACACACCATCACGTCGAGTATAATGAAGCTTCAATCAGCCAGTTAGTTTAGCGGGGAGTCGGGCCCAGTGTGAGGCAGCGTATCGACTAGCTGTCAGAAAGTCATTTTCCGATGTAGCCATGTGAATAGCCTCAAGTCTGCCCTCTCATCGCTCTCTATATCTGCATGTGCTGCAAAGACCGAAGACAGCGCTCGAGCTCGGCCCAGGGTCAAGGAGAGGTGGGGCCACCCACTGCTTTTTGGAAGCAGGGGGCACATGAGGAGGGGGCCGTACGCAGGGTGTGGGCTAGTGGGTGCTTACACAAGGTTGGGACGTGTCACAGGGTGCTTTTTATTTTATGGGAAATTAAGATTTATGTTCACACTGCAGCTGAAAGGTCCCAGTGCTGATTTTTCCCTCACATGTGAAATGGATGTGTCCTAATCAGTGTGAACAGAAAAATGTGGCAATGAGCTTCTTTTATTCAATACCAATCTGAACAACATGGATCCAAAATTAGATCCCAAGTGCAGCTTGTATTTTGTGTGGCCTGTCTGAGCAGAATGAGCAATGAGGACAATGGGGCGAAAAAGGGAAAGAGAGCCACAGAGCTGACTGTAATGAGAGGCCTCAAATCAGTCAAAAGGCACGCTGCTTTGTTCTTAAGTGAGTGGATACACACACACACCGAACTTGTTAAGAGCAAGTAATGCAAAGACTCTTAAAGCATTTACTTTCTGATTAGATACTGTATTAACGTGTGAAAAAATGTCAATACCCCTATTTTCATGATAAATGAAGCGCTCAGAAGCTCTGTACCACATGATTTAGACCTTTAAGGAATAGTTTGACATTTTGGGAAATTCACTTCTTCACTTTCAGTTAGAGGGGCAGATCAATACCTCTCTCATGTCTCTGTCTGTTAAATTTGAAGCTAGAACCAACCTGTCTCTGTCCAAACGTAACAAAATCCAGCTCCCAGTATCTTTAAAGCTCAGCAATTAAAATGTTATTTCACATTTGTTTACTGATTTTTAACCCCTGTTTTCCGTGTTTATGGTAAGATAACTCTGTCCTTTCTCCAGAGTGGTATCGTTCTCACGTTACATCTCATCTCCTTTCTTTGGCAAGAAAGTGAATAAGTGCATTTCCAAAAAAAAAAAAAATGTCTGATTACTCCTTTATTACACACCTAAGTATATTTTACTGAACACCAGCCACCATTGCTACCAGAGACAGTTACAGAGTCATTCTAAACACTAAAACATGACCAACCAGCAGCTCAAGTAGAGTCACAAATTCAGCAAGTTGACTCAGTGATGCCAGTTACACAGCAAAATCTAACACTAACTAACATTAGCCAACATCTTAATCTAGTGGTCATACCCAACTAGACCAAGTATGGCTGAGTGTACTCAGGTGATCAAGGGTGTTTTAGTGCAACAAGGAGAAGACTCCAAGAAGACTTGCAACAAGGAAACATGCTTGCAAGTCTTCTTTCACAAGTTCATATTCTTGCTTTAAGTTTAGGCAGTTTAAGATGTTATAAGCTCCTGTGGATAATGTTCCATATTTCTCCTTCCTGCCAGATCTCTAAACTACGGAGGCATAGGGGCTATCATTGGCCATGAGCTAACACATGGATATGATGACTGGGGTAAGAATGGCAACCTCTTCAACCATAATCCATTGCAACAATGCTCATACACCCACAGTTTTTCACCATTTTGTACACCATTGTACTCAATTGCTTTGAACTATTCTATTTCACAGAAAGAGCAAGGGTTCCCTTATGATTTCTAGAAGTTTATGACATTTGTAAGGATGTCTGCAACTGTAAAGCAAAGACTATTCTGAGCCACAATCTCTAACTTTCATTTCCAGTCTAAAGTGTTGCCCTTTAAGATACATGAAAAGAATTTAATGAGAGTGTGTAATTTCTGCCAGACATCAACCAAAATACTGGGAAAACTCTGAGTGCGTGGTAGGACTGTGCACTGCCAGATAGTCAGCCATCATTTTTATTCTACAAATTTAGCTGGCTGAGAATCAGTTCAGTTGGCTCTTGAATTGGACACATGAGCCAAGGTCAGCCCTGGGTTTAACAACGCTTTGCCTCCTGATGGTTTGACTCCCACAGCTACAACAAGCGTGACAGATGACGTGCTGGGCAGCTCTTTGGACTGTGAAGTCAAGTTATAGGTCGTGATGTCTCCATGCTAACACTGCCCCCCTGCCCTTTTGCCCCTCATCTTAGTGATGCAATGGTTCATGTCCCTAGGGGGCCAGTACGACCGCCACGGCAACCTCAAACAGTGGTGGACAGAGGAGTCCTACAGGAAGTTCCAGAGGAAGGCCGAATGCATCGTCAAGCTCTACGATAACTTCACTGTTTATAACCAGAGGGTGGGCCTGTACACACACTCAAACACACACTGCACAAGGCCTTACATGCGCATGCAATATTTATGATAGTGTTGCATAGACATATGGCTTCACTGATAGTTTAGACTGCTATTAGGTTTATATTGAAAACCATATGTCAGAAAGTCAGTGTCCACCTCTAATATGACACAGTGTGATTTATCACAGGTGTGTTGGGATGTGTTCAAGACTTTTTTTCTTTCTTTCTCATGGTATCCAAAGAGGTATTGTGTATGGTTTTTTTGTATTCTTGTGCTATACTGAAGTTTCAAATTCTGGACAACATTAACATTGGAATACTAACTGTCTAATGTCTTCAGTGGGCTGGGGGGAGCTTTGTCAAGTCTGACAAAATAACCCTGATGATGTCAGAGTGATGTCATCAAGGTTATCTCAGACTGTGTCTGAAGATTATAAATTTATAACAGGAAGCCTGTATTACAAACAGGGCAAGCACAGTTTGAAAAATACAGGCATTACTCAGACAGGGACATTCTGACAAAAGACTATTGAGTTGTATTATGGGAAATCTAGGATCCATGGTTTTTGGAGCTCCTTTGACCACTGCCAGGAAACACAAGTCACTATATTTCTTCTGCTGCAGTTGTGACTATTCAGTTTTTTTTACAAGATTTCTGCTTATTTAGGGAGCATATCTGTGTTCCCAGGGCTCTCTGTTACCCAGTCAATGTTCTGTTAACTGGGTAACATAAAACCCTAGGAACATAGGAATGACCCCACCTATTTCCAGCCTTTATGTTAAGCTAAGGTAACTAAGAACTCCTGGCTCCAGCTTCATATTCAGCATACAGACATGCAAAATGTCTTCTCAACTAACTCTTGGCGAGAAAGCGAAGAAGCATATTTTCCTGAAATGCAGAAGACAAGGTCTTAACTTCACCGAGCAAACACTGCTGTTTCATATTGGCCTTTTAGTCACATGTCAGATCCTGGATTGAAGTACATGCATGAAGTACATGTATAGACCAGCACACAAGTGCAGAGGCAGAGATGTGAAGACCTGTCAGAGCTTCAGATGTCTCCTTTCTGTATGTCTAGGTGAATGGCCGTCTGACACTGGGGGAGAACATAGCAGACATGGGAGGGCTCAAGCTGTCATACTATGTAAGTAATACTTGATAACATCATTGTTCAAATACTGTGGCTTCACAAAATTTAAATATTAACGTTTGCTATATCAGTATCAAGTGCCTCTGTCCATTTCCTGTCTCAAAAATTGGCCTCTGTATTCTTCATAAACCACTCTGCTTTATTTGCGTGAAAGTAAGAGCAGAAGTGTCCTGGACTCAAGATAAAAGATAAACATTTTTACTTGGATTGCCCGTCTCTGCTTGTATCAGTGCGTGTGTGTTTGCCTGGACAGCAGTTCCATACTGAGTGTGTCAGTGGTCTATATTAAAGCGAGGAGGGTTTTGTGCATGCAGAAATAAAAAGTACAAAGGGAATGAGTGAATGCTTTTAAATAAATGGTAATATCAAAATGCAAATACAGCAAGAGTGTCATAGGGAGTGTTAGTCGTGTAAATCAGTTAGATTGGCTGATGTAAACATAAGAGGTAAGTTTCTATCATGTTTCGGGGAGACTGTAATTGTGACATTTGGTTTCAGATGTTCGTTTAACTCCACACATCTTTCTCACTGTCCAGGCGTATCAGAAGTGGGTGAGGGAACATGGTCCAGAGAGGCCCCTGCCTGGCCTCAGATACACACATGAACAGCTGCTCTTCATTGCCTTTGCACAGGTACAGAAGCACCCGAAAAGTTTCACACTACTCTCTTTCATTACATTTACATGTTAAATCATTTTAGCTGCCTCTCTCAGTAGGAGCACTGATCATGGAGAGCAGGTAGGAGTTCTATATTATCCCAATGGATGCATTAACCATTGGAGGGATCAGAAAAGCAGCGCTGATGACAGTGCAGTGGCTCTAAGCACTTGACCACCCCCGCTCTTTGTAACTATTATGACTATCATTGAAATTCAATGGTTTCATTGAAATTCATGGCTTAATGTAACAGTGGCAAAGTCTAGACCCACTTTTAATGCAATTTGCACTGTTTTAGCCATTTTTAAAATTCCTGCCACAGGGAAGTGATAAAAAAAAAAAAAAAAATCATGCATATGTGTGTGCATTAATTTGAAATGTCACATGAGCATGTCCAGCATGAATGAGAAGCCAAATTTTCAGCTGTGAGGGAATTCAACAAACTGTGTTCACATAAAATGTATGTGGTTTGGTGTTTAAACCTGCACAGCAGGTCAGCAGACGAGCTCTTTAAACATGATTTCTTAAATATCTAACCTCTTAGAAAAAAACGAAAAACAGACTGTTCCTGTAAAAAAAAAAAAAAAAAAAACTTGTGTATACTTGTGTATATATATTTATATTGTTATATCTTTTACTTATTGTTATATTTTCTACTATTGTTATGTTTTTACTTATTGTTATATTTTTCACTTACTGTTATATTTTTACTTTTTTAATAGCTTCTTTTAATAGATGTGTCGTGCACCAACCTCACCAAAGCAAATTCCTCGTATGTGTAAAATCGTACCTGGCAATAAAGCTCTCTGATTCTGATTCTGATTCTGATTAGATATCTCAGTGTAACTAAGATTATTCTAAGTATCACTTTACCTGCCAATTATTTGGGTTAAAACATTTTTTTGAAAAAATAGTTCGATATTCAGTTTGCTCTAATAGAAGATTAAGAAAATGAGTTAATATTCTCATTTCAGAAGACTGAACCACAGGAGTTTTGGTATTTTTGCTTGAAAAATGTCTTTGAAAATGACGAGTAATCAGTTATCAGAATTGTTGCTGATCAATTTTCTGTCGATAGACTTGTTTGTTGATCATCTAAATGTTTCAGTTTGAAATAAATAGCATAATATTCTTAGCAAACATATCATTTATGCTACAAAGACAGTGTGTTGTGAAATGTGAGACAATAGTATGTCTCCAGAGTGCCCAGTTTCTGTCTTTATGACCATGTGTGACCAGTTTTAGCCAATCATGGAGCAAGCAGTAGTGACAGAAGGACTCAGACCCTTTACTAAAGTTTAAAAATCCTACCTCAGTAAAAGTACAGTATCATCGACAAAATGTACTCAAAGCATCAAAAGGAAAGGTTCTTCTTTTGTAGTGCAATAAAAGTTTGATTGGAAAGATTGTTAATACTAATTAGTAGCATTTTACCCTTGTTGCAGCTCAAGGACCACAAGCTAAATCTGAGGGGTCGTGTTTTGATTACTAGACTAGGAAAGAGGGAAAAAAACAAGTTCTGTTAGCAGAGTTTGGATTGTGTATTTTTTTACTTTTCTCCTATCTTCGCTTTTTGTGAAATGTTGAATGATTTGACCTCTTTGGGCCTCAAACAGTTATTTAAATGAAACCATCTAAGAAGTTTAGAGGGCAAAATCACTTCTGAATCACAACAAGGGGCTCCAGCTGCTTCTTTTGTCAGACGCTGCCAAGAAAGCTTGATATGATATCTGTTTTTATGTCAAATCTGATCTTTTAAAGCTGAAACTATAGCTTTTAAATGTGGTGCAGAATGAAGAGCAAAACGTCCCTCTGAAATGTAATGGAGTGAAAATGGTTAGAAAATGTAAATACCCAAGTGAGGCACAAACAGCTCCAAACTGTACTCGAGTAAATGCACTTTGTTACCACTGGGAGCAGCTGAGCCTTCACGCTCAGGGCTGACCTGTAGCCTCACTGTTGTATTCATGTTCTTTTCAGAACTGGTGTATGAAGAGAAGATCTCAGTCCATCTACCTGCAGCTGCTGACTGACAAACACGCACCAGAGCACTACAGGTACAGTACACAGTTGCATAAAAACACTCCCAAGAGCCCAGAAAGTTTGAAGATTTCAACTGCAGAATAATCTTCTATTCCAACATATTAAAAAAACACTCATCTATCTACAGAGAGGAGTGCACAGGTCATGTCAGGAATGTGCCCTGTGAAACAAATTCATGAAATCCACTTTTGGTACACGCATACACAGACACAAATGATTCACAATCTCCACATTGCTAATGGTCGTTGCTGCGTGTCCTTCCCCTGCAGAGTGATCGGCAGCGTGTCCCAGTTTGATGAATTTGCTCGTGTTTTCCACTGTCCGAAGGGCTCCCCAATGAACCCTGTGGATAAATGCTCCGTATGGTGACCTCTCCACCTGCCTGTTGACCTTGGGATGAACTTCATCTTCACATCCCCCACCCACACACACAACCTGTCCTGCATCACACACACATCAGAGCCAACAGAATGATACAGAGCACATATAGCCTATTCTTTCCTATAAAAGACAACAGGAAGGAAATGTGTCTTTTCAACATGTTTTCTAGTAGGAGAATTCATACCATTGTTCATTGTGTGTTCCAGCCTATCTAAAGCATGGGTCACATGACCATCAATCATGTACATATATATTATTTGATTATATATTTTTCTATGTTTAAATTTATTTTCAAATCATCTATTTTTCTATTTTAGCAGATATATCACATACATTATGCGTAGGATTCATGAGCTGTTTGGTTTTTAATTAAGCGACGTCTTTCCTCAATTGGTTCTCTCCTTTGTAGCATCAACTAGAAAAACTTCAGCATATCAGAAGATTAGAGATTGGCAGCAGCAGTGATTTCAGCCCCTAATGTAAACTGGACAAGGACCAATTTAAGATGAACTCCTTGTGGCATCCATGTGCTTGCCAAAATGTTGCTCTTTCAATTTGGTAATGGAGTCTGATATGTGTTGCAACGCTGCACTCTTGTGGCTGCAGAGAGGAATGGTCACTGTTCAGCCACCATGACTGTCGTATCGTTTGCCTGCGTTGGTCCTCTTGTTACTGTGAGTGTTTGTACGGTTTTTAAGATTTGTCAACTTTTTAAAAAAATGAAGGTGGACTCATGGTGGATGTTTTTCTCAGGATTAGTAGCAATGTGCAGCGACAAATAGAGGACCTTTGTGTCTCTATCTACATTCAAGTCCTACAGTACAATCACAAAGGAGCTGGCATATTTATCAAGCACTGGAATTCACTGCACGGGCAACAACCTGACCCTTCTGGATGTGCTGACTTGAGAGTCCTTTCTATTGAAAAGAGAGAAACCTCTGCTATTGGATTATTCACATCTCTGCATTTCCTGACGAAGTCTGAATGATTTTACACAACCCGAGTGAGGGAGAGCACCAGGTCACACCATACAGTATATTCACAGTAAACTCAATAGACAGAAGCCAACACTCTGTGCAGAAGAAAGTGCAACTATGGTAGATGGAGAATCATACATTTGTACACAGTGACATTTGAAATAAAAAAAAGACTTTTGTATAAACAATCTGTTGGTACAAAAAAATATGAGTCTTTGTACAGTGGAGACGTATATCAGATGCTAGGGTTGTACAGTTTGTTTGATGAGAGTGCATGTTACCCTCTTGACCATCATTAAATTCTGATCAATATATATGGAGGACATCACACACACACACACACACACACAAGACTCTACAGCTGCTATTCCACCCGTGGCTGCTATCTCTTCCTCTCTGTTGGTCACCGTTTAATGTTTGAATAAATACAGAGGATCACGGTCTCATGTTGCTTTAGTCTGTGTGTGTGTGTGTGTGTGTGTGTGTGTGTGTGTGTGTGTGTGTGTGTGTGTGTGTGTGGGAGCGAGGGAGATACGTTACTTCTGTATGTGCTGGTTATTATCGATGTGGTTGTTTTATCAGCTGTGTCCTGGCAGGCTTGGATCCTCCAGCGATGTGAGCCAGCTCTCTCTTGGCTTCCCAGCGTTGGATGGTGGAAGTCCACCTCTCCCACTCTGCCTCCTGCTTGTGTGAAACCTGCAAAGCCCAGCAGGAATCAAACAACACAACATCAACAAGCTGTGCAAACCAGACAGGTGTTTCATAAAGCAAGATTGCCAGTTAAACCAGTAACAATTATTGTGCCAGACCTTTCTAAAGCTTCCTCTTTACTGCTGCACTGTAAAAAGGGATCAGCTCGCTGTATGTGCTGCACTTCTTGTGTGCCATATTTAAAATCCGAGCTCCTTCTTTTTTGGTTTTGACCTGTGGCAGCAGCCTCATAGTTGAAGTAGCATTTTTCACTAGTCTATCTTTACATGCCATTTAAATAAAAAGAATCAAGATACCCAGAAATTCATCTGTTAACAATACCGGGACTATTCAGCCATGCCAGCAGCTCTATGTGGCTGTGCCTTCACACAGTGCTGCTTTGACCTAAATGCTAACATCAGCATGTTAACGTGCTCACAATCGCAATAGTAACGTGCTGATATTAAAGAACAGAATTTGTACCATGTTCACATCTTAGTTTGTCATGTTAGCGTTTGCTAATTAGCACTAAACACAGTCCAGCTGAGGCTGATGACATTAGTTTTGCAGGTTGGATAAATTAAAACCATGAAGTCAATGGATCACAAAAGTTGGATTAAGGATTGGGCTTACAGTTCATATTTGCACAAACATGAATGTGTCCAACAAATTTCATGGTAAGTCATGAATACAAGTGTATAATTTAGCTAAAAACACCAATATCATCCTGCTGGTGGCATTAAAGGAAAAGTCAGAAGGTCACCAAAGTTAGTGGGATTCACCATCTGGGGGTCGGGGCTGCACAAAATGTCATGGCCATTTGTCCATTAGTTGTTGAGATATTTGCTGGACCAAAGTGAGGAAGACACTGCCATTCGAGTAACTATACTGTCAATGTGGCTAAATGTACAAGAGGGCCTGAAACAATTCAAACTGTATTTTCACATTATGGAGGCTTTTATGTCACTTGTGCCACCTTCATAAAAGACCCATCAGGATCCACTGTTAATTAAGATGATGCATGAGAGGTGTCAGTGTGCAGACAGGAAGTCTCCCTGGAAAGCAAATTATACTGGACCTTCCTTTGACTCTACCTGTCTGACCAAACACGCAGGAACCAAAATGTCAGCTTTTCAGACAGTATCCTTATTTTATAGCTTGCCGACTTCAAATGTAAGCAATACGCAAAGTGAGAATTTTCTAAACTCACTGATAGGTATAAATTCACGTCTTTGTGAAATATGTCTCTTGTATCCTTGTGCAGGTAATCCATGAATGCAGGCTGAGCACTCCTAATTCCTGGCTGTTTTCACCTGTTCTCTCAGCACCTAATGCTAACAGCTGTGAAGTTAGGCTGGCAAGGCAAGTGTCCCCCATTGCTAGCTTTAAGATTAGTTAGGCTTAGCTCATGTCTGCTTTGAAATGTATTGTCTCCCCATGTTAAGTGCTTGTGTTTGCACTGATTGACAAGCTTGTATCAGGGAAGTCGGTGCCAGATGTTTGTTTTACAGTTTGTGGTAGACAACCTCTGTGTTAGTTATAGTTAGTTTATTGCTTGTTCCATGTCTCTTTTACTAATGAGTGATTACATTCACATTATGGTTGATCATTTCAACAATACCATGTTATCTGCTTTAAACACTGTTGCTCCACTAAAGATTAAAACGAGGTGGACTGACAGAACCTCCCCACGGTCAAACAACAGCAGTGCTAATGAGAGGAAGAGAATCTGTCGAGTAGCTGAAGAAAATGGAGGAAAACTGAAGAAGCCATGGCTGTCTGTATCAAAGCAATACGTCTGGCAAGAAAGGATTACTTTTCCAAGATGATCACAGAGAATGCTGGAAAGTATTACTCTCCACAATGGAACAGCTACTGAACACTGCCCCCACCCATCCACAGTTCTCTGCATCAAACTGTGAAGAACTCGCATCATTCTTCAATAACAAAATAATTTCAATTAGCATCACTAGCTGCTAATCGCATACAGTCATAAATGTGCACAAAAAATATTTGACAGAGGGGCCCAGTAGTATGTGAGATTAGATAGACATGCACACACACACATACACACACACATAGAATTCCTTGCAGGCTTACGTCTGGCGGAGATCAAAATCATGTGAAATGAGCCATTTCCGAGATACATACCTGCTGGGAGCCCATCCTGGCCACCTGGAGCTTACTGTCCTCCTTGTTCTGCAGATTCTTGATGCTCTCTTCAAATGTCTGTTGACACAGACTATCTATAATATCTATGCAGGCTCACAGTGACAAAAACATTCACTATTAAGGGAAAAGACACAAGATTTCTGAAATTCACTCAAGTTTTGAGACTCTTCTGTTCTGAATTGCATGTACCTGTCCTGGCCTCACACATGATTCCTACCTCCTCTCTTATCTCTGTTGTAGGGTTTAAAAAGAAGGGCTTTTTAGGGACAGTGCAAGCCTCAGCATTATAATCAATATTCTAAATGAATGCTTTCAAAATCTGCTGTTTTGTGCCAATATTTAATAACTTCAAATCTGAGCTGTAAATTAAAAACAATTATATCAAAAGTCAGTGTCTCCTCCAGAATTAGAATCTTGTCAGTTTGGAGAAACTACATTTTGATCATTATGAGTCTTAACTGAACCACATTAAATCATTTTAGGTGACATCATCAGTTGTGTGTCATAACTCAGCAAATAGTTCATGAAGGAAGGCAACATGCTTCTCAGCATCGTTATCAAAACCCTGCGCAGGGTGGAATAACATTACCTCAACTTTCTGTGAGTGGTCCTGGAAATCTCTGCTCCTCTGCTGCCTCAGCGGCCTCCTCTGCTCTTTGATACAAGCTTTCTGTTTGTACACCCGCCACTCCAGCTCAGAAACTCGTTGGCAGAGCTCCTGGTTGTTCTTGGAAAGGTCAGCTGACCCAACTGACGAGTCCTTATTTGTATTTTTAAGCTAGGCAGGAAAACAGGGAATTCGCAAAAAACAGAGTAAAAGAACAAACCTGAGACACAAGATGCAAGAAGAGTGCTAGTACATTTTTTATCGTTTCTTTTACATTGTTTATTCAGCAGCTAATGAATTCTGAGAAACCAAATATGATGTAAACAAAGAAGCCTGGCAGCCTCGAGCGTTTTGCACACCGCATCAAAAGAAAACAGCACAGTCAGAGGTAAGGATTTTCAATAAGGATTATGTATATCAACACATATTTACATATTTACACACTTCATAAATCTCTCAGCAGCTTAGAATTGTTTTTGGCTGCTTCAAAACTTTTACTCTCAGATCCTATATGGAGATCTTTCAACAACAGTCCGTGGTGGGGATACTGCCAAATCAGGGACTTCACAAACCATATAAAACATATATAACAGAATGAAACATTTCCATCTGGTACCTCTGACATTTCTTGATGCAGTGTCTTCATGGAACGTTCATAGTCTCCCCTGATTTGTTGCTTTGCGGCACCAAGTTCTTCAGACAAATCGCTAATCTTTGTCTGAGCCTTGCATAGCTCTTCATCTCTGCAACATACAGTAACAGACATGCGAAGATGTCATTTATAATTCCATATTAGATGTCACACACATTTTTACACGCTGTCACTGAGCAGTTTTGTGTCAGCGTACCTCAGTGTGATGGTGGCCTGGTACTGCTCTCTGGCCTGCTCCAGTTTCCTGTGCAAACTGCTGTTGGTCAACACAGCCTGCTCCACACTGTGGGCCAGCCTCCTGTTGTCCACTTTAGCTGTATCCAAAGCCTTCTGTACGGACTCCAGCTGGAAAGTTTGCACACAAACACACACACAGACACAGCAAATGCAGGCTTTTAATTATACAAGCGTGTTAATTTAACTGGATTGACATCTGGCCAAGAAAGAGTCTGGCACACTGTAGAGACACACTGACAGTGATATTGATCTTCTCGTCTAACTCTGGGAAAGAAAGCTAATAAGTGTATTTCCCAAACTGTCAAAGTATTGCTTTAAGGCCCTCATAGCTTCAGTTGATGTTTTGCTTTATTTATGCAAAATCTTAAACATATTCCCAATTAATTGAAACAAACTAGCTGACATAGTGTGCCTCTGGCTTTCAGGGCCTCTGGGAGGTTGGGGTCATTAATCAAGTCTTGGAAGGAGAAGAACTTTGGAAACCAAAAAAATCTGATTGGTAAAGTTGTATCTCAGCTGGTGGAGCCAAAAAAAAATCACATTTTCACATTGTTTTCATTGTAGTATTCTGTGAGTCTTTCTACTTTTTTTAATAGTTCACCTGTAATCACAACATCAAAAGACCCTAAATTACGCCATTTCCTGTTCCCACTCAATTCTAATTATATAATTTTCTACATTTGCACAACTACACTAACTGTGTTTCATACACGTCCTGACAGCTGTTGAGAGACTGAGGTGAGAACTCAAAGAAAAGGGCAAACACTAGAATTCAAGGCCTCTGAAAAGAGAATCTTTAACAAAGGTGAGTTAAAACAGTATGATTTCCAAAGAGTCTTTGGTGTATAAAGCATCTGGAAGATAAAATCTGTTCATCCTTAATACCAGTTATTTTATTTATTTGGAGCATGCATTTACTATTTAAGTACAGGACAACTTTGCACTGTTACATAAGGTACCTGCAGTTGGTTGGAGAGTGACATGTTATTTGCTGTGCTTGCTCTGTCTGATAGTAAGCACTTTCAACTTCTGAAGAAAGCATTTCTAATTAGCTTCATTAGTAACAAGAACTCTCATGTTTACCTTATACAACCCTCATTCCCTTAAAGTGGGGACACTGTGTAAAATACAAATTAAACAGAAACTCCTTTTAGACATACACTCAATTGACAACAGTACAAAGACAATATACTTAATGTTTGACCTTATCAGCTTCATTGATTTTTGCAAATATCTGCTTATTCTGAATTTGATGCAGCCACTCATTTCAAGCAAGTTGAGACAGGAGCAACTAAAGACTGGGAAAGATGTGGAAAGATGTGGCTCCAAAATACCTGTATAAAGGATGTTACTACATGGGTTTGGGAACACTTTGTAAAGCTGTTGTTGTAAACACAGTTCATTTGCAAACGATTGCATTGTGTTTTATGATTTTATGATTTATAGTCTCCCAACTTTTTTGGAATTGGGGTTGTAGCTTCGACAAAGTGTGTGTGTGAGTGCATTTGTTACAGAAACAGTGTGTCCTTACAGCTCTGTTGTTCTTGGCGTGAGTTGATGTCAGGAGTCGCTGGAGTTTCTCCACCTCTACTTGGTGTGTCCTGATCTCTCTCTGAGCCTGGAGCCTGGCACAGAGGAAAGCAACACGTGACATGACCAGTTACACAGCTAAATATGATCCAACTGAGAACAGTCATTATGCAGTACGTCAAACTTTGCCTTACAGATATTGTGCTATGTGTTCTTGACACATTCCAAGTGTTTGTGGCTTTATGTTAAATACCATCATTTTATTGTCACATGTTTTTGTTCCTTACTGTGTCATTTCATTATTACAGTACAGTACCAACATAGTTTGCCTTTAGGGATTACTTAATGTCTTCAGAGAAATGACAAATGAACACAAGGAAAAACTTAATATATACATTCATACATACATCACATAATACATTACTTTTACAGTCGAGACATTCTCTGATTGGATTCAGAGCAATGTCACAGGACAAACCCCTTCAGGAACAGCCACACACACTTCATACTGCTTCTAATCATGCAGCGTCTGTGAAGCTCCTTCAGATCTGACCTGTCCTTCTTGAGTGTTGACAGCTCCAGCTCTCGCCCCCCCATCTCCCGCTGCAGGGTCTGATCAGTCATTTGGAGTCTGGTGTGGGAGGCCAAGATGTTTTCAAGGGTCTGACTGACAACACCACCTGCAGGACCACACACTCCCTCCAGCTCCCTGATCTACAGCACAAGACGGATGAAGTTACTGCTCACTGTGAGGACAAGCTTGTAAGTACTGTCGTTCAGAGGATGTACTGAGGTTAAAACAATGTCCTGGTCATTTGTAAGAAAGGAAATATAGACCTGTCAGTGTCCAAGGTTTCTTCTTTTAAGCGGAAGTGAAAGTGTGTGAAAGCTACAGTATAATCTGTTGTTTCTTCTCGAGAACTATTAAATTATGGGTTTCATGCTTTGATTATCACATAATAGTAAAAATTAAAAGCTCTACCAAGAATAATGTTAGGGTGAATAATCCCTGAAGCTTTCATGAATAAAAATGCCAACAATTAATGATAATGCACTGTTTTTCAACAACCACATCAATCAAACCAGTCTCAGAAGATGAACAAACACAAAGTTCATACCTAACCAACATGCATCTTAAACACATTCCAAAGACAGACGTCCTTTGAGGAGCTGTACCACTGTCTTTGTATGAAATGAAAAAACACAATAACACCTTCTTCATATTTCAATAAATAAGAGCATGTCTGTGCTTGCAATAATAATAAACCATCACAATACATTTAACAGGAACAAAGCTACCTAATAAGACAGTTAGAAGTGTTTCAACTATTTTTTCATACTGTGTACTAAAAGTACTAAAAAATTCAAAACAGAAAGATCTGAATAATGGAAAACTACATAAGCGTCATGTGGTTCATGGATAAAATTGTTGTGTGTATGTGAAAGAGGTGGCATCCTGCAGTTCCTCTCAGCTGTATGGAACGTTTTAGCATCTTTGTTTTGGTCTGACAGCCCACAGTGTTACTGTTTTGGTTGTTCACCACTGAATGGCAGACAAAGTTAGCAGCTAGCTGGTGAACACAGTGAATGTTCAACAACTAAAGATACAGATATTTCATTGAGGGGCTAGTGTAGATCACACCAGAGGTAAAAGGCGAGTGAATATTAAACTCATATTCATCAGCTAGAGAGAGGAACAACTCCAGCTGAATTAGCTGGATGTGTAAATACACAACTGTTTGCTAACATGATCGGTCAGCTTTATGAGGTGATAATATGCATGTTTGATCATATACAGCTTGTTTCTGCTGCCCCCTAGTGTTCAGAGGTAAGTATCATTTAAGAAATCATAAACCAAAATTCATTTCTGTGAGCTTCACCTTAAGTTTCCCTTTGTCACAGGCCAGTTTGTTCTTGTCATTTAGGTCCTTCAGTAACTGGCTCACCTGCTGCATACAACCATAAAAGCGCGCACACACACACACACACACACACACACACACACACACACACAAACAGAATCTAAACAACTGTCCCAGTCTCAAGCATTTCTGCCAGGCAAGATTTTGGCCCCTTTAACTGATCCATATACATAAAAAACTACTGTATACAAAGATCCACAATGTCAGATGAAACTCTGATTGTAATGATGACAGAAATGGTGACCTGTCTTTCACCTGTTGCTGCTCTAAAGCAGCCACCTTTCCCATGATCCTCCTGTTCTCATCCTGCTGGCTCTGTAAGGCCGAGCTCAGATGTCCCACCTCCCGCTGCCAATCACAGGTTCAGAGGCCAGCATGGACAGAAGTTAGTACTGTCACCAGTGGGTGAGTGTATAAGGTATTATATGTGGTGGGATGGCATTCTAGTCAATTCTACCTTTGCGTCACTAAGTTGGGTCTCCAGACTTCGTCTCTCATCCTCCAACTTAGTGACAACAAGACATAACTTTTGGCCAAAGAGAGAAGGGACAGGAGGGACTGTTTCACTGCTTGGTACAACAATACCCATAATGCAAAAAAAACAGTAGCGCATTTGTTGAATATACCTCATTTTTGGAACCCTCCAGGTCTCTCCTCATTGCCTCCTCCTCATTTTTGGCCTTGCTCAGCACCCCCCGTAGCCTCTCAATGGTTTGCTCCAGTACTTCCCTCTGGGTGACCGCTGTTTCTCGTGCAATGGAGGAGTTCTGCAGGAGCTGTGCATGTTCGCCTTTGAGCTTCTCTCTGAGGAAAAAGACTTTTTATTTCTAAAAACATACTTCCAATAGCTTAATACACCCTTTCTCCTTTGTTTTTTATAAATTGGACTAGCTCATGTCCAAAATACATCCTAGCATTGGTGTTAGACCATCAGCTGATACTGAATCTCTCCACTAAATGCCAGACCGTTATTTGAGATGGGTAGGTTGGCAGTACAGTGAGGCAGGTTTTCATTAAACACTGACATCAAGGAAGAGTCAAAATCTGAAAACCCTGATTCATATCAAAGAAGGATGGCAGAGGCTGGCATTGTTTTTTAATAAAGCACAAATATCAAATATCAGTTTGAGACTTTGCAAACCAATATATCTGTCTAACCCTACTGTTCTCAAATGTTCAGATGTCCTCCTCCCCCACCAATACGCAGCTCTTATCAGACAGTGAAGTTGGGGAAAGAAGAGGAAAAAGAGAAAGAGACAGGAGACAGATGCAGTGACAGCTGATTACAGTCTCATGTACGGCCCTGTTAGCTGCTGCTCCATTTGGCTGGGAGGCTACTTCAAAAATCAAATAGCGTGTCAAGAATTTTGGATGTGCATTCTCCACCTTTATTTATGGATGATATTTTGTAAAAATAATAAAATGCAATGAAATGTATGATCAGAAAACAACTGCAATACCAAACATGCAAAACAAAAATGTGAACTGTGAAAAATGTGAAAAATGTGAACAGCAATGTAGCGCCATCTGCTGTTCAAACAAAAAAAAGACAACTTGTGGAATTCAGCAGTGACAAGAATAATAGCTGTGTAGTTCTGCATATGTTTGACATACCCTGATAAATATCAATTGCTATTATCATGCTGATATTAATTTCTGTTAAATCTCCCAGGCCTACTACAGATGAATATGTTTTATCTGTAAAGTTTCACAGAATTACATCGACCTTCCTCTCTCTGACAGGATTATGACACAGTAAACCTTGTTTATGTGAATCTTGCAAATAATAGTAGTATTTTGAACACACAGTGCGTCACTTGTTAATTTTTCCTGCTATCTATATCACAATTAAACCAACAAGATGGAAAAATGGCATCAGCACTCCCCAAATGTATACTTGATATCGTCAGTTAAAAGCGTGAGGTTTGAGTGTTAAGCATAAGAGACTCACAGCTCCAGCTGCAGATTAACTTTATGTGTCAGTGCCATCTGCAGCTCAGTCTGAATGTTGCGTCTGGCTGCCTCCAGCAGCAGGTCTTGCTCTTCAATTTGCTTAACTGCACGACTCCTCTCAGCCTGAAAGACGCAGAGAGAAGAGAGAGCCATGCTGTGTTTGGTTATGTCTGTGTGTACGTGTGTGCGTGTGCGCATGTGTGTGCAATACCTTTAAGCTGGCCTGCTGGTTTTCATTCTCCACTGTGAGTGAATGCAGGGCAGCACTGAGCTAGGAACACTGACTTTGCAGCTGCTTATTCAGGCTCTGTTTATCATATCATATCATATCATATATCATATAAAGTATCACCACTATATTGCACTTGGTGAGTGATGTTATCAAAAGGGCACCAAAAACTGGAAATCTGTACAAAACAGAGGACAAATGTGCTCCAACATTGTTGTTATAATTAAATTTAGATGAATGAATTTTCAAAGTTTATTGTAAAATTTTATTGTTCAATTTTAATTAAACTCTAATTTTAATAACACCAATCTCTGATCTTGTATATAATTTGGATAGCTGTTATTTGGTTTACTGAAATCACTTCTTTTTTTTTTTTAAACCTCTTCTTAACCAGGCAGGTTCCACTGAGATCACAAAATCTCTTTTTCAAGGGAGCCCTGGCCAGGATTGTATCATTACAGTGTTTCAGCAGCATACATGCAAACTTTAAAAACACACAAAACATACAGTTTCAAGTGGTATTACAGTGTTTCAAACCACATACATATGAACATTAAAAGCACAAAAACAAACCGACTTAAAATGTTCTGTCATATTTCAAAGCTTGGAAAACATACTTTTACTTTCAAGTTATTTGATTTTTCCAGGTTTCGCATGATTGTAGCGAAACACACAAGAGCTCCACAGGCTGGAATGTTTGCATGGCTTCAAAAACCTGAAGAAGAGAGAAATATTCCTGTAAGGCTGCTGACCTGGACTCTGTCAGCAGCAGCTCTCAGCTCTCTGCTCTCCTTCAGCAGTCTGCTGTGTTCTGTCTGCTGCCTCTGAAGAGCTGGAAGAACAGTCTGAAGATAACACACACACATACAATATTCACCAGCAGAAGAATATTCATTACAGATCATACATTTTACAGATTGACTGAAGACATTTTCATTCCCTCATCTGTCTCTTTCTACTTACTTTCAGTTCAGTTTTCAACTCAGACACAAGGGAGTCCTTCATTGCTGTAAGAATCAAACAGAAAACTGCAGTTCAACATCCAAACATCATGTGCACCACTGGACTACATGAACAACGTAAATGTGAGAGTAGTGGGACGAAGGGGAGACAGCATGCAGGCTCCAAAACACCAGCAATGTAAAACATCAGTTTCAAAGTGAAAATGCCAAGAAAAGAATCCGCCAACAGTGGCACGACCGCCATGTACGTTGTCTGTTAAATATGCAGCTACAGTCGGGAGATGGTTAGCTTAGCATAGCACAAAGATGGGGGGGGGGGCACAGCTAGCCTGGCTTTGTTCAGTGCTAAAGAAAATCAAATACTGACACTTAGAAAGCTCACCAATATCTGGGGCTGTTGGTCAGCCAAAACAAGCAACTTTGAAGACGTCACCTCTGAGAAACATTTTTCACTACTTTCTAATTGTGGCCTTGTGATTGGGGTGTATTTTACATAAAAACCTGGCGTTTCCCAGCTTTTATGGTGGAGTTAAAATACCTGGCCTGTGAGAAATGCTACGCAATATATTATAGGTCACCAAAAGCATTCTGAATCAGCTGAATGGCAGCCAGTCAAACATACTGTGATTTGTAATTTTTTTTCTTCAAAAGCAACATTCAGCCACAGCTGGCTGCTTTGGTATCCATTGATACTCCTGACCTGTCTGTTCTTTGAGCTGCTGACTCTGTTCCTCCAGCTGTCTCACTCTGTGTTTAGCTTCCTCCAGTTGCTGCCGGCCAGTCTGGACCTCAACATGCAAGGCCTGGCAATCCGACTGCAGCAGCAGAGCCTGGGAGGCCGGAGGCAGACATGGTGTCAGCTGCTGTTTACACATGCGCATTACTCAGCGAGCTCGCTTACAATGTACCTGTCTCCTCTCCATCTCCACCACTCTCTTCATTTCCTCCAACCGCTGCAGAAGCTCGCTGTGAGATTTCATGGCTTCAGCGGAGCGGGCGGACTCCTGCCTCATCTGCTCTTAAAAATATAAAATAAATGTCTGATAGTGGGAGATAAAATGGCTAAAATAACTGAAAAAAATCAGCCACTCACCTCCATCAGTTTGTGACTCATCTCTAATTTGACAGTCTTCAGTTCCTTGGCAGCCAAAGCCACGTCCACCTGGAGCAAAAGACAAATGGTAACAATCACAAGTCACTGCTCCTGGTTAAATAAAAAAGATCTCCCCTGCTCCCAGTCTTTATGCTAAACTTATCTGACAGCTGGGTCCAACTAATTTTGAGTTTTAGTTTAATGGATGGAGAGTTGTTCCAAAGCATAGTAGAGGCCAGAAAGAGACTTTCTGAAGCCAGACAACTCAGCAGTTTCTGAAATATCCATGAACCTACTTGTACATAGTTGACTGATCATTCCTCAAAACCTTTTCCACAACAGCATTATTATAAATATAAAGACAAAGGGACACACTGGCAGTGAGACATAGGTTTCCATGATAATCCAATTCTTAATTGGAAGTGAAAACATAGCAACATATCTCGCAGTATTGATGTGTATCTTAACCTCTACAATGAAAATAGTGAGTAAAATGTCACCATTACAAAAAAGAATGATGGACAAATGCACAAAAATAAGAGCCAGGTCAAAAAATGACTGGATTACAGCCTTACCTTGGCAGCAGTCGCTGCCTCCACAGTGTCCCCCAGCCTCTGCACCTCTGCGCGAGCTTCGTCTCTCTCTTGGTAAGCCTGCTGAAGCTGCTCCCTGAGCTTCATCACCTCCCTCCTGGAGGCCTGATGCTCCTCCTCACTGTCCTGCTGCAGCGCTGCCAGCTGCTGCTTCAGATGAGCTGCACCGAGGAAAACACAACACAGAGACAAAAACCATCACAAAAACTCACTGCTTTTACAGCCAGATGACTTTGACATTTTTCTCACAATTTTTATTTTTATTTTTAAAATCCATAATTATTGTGTCGCAATCATTCATCGTGTTAGCTTTAAGTAGCCCCCATCTCTGTAATTGTTTGGATTCTGTCTCATAGCCTTATCCTGATTGTTGCCGCATACCAATACACTTACTGAGATCACTAATGTAGCCCCTTACCTATGTATGAGCCATTACCTGAGTTAGAGGGATCCAGCTCTCTCTCAGTCTCCAGGCGGAAGATGGTGAGTTTGAGGGTCTGTAGGAGACTTTCCATGCGACATACCCGACTCACTAGAGAGCCACACTGTTGCCACAGCATGCCCTCATCACCAAGGACCCGGCGTGTCTTCAGAGGACGTACAGGCCCTTGAGTGGTGTCCATTCTGCCTGCAGATCCCAAGATTTGGTCCCTGGACACCCCCAATGCATCCATGTCTTGAATTAGAGCTTCAGCTTCCTCCTCAGCCAACAACAGCCGCTGATGCAGAAGGGACAGAGCGTCTGGGCCTGTGGCCCCATCATGAAATGGTGGGATGGCTGAGGTGGACATCTCAAGACAGGTGGAGTGGGTATGGGTTGGGGTGGGTTGGAGGCAGGTGAGAGCAGACAGCCCTTGTAGGTGCACTTGTGCCCACTCTTAAGCTCTATCCATGTTTACTTTTCAAACTTCCTTGAAAATTAAAAAAATGTTCATTGAGATAAATGGCAAAACAGAACCTAGTTGGTCAAATAGTATTGCTCCCTCATATCACAGTCCTGCAATGCATAAGCCTGTGTTGCTTGGAGAAATCAAACTACAACAAAATACAGTACAATACGTTCCAGTATGATATCAGTCCCCAAAAAACTGCAGTCGAACCTAGTTTGATTCAGACGTTGAACTTGCACCGTCGCTTCACTCCGAATAAAATCTTGAACAAGTTCCGAGGCCCGCAAGTTACTCATTTTACCCAGTGTTCGGTTTATCAAATATCAGAATAACTTATAAACCCGTAGGAATACAGTACATCTCGAAAGACACGAACTACAGTCCACAAGTCAGTACCTTTCGGGCCACACGGCGAACAAGCCAGCAGCAGTGTGTTTGAGCTCTCGGTACGAGAGCAACACGACACAAAACTTCAATATGACGTTATACTGAAGGAAACATTCAGAAAATATGACTTTATTCTGTTCTACAGTCAAACAAAGAGGTGGCTAAACACTCGGCTGTTGTTTCTCACCGTTATAGTCACTACTTCCGGCCTCTATCTCCATAGCGACGCGCTGCAGCGCTTCCTTCCTCCAAACAGTTTGTCTGCTGCATTCAAGAACCATCGGAAACATCATCCGAGCGCATCGCAAATGTGTCACAGCGGTGGTGAAAGCATCCTGAAACACGTTAAAAACAAACCATAGTAGGAGATCTTTTGCGCCATCTTGTGGTAGATGTGTGACACAGCAACATGTGCAGCTAATTTCACTTTCTGTTCTGCTGAATTGGGACAGAAGGTGTCAGTCAGAAAGTTGAGATCAATTTTCTGCTCTCAGCTGATCATTTTCAAAGATTTCTGCTGATGGATAAGAAGGAAGCGACGCACACATGCGGCCAATGGTGAGAGTTTACTTCAGGAGAGGTTTTCTGGGGTTTGACAGCAGATTCCATGAAAAAGTCTGGATGTTCAAGCTCGTTTTGATCATTGGCAACAAAATACTGTACGATGTTTTTACATTCTCCAAAGCAAACCGTTCACTTTCACTTGGTCAGAAAGTGAAAGAGGAAGGTTGACCAGCCGGAAACATCTTGTTTGAAGTGACATTTGTTATCTGAGATGGGTCTGATTTATAGAGACATCCAGTTCTGCTTTTAAATCAAGAAGAACACCAGTGAAACCAGTAACTTTTCCCCCGAACTGGCCACGTGTTATCAGTACTAGTAGGTGATAGTGAATGTATCAGCCGATCTGGAGCTACTGGAATCCTCTCCAGTATATTTGCTGTGGTCGTGATTTTCTAAAAAATCAGAAACAAATCTGAAAATCTCTGAAGTGTGTTTGTGTTTGTCAAAACAGACCTGCTGGTCCTGTTAGCTACAGTGGCTGACTATACCTTGTTTCAGGACAGTTTTAACAAACTTTCCTCGAACAGTGAGGACAGAAGACGAGCCTCTCCCTCTCTCTTTATCTCTTGAAGCCACAGAGACATTGAAGTGGCCAACTTCACTCTGCATGAAACGCACTGCAGCCGCTTCTTACGCGTCTGTCCGGACTGTGAGGAAGCTGTTCCCAGACAGCACCTGAAGCAGCACAGAGAGGAACAGCACACCCAGGTGCTCACTCACTCA